>CM069603.1:48738272-49148272 GCA_035771175.1 Paratinospora sagittata | reverse complement strand
TCTATCAAAAGGTTGAAGAAGACCTAGAAGACGATCAAGGCCAGCTGGCTGGAATTGAGCATACTGTAGCTGGTGTGGTGGCTCTAGAAGAGACTCTTGATGAAGAATCATCTTTATACCAAGATGTTGGAGCAAGTGAGATAGAAGAAGAAGTGGAAGTGGAAGAGCAAGCGGAAGTGGAAGAATAATCTCAAGAAATTGCTGCTCCAAGATGGGATATGTGGAAGAAATGGAAACTGGAAAATGCATCAGATTGCCTCAGTCAGAGCCGTGCCTTCTCAAGCCATCATCCTCCACCTTCCCCCCTTATATCTTTACCTGTACATCTGCCTTGATAGCCTGTCTGTGTATATATGCTGAAAATGGATCCTAGACTACAACACTTTTGTCATAAATGTGCAGCGATGTGCACTTGCAATTTTCTTCATGTCAATTGTCAATGTTAGTCATCTGTAAATGTGGAAAACTCCTAATTAGAAGTGGAGAGAAGGTTAAATGATTGTGAATTGTCTTCTTTCATCATTAACTTTATGTCATTTGTATTGGATCATAAATTACAAATTAGGTTTCTTATTGTGAGATGTTTACCGGGTTTAAAAATTATCTTTCTCTGAAATTTAATTTATCTAGAAGATTTTATGTTGACAACTCATTATAGATTTTATCATCTCTAAAAGATTATGAGGAAGAAGCTTTGTCAGACAGGTAGGGGTGACAATATAGGTCACGACACGATAACACGACACGAAATAAACTGGTTTGAATTTTGCATAAACAAGTGTTGGTCAAAATAAACTAAATCTAATTAGACATGATTAAATTTTAGATTAATAGCAGGTAGACCTGTTAAATTCGAAATTGACTCGTTTAACACGATTATATTTTATATTGACACCTATGTTATGTGTGAAGATATTTTAATATTTTATATCATGTGTTGAAATTTTATATGATCTTTACTATATAGTTGTATAATTGTAATTTAAAATTTTTGATTTATATGTTAATTTAAAATTTATATATAATAAATAGGTTAAAATGAATTTGTTTAAGTTTTAAAGGTTATAAACAGGTTAACCTGTTTATCCCATTTATTAAACGTGTCGGATTTGAATTTACATATAATGACACGTTATTTATACGTGTCGTGTTTGAGTTTACAATATATTTCATTATACACGATTACGACAGGACCGTTACGATACAATAATACGAATTACCACCCTTACAAACAGGAGACAAGAACATTTCTCCAGCGCTCAAATGTCACGAGAAAAGTTGTGGGCATAAAATAAAAGTTTGATCATTCAGCGTGCTGCAGATAAACTTTCTTCCTCCTTATAGCCTTAAATATCGCCAAAAACAAGGACAAAAAGAGCTTGTTTACTAGAGAAGGCTGAAATTTCAGGAGATACCAAAAAAGTAACCCCAGCAAGTTAATACCAATTTTCTAGTACAGTTGCTAGTTGCTGCAACTGAAGGGTCTACAACTTTGCAGGAAAATAATTAATCTGAACTACACTATTTGCAAATGAACCAGATTTCTCTATGTTAATCCTAAATCATACAACTCGACGAAGTTCTCCCGTATTCAAGGAATACTTTCGGTGCTGTGACAAGATGGATGGTACACTGACTGCATGTATCCTCGAAGCCAAGTCGTCATCACCAGACCCAGAATGCTCATTTGCTGCATGGAGTATTGTTTGCAAGATTTGCAGTGGATCCCCATGGCTGACCACAACAATTGCACACCTGCAACATGATACACAGAAAAGTATACTTGAAAAAGGTATGAATTTCTGTACATGTAACCAATTTTCCAACTAATACCAATTTGTCCATGTCCAAATCGTGGACCAAATGTTGTCATGTTATATTTTAGAACATAAAGTTCATATATCTCTCAGACACTAAGCTTCTTCATTTCAAACTTGGAGAGATTGAGGATATTTTACCCTTGAAATTGTGTGTCCATGGTTATCATAGCAGTTGTAAGTCTAGAAACAACATCTGCCACACATTCTCCCCCTTCTGGCCGCAGGAATGGATCCTTCTCATCAAGCGCCCATATCTCTGGATACTGTTTATAAAAGTAAGCATGAAACAAAGAGCAATATCAAAAACCAAATAACTAAGATACAAATAAGGAGACTACTTTTGTATTAAATTCTAATATTGCATTGTCTTAGATGCCTTTGGCTTTGAAATTCGGGATCCCATCTCAAAAGAATCTAACCTAATTTTGTTTTTCTGACCAGATAGCTCAAATAACCAATTGCCAATCCTTATTGCTCTCTATCATATTTTTCCTTCACTTGTCCGCTTCTCAAAGCAATTCCTGCATTTTCTTTTCTTTTTTTCTTGAAATTCTTACAAATTTAATTCCTGGCTGCAGAAGTCTATTTTATCTTTGTATCAGACCAAAAACATCTTGAAGTGGATGGTTTTGGTGCTTACTACCATATTATACCCCTTGTGAATTGATTTTTTCTTTTTAAAGAAAAACTTCACTATCACATATGTACTTAAGCTATTCTCGTATTTGCTCCAAAGCTTCTCCCTTCCAAGTTTAAGAGGTGGTTTTCATTTCTAGAGGGTGAAGATATGTATGAGAGATATGCCTGTTTCATGTAGAACTTCTTTTGAAAAGAACTAAATTCAGAATCCACACAAATAGCTCTTAACTTTAAAAGAAAACTTTTGGTTTGCTCAAGAGTCTCAATCAATAGCTCAGTTGGCTGCAAAAAGTGAGTCCATTAGAAATCTCCACAATCTACCCAATGATCTCATGTGCCTCCCTTGACAGAAAGGATGATGATATGATCCATGAACCTGAAGGCTTGAATTCTAATATTTATTTGGTTCCCATTTCTTTTCTTTTTTTCTTTCTCTGCCCATGAAATAAGCATATGACCATTCTAAGTAAATTGTGTTCTCACCTTATCGTGTGACTGAAGTTCAAAGGAAGGCCCAAAGAACCGTTCCCAAAGTTCTTCCACTACCTACACAATGTAGAAAAAACACAAAGTTAGAGGGAAGTATCAGAAAGATTAGTAATCCATGGTGAAGTTTCCATGACAACCCAATCCCCACTCTGAACAGCTCTTATTAGCTCCTCATATGATGTTTTAAACAAATTAATAATAACTGCAGCAAATACTTCCCTTTTATGTGCCAATTGTCAGTACCTTCATAAGCATATTTACTCCTTTACTAATAGCATATTTCCATGACATGATGTGATGGTCAACAAATGGCAAAATGGAAAAATTAGTGTGGGGTAAATGCAGTGGCAGAGGCAAGTCCAGTGAACCAATGAGTAAATCTCCTAAAATTAAAACTCTGCTCAAACAAGATTCTGAATGGTAGATCTCAAGGTTGCAGGTGCACCATTTGTGCTACAGATCATCCTTGTAGTCTGCTTATGTGCAAGGATGAATCATAAATATTTACGTTCATTCTAGTATAACATATATTGGACTTCTTATGCTACCTTACATTGAGGGCCTTCAAAAGGAAGATTCAGCACGGAAGCTACTACTCTAGCAGTGTGACTTGTTCTTGAAAATGGAGAGTAGCAAATACGGACATTTTCAATTGGTATGTTATTTTCCTCAAGTTCCTGCAGATATATTACAGTTAGATTATGATTGAATCATGCTATGTAAAATGACAAATGAATAAAAGGTGGATATCAAAGTAAACCATCTTGCACATATGTAAATCTTTGCAATGCTATAGCATAATTGAGTTTACAAAAACACTCCTGCTTATTTTACATTAGAGCTTATGCAACAAAGAACAAACACCAATAGTGCATTAAGATCTTGTTTAGAAGGGAAAGATGCTGGGGAAATTAATTATGTTAGTTAGCAAGGATATAGATTTAACTTCGAGTAATTTGAATACTAACTTAGCCCTCAGTAGAGCAGAGAGGAGGAAATGAATTCATGTAGCCAACTCCATGTAATTGGAAAAAGGCTTAGTTGAGTTGAGTTCAGTTAGCAAGGATATCAAGATGCATCAAGCTGGGAACATCCATAGGCAAAAGTAATTCAAAACACAGTCAGATGAACAGGCAACTTTAGAAGCAGTGTCAACGTTCTGAAAATTATCCACACGAACCATTTTGTATCACACAAAGCAGTAATAATTGGTAAGTAACCTTTTGAAATGATTCCCCTGCTAATTGTGCTTGGTTAACACCTTCAGAAGCCAACTGGAATTCAGCAAGTGTGCCATTTTCCTGTACGAATCATAGAAACGTTTACAAAATCAAACCAACTGTTACATGAGAAACATCACTTCCCCACAATTTCATTGTCAATTACAATGAGCAGCTCCATCCCAAACTAAAAGCATCAGAAGAGCATTGTCATTCTTAACATATATAAATCAATGGTTGAAAAAGGAAAAACCTCGATCTTCCACTATTGCTAGTCAGTCCCCGTTTGCAGATCGTCTAAATTGGTTTTAATAATATCAGAACTGTCCTTAAACATCCCCCGCCGCTAAATATCAAGAATACCCACAAGAGAACTTCAATGCACACTGAAGAACAATGGCAAGTTCTCTGTCAAGAACGCGAATTGAGATTACAATTACTAAGAATCTCAAGTACCCACAACACGGATTGTTGCAAGAAGCAAACTTTTGAACGGATTTCTTAAAAAAACAAAACAAAGAGATTACCAGTGAAGAAACGATCACGCCCTTTTCATTGGGAATGCTTTTACCGTGTCTCAGAACCCAATACTTGTTGCGGAGGAATGAGAAGTTCGCCATCTCCAAATGCTTCCCAGAAATCCCGAACCAGCCTCTCCAATCCAACAACACACTCAACAAAGGCAGCTAAAGCTTCTCCGTGACACTGTTACAGGGTTGCTTTATAGGAAGGAATTCGCACCGGCCACGTGTCGGTTTATCAACCATTTGTGGGCCCAATCCCCTCCTTCCACGTGGTGATCTTTTGCTCGTCCGATGACTTAAACAGATAGCCCAAGTTGTTAAGTTATTCCCTGGAGTATAACATCATTAGCGTTACACAACCAGCAGAAGTGCAGAACGGAACTCATATCTGTTCAGTTTCTTCGTGTCTCATCTTCTCTCTCGCTCGATCTGAAACCCTAACCTTAACCCTAGAAGGATTTCTGTTTCATTCGAAAATGGCGCTTAATCTCCGCCAGAAACAAACCAGTAAGAGCTTTTTGTATATCAATGTGTTGAATTTTTGTAGTGCATGTTTCTGTAATTTAACGTTTTCTCGATCTTGTATAATAATTCTGCAGATTGCATAATTCGAATGTTGAATCTGAATCAACCGTTGAATTCGACCGGAACGGCGAACGAAGAAGTGTACAAGGTCTTGATCTTCGACAAGTTCTGCCGAGACATTCTATCCCCTCTGATCCACATCAAAGATCTCCGCAAACACGGCGTCACTCTCTATTTCTTGATCGACAAGGACCGTCAGATGATCCCCGACGTCCCGGCGGTGTACTTCGTCCAGCCGAATCAGTCCAACGTCAACCGGATCGTCGCCGACGCATCTCGCGCGCTCTACGAGAGTCTCCATCTCAATTTCTCTTCTTCTCTCCCTCGGCCTCTCCTAGAGGATCTCGCCTCCGGAACCCTAAAATCCGAATCTGTACATCGGATTTCTAAGGTATATGATCAGTACTTAGAATTTGTAACGTTAGAGGATAACATGTTTTCGCTTGCACAGCCTTCGTGTTATGTACAATTGAACGATTCCTCGGCTGGGGATCGAGAGATTGAAGAGATTATTGAGAGGATAGTGAGTGGTTTGTTTTGTGTTCTTGTGACGCTCTGTGTCGTTCCGATCATTAGATGCCCAAAAAATGGGCCGGCCGAGATGGTTGCGTCCGCGTTAGATTCTCGTTTGCGCGATCATCTAATGTCAAAAAATAATTTGTTTAATGAAGGGGGGAGCTTGGGAAGCTCATTCCAGCGTCCGATATTGTGTATTTTTGACCGGAATTTTGAACTCTCCGTGGGAATTCAGCATGATTTTAGGTATAGACCGCTTGTTCATGATGTTCTTGGTTTGAAGCTCAATGCGGTAGTTGTGAAAGGGGAGAAGGGGGGTCCGAAATCTTATGAGCTGGATGGTTCGGACCCGTTTTGGGCGTCGAATGGTTCTTTGGAATTCCCTGAAGTTGCGGTTGAGATTGAGAGCCAATTGAATAAATACAAGAGAGATGTTGATGAGGTGAACAGGAAGACGGGTGGGAAAGAAGGGGCGGAGTTTGATGGTACTGATTTGATTGGAAATACAAAGCATTTGATGAATGCGGTAAATTCGTTGCCCGAATTGACTGAAAGGAAACAGTTAATTGATAAGCACACCAACATTGCGACTGTGTTGTTGGGTGAGATCAAGGAGAGATCTGTGGATTCTTATTGTAAAAAGGAAAATGATATGCTTACCAAAGGAAGCATTGATCGCAATGAACTTCTTAGTGTTCTCAGGGGGAAAGGCACAAAGGTAGATAAGCTGCGGTTGGCTATAATTTACCTTCTATGTTCGGAGAACTCTACACAACCTGAACTGGAAGCAGTGGAGGCAGCATTGAAGGAGTCTGAGGTGGACACTTGTGCATTTCAGTATGTAAAGAAGATAAAAGCACTGAATGTCTCCTTGGCTTCTGCAAATTCTGCGAGCAAGAGTAACATTGTTGATTGGGCTGGGAAACTCTATGGACAGTCCCTTAGTGCCGTAGCAGCTGGTATGAGGAATTTTTTGTCAACTGACCGGCAACTAGCTTTGACAAGAACGGTAGAAGCACTGATGGACGGAGCATCAGACACTGAAGTTGATTCCTACCTTGTGTTTGATCCACGGGCACCTAAGTCAAGCTCCGGAACTGGCAGTCATTTGAAAGGACCATTTAAGGAAGCAATTGTGTTCATGATTGGTGGTGGCAATTATGTGGAATATGGGAGCTTGCAGGAGCTGACTCAGCGACAGCAGCAGCCTGCTAGACATGTTATATATGGAACCACAGAGATTCTTACAGGAGCTGAATTTGTAGATCAGCTTACATTGTTGGGGCAGAAGATGGGCTGTGGCAGTAGTAGTAGTAATGTCGCTCCATCTAAATGAAGAAGACAGATTGAATCTTTTTGATGAATCGTGCATTTTTTGAAGATGTAAGTGTGTTGATGTGTTACAGGCTTTTCAATTAATTGGTTTTGCTGTTACATGAGCCGGTTGTGTATTTGAAAGCAGCAAATCCTGGAAGATGAAGGGTGAGCTTTCCTTGTCAAATTTTGAGATCGGCAGACAATTTGGAAAGAAGGGCAGAAGAGATCTTCTGAGACGAAGGAATGAGTGGCTTTCCATGTCTAACTTTTGCAAGTAGTTTTGATGGATTTCTGGTCTTGCTGTTTCCTCTTTCCGCTTTCATTCTAGGAGAGAATTATTCTTGTTGCCAACCAAAAACTAGTATCTGCTAGGGATTTCAACTTCAGCTTGGGGATCCCCTTTGCATATATTAGTTGGAAATTGTCAAACAGTGATTAGGAGCATGTTCCTTCTTAAAACCAATTTGTGCTTAATATGTATCTTTGTTGTTTCATTTAAATTTTCTTTCTTTTGGGTCTGATTTGTGTCTGTTCTGCAAATCAATCCTTTATGTTTATGTAGAAATTTTTAATGTTTGTAGACTTGATAGGAAAAAGGTACCACAGGTTTGGTAGTTAAAATTCTGGACCCCTTGATTTCCTTTCACTGTTGCTTTACCCAATAGCATTTTCAGCACATTTTGGTGATGTATTAGAGAGAAGGTGATCTTTTCTTCAGAAAAGAATGGTACTTATGCTGGACATGACTAATTTTATCTTGTTTTTTTAAGAATGAACCACTTAAGGGAGGTCCTTTTTCTTTTTCTTTTTTTATCTTGTTTAATGAATGCATTTGGACCTTTTGTCTGCCCGTCAACATCTTGGGAGCAATGCAATCATGGGCATAATCTGGTCAAAATGCCAAGAGAGTAACAACTATATCTTCAGGGAGTCTAATAGCAGTATCCTCTCAATTTGGGATCTTAATAGATTCCAAGCTTCCTCATGGATAGCTTCAATAACATTACTCTTTCAGATTGGATTAGTGGGTGAGGAAGCTGAGTGTAACTGATACCTTTTTGTATTGGGGACTTATTGTCCTCCTCCCCTATTGTACACAAATTAACATTTAATAAAGTTTCATTTCTAGTAAACAAACAAGAATGTTGATAGCTTGTGCCCTAGAAAAATTACAAACTATTTCTTATTAAAAGAAAGAATTATAAAGTATTTCTTATTAAAAGTCATTGTACAATGGACTTTGGGAAGTAAGAAAATGGCAGATATTTCTAACGCAAGAGATAATATAGGAGATTCTGACAAGGACCACCATCAAATCTGTTCTACGCTTCAAATCTGTAATAAGAGAAAATGGTATTATCTGAAAGGTACTTCTGAAAGGTACTTCATCGAATGTCAATTTCTTTTCTCTAAAAAAATCTTATGGTACTAGTAGAAATGAAAATATAATGAAAGAGACACTATTGAATCGTGTTTTTTATGACTTAAAATTAGGGGTGATAATTTATATTATCGTATTGTAATCGTATATAATAAAATATATTATAAACTTAAATACAATTAATGTGTTATTATATGTAAACTCAAACTCAATACGTTTAATAAACGTGTTAAACATGTTAATCTGTTTATAATCCTTAAATCTTAAATAAGTTCTTTTTTAACCTATTTATCATATTTAAATTTTAAATTAACATATAAATCAAAATTTTAAAATCATAATTATACAACTATTTAGTAAAGACCTAATAAAATATTATAAAATTAGAGCCTCACAACATAATATAAAATATAAAAAATTCTTCACACATAACATAAGTCTCAACACAAAA
Organism: Paratinospora sagittata; assembly: GCA_035771175.1. Classification (NCBI taxonomy): domain Eukaryota; kingdom Viridiplantae; phylum Streptophyta; class Magnoliopsida; order Ranunculales; family Menispermaceae; genus Paratinospora; species Paratinospora sagittata. The sequence goes on along the minus strand of CM069603.1, from coordinate 49,139,330 downwards.
TATAATCGTATTAAACGGGTCATTTCGAGTTTAGCAGGTCTACTTGATTTTGACTTAAAATTTAATAGTGTCTAATTGAGTTTAACCTATTATGACCTGCACCTATTTATATAAAACTTAAATCCGTTTATTTCGTGTCAGTTTCGAGTCTCGTTATCTTGTTGTGACATATATTGTCACCCCTACTTGAAACATGCGTCCCACGCATGGTTTGATCGTCTTGAATTCACATTACACTAAATGTCTAAAATTCAATAAATACTATTTTTTTCAGATGTATTTATTTGATTTACATTGATTCTCTTCAAATAATTGTGAATTTCGGTTTTAGAGTAGTTAACGTATAAAATTCACATTTTATATATACATACACCATATTAAAATGATGCGGAGGTCCTACCTCACTCCACCCAATCAAGTCATCGATTTATCTAATAAGGGAAAGAAAGCTGGAGAGGCGAATCTAGGGTTTTATAGCAAGAATCAAATTATTAAATGTCACTTTCACTGCTAAAAGGTAACGCAATATATTAAGCCATTGTACACCGTTGGATTAAAACATTTGCCCGTTGGAAACGCTCCCGCATTTAAATTTCAAATAGTCTTCTTCTTCTTGTCGCCATTGCAAAAACAGAAAAGCAAAAGAGGAAACCAAAAAACCAGAAGAGAAAACCCAAAGAAACTAAAGATAATCCGGAGTCGGAGGTAAGTAATCAGAATCTTCCATTCTTTGAAGATCATCCAAACCCTAACTGATATGTAATCATCTTTGCATTTGCAAATTTTTCTGCAGTTTTCATCTCTTAAATCGATGTCTAAGTTTGGATCTCCTTCAGATCGCAAGCCTCCCCTTTACCAATCGCAGTACCAGCTCCGATCTCGTCGCGTCTTGCGCTCCAATGCAGCCTCCTTTCAAACTCCACAAGGTTAGTAAAATCAGTAAAATCCTATTATTATTTTCGTTGTCATTGTTTCATGTTTATTTAATTTTTTTTTTTCATATTGAAATTAATGGATCAAACACAGCTTCTTTAACAAAATCGCAACAACTCCCAAGGCGCTTGTTGAATCTTGAAGGATCTGAGCTTCGACCGGAGTACCAATCGATCTCGTGCGAGTTACAAGCGCTGGCGAAAATGGTGAAAGATGAGTTTGGAAATGATGACATGGAAAATCCTGGATTTGTTGATACCTTCAATAAAAACTCAACTACAACTCTTTTTGAGAGGGGTCGATTTTATGAAGAGTACTCGGCAAGAAGGAACGAGAGATTGAAGAGGAAGAAGGGTGAAAGAGGGGAAGAGAAGGAAGAGAAGAGAGCTTCTGATTATAATCTTGGTGTTACAATTGAGTCTGCGAAGAGAAGAGATTCAAAGAAATTAGATAGCTTGAGGAAAACTGTTCCTGAGAACTTTATGGTGCCTAATACAGTAAATGTGAGATATTCTTTGAGAAGCAGTAGTAAGGAAAACAAGAAGCCTCCGACGGGGAATGTCCTCTTGGAGAGATCTGCAACTGGTGGAGTGCGTAAGGTTGGAGCCAGGAAAGTTCGCAAAGTTTGAGATTCTGCAATGGGATCTTTCATTTTGTTTCTTCTGGTGTTTTTTTTTTCTTTTTTCTTTTTTCTTTTTAGTGTTGTTGGATGAACTGAATTTGATTCTTTGATATAATGTTCATGGTTTGACATTTTTTCCTTTTTCTTTGTCCAATTATATCATGGTGCCCAATTCAACAATGGGGCTGAACGGGACTACAGTTTGTGCTCCAATTGCTGTTACTTCGGTTGCTTTGAAGGTAAATTTGACAATTTCTTGGTTTGGGTCCAAAGGATTTCTTTCTATCTGCAGTTACCAGGGTGCTTGTTTTCTCTTCGTGGCTGAATTGGATTCAAATTTATGTTCCAATTGATATTTTACTTTGGTTGCTTTGGAGGAAAATTTGCTTTCTTTTTTTGGTTTCCCACGTGGAATGCCCCCACCCTTCGGCTAAGACTAGTCCGCAACATTCGAGCATTGCAGGGGCATTGGACGCGACTAAGGTGGGTACGAGTTTTGATCTTGAGACCTTCATCCCTCAACTATCTTTAGCACAGACCTTCCAACCATCTGTAGTGCACTACATTGGGTGGAAAATTTGCATTCACATCAACGCTCTTGTAGCCCTTCTTTTTCAATGCATATATACTCACAAGTAGACCATGAAGAATTAACATTGATTGCCCATTATTTTGTTGTGGGAGGAAGCTTGATTTTTCACCCCCTCTGATCCAATGGGTAGGAATCTTGAGTTTTCACTCCAAGTTTCTTTAGCATTTTTCACAATTTATATAATAAAAGAGCAAGAAAGACATTTTATAACCAAAATTTCAATATAACCCATGAATTATGAGAAGTCCCCGATCTCCATTAGTTAGTTACCCTCCCTCAGCTTATGCTGGCAATCTCTAGTGTTCTATTAGAATTTTTTTGTTTTTGTCTTATAGTATTGGCTACAATGGATCAACTCATTCAAATCATTCAAGATTAATGGACTATGGGCAATCTCAATTATTAATATGGGGAATAAATGCCTGCACCTGAAGCTTAAATACCACTGCAACTCCTCACCTTGAATGAGACCGAGGAGAATTTAACTGCTCCCCACTTCATATGAGCTTATGCTGGCAATCTCTAGTGTTCTATTAGAATTTTTTTGTTTTTGTCTTATAGTATTGGCTACAATGGATCACCTCATTCAAATCATTCAAGATTAATGGACTATGGGCAATCTCAATTATTAATATGGGGAATAAATGCCTGCACCTGAAGCTTCAATACCACTGCAACTCCTCACCTTGAATGAGACCGAGGAGAATTTAACTGCTCCCCACTTCATATGAGCTTATGCTGGCAATCTCTAGTGTTCTATTAGAATTTTTTTGTTTTTGTCTTATAGTATTGGCTACAATGGATCAACTCATTCAAATCATTCAAGATTAATGGACTATGGGCAATCTCAATTATTAATATGGGGAATAAATGCCTGCACCTGAAGCTTAAATACCACTGCAACTCCTCACCTTGAATGAGACCGAGGAGAATTTAACTGCTCCCCACTTCATATGAGCTTATGCTGGCAATCTCTAGTGTTCTATTAGAATTTTTTTGTTTTTGTCTTATAGTATTGGCTACAATGGATCAACTCATTCAAATCATTCAAGATTAATGGACTATGGGCAATCTCAACTATTAATATGGGGAATAAATGGGTGCACCTGAAGCTTAAATACCACTGCAACTCCTCACCTTGAATGAGACCGAGGAGAATTTAACTGCTCCCCACTTCATATGAGGGAGGCAAGATGCCAGACCAAGTGAGCTAATTAGTGTCATTGGCAATTCCTATTAGATGTAAACCAGTCCATGTGCAACTCTATCTCTCTTTCAATCATAGAACGAGCAGTGGATACTGAAATGCAACCAAATGTTTAATTAGATTTTAATATTTATGATAATCTAATCAATTTCAAATTTAGGTGCCTGTATCTTATCTTATTTTATTTTTTCGGAATTAAAAAAAAAAAAAAGTAAATCTTATTTTTTCTTAAATAAATATAAAGAATAATTGCCTAACATCAAGTTTGGAAATGATGTATTGAAAAGATATTTTTACGCAAATATAGCCGTTAGTTCAGAAGACCTTCCTTCTTTTTAAGACCAGGTTGCTATATAGTTAAGTACTCCGAGAAGCATCCTATCATTCCCGTTTTCGTTCTTTTTCATTTTTGGTTTCTCGACTCCTTTCTTCTTCTTCTTCTCCTCGCTGTATTTCCGCTTTCAGCCTTTGATGGCTTCTTTGCATCGCCGGAGCTTAGCCACCATACGTTTTCCTCATACGAAATAATCTGAATTTGTTTTATTCTTTTGAATCTTAAAAACCCTTAAACCCTAGAAAACACAAATTTCTTCATGGCGAGAAGAAATCTTTTAATCTTAAAAGAGCTTCTACGGAGAGCAGAACATCTTCCCGAATTAGGGTTAGGGTTAGGGTCGAAGAGGTCCGTTACCTATATGCCCCGGCCCGGAGACGGCGCTCCGAGAGGCGTCACTCTGATTCCCGGCGACGGAATCGGTCCTCTGGTCACCGGTGCGGTCGAGCAGGTGATGGAGGCGATGCACGCTCCGGTTTATTTCGAGAGATACGAAGTTTATGGAAACATGACGAAGGTACCACAGGAAGTGATTGATTCGATTAGGAAGAATAAGGTGTGTTTGAAAGGAGGATTGGCGACTCCGGTTGGTGGAGGTGTTAGTTCTCTGAATGTGCAGTTGAGGAAGGAGCTTGATCTGTACGCGTCTCTGGTGAATTGTTTTAATCTTCCTGGATTGCCGACGAGGCACGATAATGTTGATATTGTTGTGATTCGGGAGAATACGGAGGGGGAGTACTCGGGATTGGAGCACGAGGTTGTTCCTGGTGTTCTTGAGAGCCTCAAGGTATTCCTTTTGTTTTTGTTCTGTTTTATTTATGTAAATTAGGTTTTGTGCCTGTTGAATCTTTAGGGTTTTCCGTGCGAGTGTAAGGTGATTTTCTGAAAATGAATGAATCCACGGAGAAGTAGTAGAATCGTTAGTAGTATAGTATAACATTTAAACCAATAAATTGGGTGTATGGTAGGGCTGTAATCGGGTTGGGCGGGTCGGGTCGGTTGTTGGACCAAACCCAAAAAATTTAGTAAATAAAAAAGTAAAAGAAAAAAAATCACATGAAAATGAAAAAAAAGACGAAATAACAATAAGCAAACTGAAAAGAGATTAAAAGAAAACATAATAAACATTAAAACACAAATAATAAAGAGAAACAATAAAACAAGGAAAATGGAGAAAAGAATTAAAACAAAAAAAAAACAAAAAAGAAAAAGAAAATACAAAGCAAAAGAAATATATATATATATATATATATATGAATCAATATAAATAATTTTTATTTTTTTGGGGGAGCCTCATAGCAGTAATGCAGAGGCTCCCCCCTTAGAAGGCCTCCTGTTTTCACTAGAGGCCCTCTTGTGAGATGGGTTAAAAAGGAAGGGAGGAGATTGAGAGTTTTTGAAAGTTTTGGAGAGGGGGGAATTCCTCCCAACCTTTAGTCCCACATCACTGGGGTGGGAAAGGTGGGGGTAATCCCCTCCTATAAAAATCCAATCCACCCTCCCCCCACAACCTTTTAAGTTCACTCCCTCTTTGAATAATTGCAACTTGTAATGGGTTGGGGAGATTTTCTTCCCTCTCTTCTAAGTCATGTTCCATGATTGTTGGATAAAGCTATTCAAATTATTTGACAAGTTGTAATGTGACCATAAAGTAATTAAAGTTGAGTATAAAATTTGTGTTAAAATTAGTCTATTCTTATAAAATATTAGTCTATAATTGCATTTATATAATATTTTCAAGTTATTACTATGACATTTTTTTGCAAGGTATTGACAACTATGACATTGATTAGTTTTGAATCATGTCACGAGAATATAATTAAAATTGGTATAATATGTGTTAAAATTAGTTTATTCTTATAAAAAATTAGTCTATACTTACATTCACATAATATAATAAATGGTGGGTATAATATTTGTTAAAATTAGTTTATTCTTATAAAAAATGAGTCTATACTTGCATTCACCTAATATAATAAAAGTTGGGTATAATATGTGTTAAAATTAGCTTATTTTTATAAAAAATTAGTCTATACTTGCATTCACATAATCTTTCAAGTGACCATTATGACATTAATTAGTTTTGATTCATATCACAATAATATAATTAAAATTGGGTATGATATATTTGTTAAAATTAGTAAAAAAAAATGGCTTAATACTATTTATTTTTATAACAATCTTGATAATTTACAAGGTAAAGTTTGATTATGAATGTATAAGAAGCAACATATATTAGACACATGTAATAATATAATTTTCAAAATTAGAAGTAATTTGTAAGAATATAGATTCTAACTTTTATATGTATATATATATATATATATATGCATATGCTAGTATGATATAATAATAAACAAGACAAGATAAAGTAGTCAAGGTTTGATTATGAATGTATAAGAAACAACATATATTAGACAAGTAATGATATTGTTAATAATATAATTTTCAAAATTAGAAGTAATTTCTAAGAATATAGAATCTAACTTTTATATATATATATGCTAGTATGATACAATAATAAATATATAAAGAGATAATATAATAATTTCAAATGTGATCATTTTCAAATGTGGAGGATTTATTTTCTTGTTTGGATTCAAACCCTATCAAGTAATATATTAATGTAACAATGTTTTAATTCATCACCTTATTTTTGGAGTTATATAACTGGTAATAGGGAAAAATGGAAATAATTTATGAGAATATTTGAATTTAACTTTTAATGTACTATCATCTCAATTATTTATGCATTTATTCTTTTTTATTTAGTTTGAATTTTGTTTTTAATTAGTTTATAATAAAATGTTCATGATTGACTGTTCAATATCTAAGTAAACTTCTTTAGTAAATAATTAAATATAAGTGGTAAGCCAAAGATTCTTCCCTTATCATTAAATACATTATTAATAAAGTAATTAATAATCAATGTTTTTTAAACTACAAAATTATATCAATACATTTTCTTAGGAAAATTACAAATATTACCTGTCTTATAATTAGATGTATCACCCCATCTTACAATAATTTAATATTTTTTCAAAAGCACCAACTATGGTTTATATTTAATTGGAGAACATAGCCAGGTTACCCAAAAACTAAAATAAATAACAAATTACACTATATATGTTATGATAAATGCATATCATAAAACCCTTATTATCAATCTATGTATATTATGAATCATAAATTGCTAGAGTTGGAAGAAGAACTTTTAGTCCCACATTGGAAAAAGAGAAAGAAAGAAGCCACTTCCCCTTTATAAATGCATCATCTTCACTCTCAGCTTCACTTATTCAAGAGCCATCTCTTCACCCCATACAAACGGTGTTGAATAAGGCATTTTTAAGTAGAAGCCCTCAATGGAAAAACTTTATATATATATATATATATATATATATATATATATCAATATTTTAATTAATAAGCCAGGCTGGGTCGGGTCAACCCGTAACCCGACCTGACCAAGTCGGGTTTCTCAAAAATCAACCCGACCTATAAGGCATACCCGACCCAATCCGACTCGAAATGGTCGGGTTGCTTACAACCCTAGTGTATGGGACCTAACTGGTGGGTGGTTTCCTCGAGGGGTAATGCATCTTCTCCGGACACAGAGAAAAAATCTAGGTTGCATGTATGATGTTCTCTAGCTTCTAATGTTCATTCTTAATATGCTATTTATTGATTTAGGGGTGCATGGGAAGTAAATTGTCATATACAACGCATGGAATTGTGTTGGATTATTTGTATGAGATGATTGTATACTAGTGTATGTTATACTACAATGCTTAAGCTAACTGTTTTGTGTATTCATTTTGTTCAAGAGTATGATATATTACACGTGTAATGACACACCTGTTATTACAAAGTATATATTGTATTGTTCATTAGGGATATATAGTCATGATATTGCACATTGCGCATAAGTAAAGCATTAGGTAATTAAATACAGTGCGACACTGGGCATTGCTTATGCTTGTAGGTCATAGTGAATGTAGTAAAAAAAATTGTTATCAAGTAATAACTCGATATGAATTGATTAAACCTATTGATATTCTATGTTGTATGCTGTTCACTAAATGCTGAACTATATATTCAAATTTCAAAAAGAAACTTGAGACCTAGGGATTGAAAATTAAAATAAATACTTGCATTTAGTGGGAATGAAAATTTTACCGAGAGATAATTAAGATTGAAATCCAAGGAATATACCAAATAATGGAATCCTTGAGCTATTTAGGCTCAATTATCCATTAGGAGGGAGAAATGAGAAATGATGTGAACTATAAAATTAAAGTAGATAGTCTTCCAGGGGAAAGGGACAGAGTAGTCTGGACATTACACAGCTCTGAGACTTTTACCTCTTAAACCTTCTTCCAACACCTAAACTCAATAACGGAAACTCCCTCACACTTCCCACACAAATTTATACGGAGAGCTCATATACCATCACAGGTCAAATTTCTAGGATGGGTGGCACATGGAAAACTTAACTATGCAGACATGCTTCAGAAAAGATTTCCACACTGGACAATATCTCCGAATTGGTGGTGCCTTTGAAAATAGGATAATAAATCCATACGACACCTATTCTTGGATTGCGATTTTTCTAAACACATCGGGGGCTGGTGGAAAGACAAACTACAATGGCACACTCTCCCAAATGACACAAACTTGTGGGAGTTCCCAAATGAGGGTTCCTACTCCGGGAAGCTTAGGGACAACCGGAGGGTAGTAGTATTTGCAGTCATTTGGTCAATTTAGAAGCAAAGGAATATTCGCATTTTTGAAGAGAAAGAACGAGATGAAGTAGGGGTTTGGGAGAGCTCCTTCTTCTTAGCATCCTCGCGGGTTAGTGTAAGCAAACTCTCCAAAGGTTTTGGGTTGGGCGAGTGGTTAAGGGGATGGGAACCTATTCTACAATGTATATGATTATAGCTTTAAGGACTTTGATAAACCCCCGATTCACTTTACATATGTTAGGCGTAAAGGAGCAAGGACGGATGGAGGAAAGAAGGCTATGGAGGCTCAGCAGGTGAAAGAAGTTTCTTGAATGAAGTAAGAGCAGAGACGTGCTTTTATGCTGCCGCAGCTAGTTAAGTGTCTTTGTGTATTAGTGAGGTGGGAAATGTACTATAAATAGAGGCATGTATGCATAAGTGAGGGCATTCTTTTGGAAATTGATTTTGTGCGAGTGGAGTGAGATAGACACTCATATTTTCGTCGACTCTGTAATCTTGTACTTCTTGTATTCTTTCATTCATCTTGTACATTGAGATTTGTACATTGAAGAGAAATAGTAGTACTCAATTCATTCTGTCATTATTGAAATTCTGTTTTGAAAAAAAAACAATTCCTATCAGACTTCTTGTCCTTAATACAATTGAGGTTGTACAAATTCTTGATTTTAATCAAATAATGTTGTTTCTTGTCAAAAAAAAAAAAATTTACAATAGATAAGGTTTAGTGGAGGAGTCCTTTTACATATTATATGATTAACACATTCCATTAAAGTTGAAAGGATTTTTTTATTTAAAATAGCTAGCGGGCCAATGTTGCAAACCAATTTTTTAACAAAAACTAGATATTGTACTATAATATGTGTAAAAATAATGTACAAATGAGTGCTTTGGAGAATAGGATATCCCTCACCCCCATTATGGAATTACAAAACTGCCCCAACCCGTAACCCAATCATTAATTGAATATCCTCTAGCCCAAAATGAAGCTAGCAAATGAGAATTCTCCCAAACTCTAGCTGTTGTATGTTCCTCCCTATTGAAGATCCTTGTCTACCTTTCCTTCCACATAGTCCATAACACTATTAGGCATGCCACGTTTCAATGTTCCCTCCAAGATGGTTGTGTGGTGTTCATATATGGAAAGATGTTGGTCCCTTGCTCTTCAATTTCCTATACCACCATAATTGGGAAGTGTGAACACCATCTTCCTCATATGTCCTTTGCAAATGAAGAATGCCTACTAATATGACTCAAATGCCGAATCCTGTTGCACGGGTAACTCCATTGAAGGGATATACACATATTTGAGAATCTTCATTGAAGAACATCATCAGTGTTTAACTTACCAGGAGAAGCTACGCATCTGAATTTGACTTGTGAAGGCAAGGCACAAGTGCTTTCCAGATTAGATGGTGGTGGGGAAAGGGTGGCTCAGACAGGTCATTTATTAGAAATTCAAAGAAGGGTTCGGTTTTAAATACCCTAGGAGAATTCCAAGGCCAACATATTCTATCGTCATCGTTCGATAAATAGCTACCACCAAGCGTACCAATGAGGGTAATTGCCTCCATCTCTTCTCTTCCAGTCACATTTCTCCCTAGGTAAAGGTTCCAAGAAATTGTATCCCCCTACCCCAAAGGGAGAATTTCTCACAAAATCTAGAATTGTCTTATTATAGAGTTCAGATAATCTATAAAGATTGGGAAAAAGGGTCTCAAAGGAATTGGTACCACACCATGCGTCCTTCCAAAACCTAATCTTGTCCCCGTTTTCCAATTTAAATTTAATCATGGGTGAAAAGATTGGTTGGATGGATGATATAAATTTCCAAGGGCTTTTATAAGTTGTTCAATTGGCTAACCCGACATCCCTAAGATTGTGCCGTAATCCATGACAACTTCTTATCACTCTCCCCTACAAATGGTCTTGCTCACATGAAAACCTCCACAACCATTTGCCCCACTAGTGCTTTATTTCTTTCCACAAAGTATCTAATTCTCAATGCTCCCCGCTCCACCTTCCTTTGAACTGTGCTCTAGGCCACATAGTGAGAACCTTGATCACTTGATGAGGAGGTGGAAAGATAAAATAGGTTCTTTCGGGGTAACCAAAACCTCCCAATAAGTTCTTTGAGGGAACTCGACTTCCCAAAGATCAAATTAATGACTTGTATTTTGAATGTACATCATGTTCCTCGTTTTCATTTCTTTTATCTTTTTCAATAGAAAAAATATAACACTTTTCCTAAAAGATAGATGCATTCAACCCATGTCCTACAAAATAGTCATAGGGGACAAAAACGATCATAACTTCTTTCAACTTATTTGATTAAGGTAAAGTACACATGACATAAAAAATAAATATCCTATTGATAGAAATTTGAATGTAACAACCTGCTATGATTTATGGTATAAAAACAAGTTGATAAATTAAGTCTAACAGAAATACAAGTACTAAGATAGATATGTGGTAAAAACATTGAAAGATAAAATTTAAAATGAGCATATTTGAGAAAAATAGTAGGAGTAGCCTTAATTGGAGATAGAATAATGGAGAACAAATTATGTGGTGTAGAGTGTAGATACATGCGAATCCTTGAGATTAACAAAGTAAGAAGAGTGATCTACTAGCATTTAATGGTAATAAAACAAGTGAAAACCTGAAACTGAAATAACATGAATAGAGGTAATTAAAAAAGATATAACTACATGTAATATAATTATCACCTTACCAAGTTACCTAATTGAAATTTAATGATAATGATGCAGACTTTCTTAAAATAACATAGACAAAGGTATTTAAGAAAAATATAACAACTTGTGATATATATTTGTATATATTACAAGTTATATTTGTAATATATATTTGTGTATATATTACAAGTTATATCTGTATATATACAAAATATATCTGTATATCTGTACATTTAAGAAAACCTCATGTTATATTAAGCGACCTTAATATAACAGAGTGGAGTGAATAGATTCAATTGATCACACGTAGTATGCTTTGTTGGGTTGTAGAGATCAGCTTGCCCCCCCTCCCACTTGCTCTAAGGTCATTCCTTAGTGGTTTTCCTTCCAAGGTTGGGCTGAGGAAGTTGGGGTGCAAATATGGACCACTCATTATGGCCAAGCTTGAGAAGGGATGTTTGACTATTGTGTGACTTGTTTGTAAGCCAAGGTTTTGGCCATGCCTTGACTTGTGGGAGACCAATAACGACTTGGTAGTAGGCTGCATAGTTGCATAACTTGTAGCAAAGGTCGTAGATTGTGTAAAATCTAAGGCCCTAATTGCCACTTGCATGGTGCCATGGGCTATGGGTGGGCTATGGGCTGGCCTTATAATGGTATGGGCTTTACAATGCCATCCCGCCTTTCCGCCAAATCTTTAATGGGCAGGTGGGACCAAGTCTCTTGGTTGTAGCCCATATTGCCATCACTACCTAAGAGTTATTGTATATGGTGTTAACCAAGGTATGAAAAACTGAAAAAAAAAAAAGTTATTGATTTTTGGCCAGTTTTTTTTTTTTATGTCAAACTTGTTGGATTAAACAGGGCAAGTAATTTCGAAAATGCAAAAAATTGATAGAAAATTTGATATATTTCAATAAAAGTTCAATTTTTGTAATTAGAAAATTCCAAAAATTGCCTTAAAATTCAATGATATTCAATAAAATTCAACAAAATTCAATAAAATAACAACAAATCAGTTTGGCGGGATGGCACAAAGATAAAATTCAACAAAATTTGATAGAGAGGTAAACATGTTCTACGTCATAAAATGTAGACAAAGAATTACCAAAAGCTATGTGCCATGTTTATGTCATCAACCAACATAGCTATATTAAAAAAAAACCAAGGTAATTGAAGGCGCAAGGCGTACTTAAGGCAATAAGGAACACTTTAGCTTGAGGTGCAAGGCGCAAGGTGAGATGTACGCCTGAGCAAAGTGAAGCGCAAAACATTCTTAAAAAATTTAATTATATATTAATTTTTGGTAAAAGAATTCAAAAAAGATGAAAATAATTAAAAGTTTAATTTTCTAATTAGACATCATAATGTTCATAATAACACTAATGTTTCTATTTCATAGTTTTTCTTAATTTTATGTTTATTTCTTTTGATATTTAAAATTTAATTGAAGAAGGAAAAACAAAAGCAAGGAAGAACAAGTAGTAATTGTAACCTTTTTGTAACAACATCTTATTGTTGTTAGAAAACTGAAACATAAGTTTCCTTTAATGTTTTATGTTCAATATTGTTTATCATGTATATTTATTTAAAGAAGAGGGAAAAAAAGCATATAATACAATACTTATTTCATAATTATATATATATATATATATATATATATATATATATATATATATATTTAAATGAGGAGCAAGAAAGTGAGGCACACTGAGGTGCATTCCTGAGGAGCATTAAGGCGCACGCCTGAGTTAAAGCGCCCTGACTGTCATGTATTGAGGCGCAATAGGTGCGTCCCGCCTCAAGACGCTCCTAAGGCGCACTAAAGTACATGCCTTGATAACACTGAAAAACAATAGTCTAACCAACACAAACTATACAATTTATGGGATATACCTTATGGAAATAAGAAGAAAGGGAGCAATAAAAAAGTAAAGAAAGAAATAAAGCTAAATGAGACAATACATTAAAAATATATTGAAAGAGTTCCTAAAATCATTTTAAAAAAAAAAAAAAATTTAAATCCCATATAACAAGATGAAAAAACGATAAATCTTAATATCAAATTAATAAATTTAACAAGGTAAAATGTCAAACTATAAATTTAAATGGTCTAGGAGCAAGCCACCACAAATTGAAAAGAGATTGAAGCCACTTGTTTCTGATTAAAAAAAAAGAAGAAGAAGAGATCGGAGCCACCATTTCAAATTTCATTAACTCACCCGACAAGATTAATTTTGTTGGGTCATTTATGGATATTCGAGGTAACTTTGCATGTGATAATAGATTGTGGCAAAATCCTACTTAGGCCAATCCCTCAATTGTGGGTCGGGGTACTTTCAAGAGAAAATTGAACGCCCTTTCTTGACAATTAAAGATCAACAAAAAATTCACTCTCAAATTGTCTTAGCCTACAATGACAGAAGACATAAATTATGTATCAAAAGTGTCTATTTATATTAGTTTTAGCACATATTATAATAAATCTAAATATTTTAGCATTAATACAAAAATTCTCTAAACTTTTCTAATTGAAGTGAATTTTATTAAAAAAAAAATTCACATTGGATTAAACTTCTCCTAATTAATTTCGATTTTGAAGTGATTGAAGTGTAGGGCGAAGGCTATTTTCGATCGTTGGTGCTAACTTTTGGCCTTTGCACAAATTGACTGACACAAATCTGGACTATTACATTTATGGCTCAAAAGTTTTATTCGTATTTAGTAAATAAAGAATTAATTTATGAAAGTTGGTTCAAACTATTTTGTTTTTGATGTGTTTCATTGGAGAGTTTTGTTGGACGTGGTAGGCACGATTAATCACTATGGTTTCACCGTTTCAGAGCAAATGCTTGTGTTTGATCACTTCTGGCTGGTGCAACTTCAACAACTATGCTGTGTATTTTTGAATTTCTGATTCGCCACATTTTTTCTGGCTTTTGTATAGCCACTCTGTCATTGAAAAATAAGACAATGATCACAGTAATTATGTAGTTTGGTTCAGCGTTGAGATCTTCTGTACCAAGATTTCAGATGGTAGTTGGGGAGGGAAATACTTCTTGAAGTTGTATAGGTCTTTTCTTTTATTTTTATCTTCTCATATGAAGCCCATCTTCTAGGTGATAACGAAGTTCTGTTCAGAACGTATTGCGAAATATGCATTTGAGTATGCTTATCTAAACAACAGAAAGAAAGTCACAGCTGTGCACAAAGCCAATATTATGAAGCTTTCTGATGGTCTGTTCCTAGAATCATGTCGTGAGGTTGCAACAAAGTATCCTGGCATAAAGTACAATGAGATAATTGTGGACAACTGCTGTATGCAACTTGTCTCAAAGCCTGAACAATTTGATGTCATGGTATGGACTTCCAAATTCACATAAAGTTTTCTATTCCTGTATTTAATTCTCTGTAAGGATACCTCATGGTTTTTTATAACTTGTTTAGATGTTGTTTTTGGTAAGAACTAAGAATTTGTTTAGATGTTTTAAGTTGAACTAGAATGTATTACTTGATAAATTGCTTCCCCCTTTTTCTTTTGATGATTTGTTGATCTCCCCTTTTGTGTTGGCAATATAACTTAAATTCACAATGGACTGGTTTATTGAACATGCTAGCACAACTAAGTATTTCTCACAGGAAGGCGATTTCACAATGACCAATTTATTTGTTTCCCATTTGTTGGCTTTGAAGGCCTTTAGAATCACAACAAAACTTCTGGATAGACTGTTTTCCATCCTACTTGTTAGGCTTCATAGGAAAACATTCTTCTGTGATCTCAACAGAATTATCAATTTTGTTGTATCCTGTGACACATAGATGAGGTGTTTGTTTTTTTGTTTATGAATTTTCTATTAGCTTTTTGATGGAGCTATTGTGCTTCCATTGCTTTTTTAATTTTTTTTTTTAGAAGTTACTAAATTATGTGAAATTCATAGCTATGAAACTTGTTAAGGTGTCAGAACCTTACTGTGAAATTAAGGGATATATTGATTGAGAATTGATTAAAAGGTGAAGCTATGATATTGAAAAATCAAGGAGATTAACCATAAAAATTATCTATTCACTGAGCAGATTGATGAAAGGTATAAATAAGGATAAAAAGAAAGACCCCTGTATGAGTTTTATTGATTAAGTAAAGAAATATATGAAAGAGTACCTAGTGATAGAATATTGTGAGTTTTAGATAACAAAGTGTTAGAAAAAGGTGCATTGATTTAATAGATGCCATGTACGATAGATTGATAACCGTAATGTGGACAAAAACATGAGAAACTAGTGAATTCTCAATTACCGTTAGTTTGCATTAAGGCTCAGATTAAAACCCATATCTTTTTGCAATAAGTACGAATGATATTGTTGTTGCTTCTTAATCAGAAGTTAATTCCAATTTAAAATGGTTTAGAATAGATGCATCCTTGAGATGGTAGTAATGTTGATTAGATATAGAATTGATTAAAATGATGTGGGCATATATAACAAAAAAATATGTCATTTAGGAAGGGGGGCATTTTAAATTATCTATAATTATAAAGAAGAAGAAAATCTAATATCACATGTAGATAATTAAAATGCTTTAGAATAGATGCATCCTTGAGATGGTGGTAATGTCAATCAAAAGTTAATTCTAATTTAAAAGGGTTTTGAATAGATGCATCCTCGAGATGGTAGTAATGCCAATTAGATATAGAATGACATAAAATTGATTAAAATGATGTGGGCATGTATAACAAAAAAATATGTCATTTAGGAAGGGGGGCATTTTAAATTATCTATAACTATAAAGAAGAAGAAAATCTAATATAGCATGTAGATAATTAAGAAAGATATAACCACATATGATATAATAGATGAATTGTCGCACCCCGATTTTCGGCCCCAAACGATCACCGGGGGTGAATTTTCTTTCTCACAAACAAATTGAGATCGATAGTTTTACAAAAGAAATTTTTTGTAAATAATGATAACACACATATGTAATATAATAATGAGGTTTCTTTGGAAGCCAACTAGAAACATGGATGTTATTGATTTGGTTTTCAACTTCTTTTTAGTCAAGTTTAATTTTGACGAGGTTGCTATTAAAGCTCTAACTGGGGGTCCTTGGGTTATACTTGACCATCACTTATCAGTTAGATGATGGGCTCCAAATTCTAGGTCTCCCAATTGAATATTATGATGAGGAAATCCTCAAAAAAGTGGCAATGTGTTGGGGAAGATGCTCAAAATCGATCATAATACCATGCTTGCAAGCAAAGACAAATATTCTAGATTATGTGTTGAGATCAAATTAGATGAATCTCTAATTCCCGAGGTCCATACTCTTGAAATTACCCAAAGCGTGGAGTATGAATGCCTCCACACCATCTACTTCAAATGTGGCAAGGTGGGGCATAAGTTGGAGCAATACTAGGTACATGATAGTGTTCCATTGAGTAAAAAAGCTAAAAAGGATGGCCTTGCAGATGAGAAGAATTCGTTGGCGAATGACAGGAGTGTTGTCGGATCCAAGAAGTTGAGAACTTTGGTTCATGGTTGCATTCAACCAAACATTTTAGGAAACAAAACCAAAGAAGGAAGGTGGTTGATCAAGAAGGAATCATTATTGGAAGAGCCAATTGAGGAAAATTATAATAGATTTGCTTCGCTTAATCAAGCATGGAAAGATATGAGATTATGGAAATTAAGATAATGCATGAAAAGGGGGGAGGGGGGGTGAGATGGAGTTGATTAGGAAGGAGACCTCTAAAAGAAAAGGCAAAGAGCAACCAACAAAGTCACAAGCTACCTATAAAATTCTTTGTTACATAAAAAGAATATTGTCTCTTCTAACAAAGGAAATCTGCTTCTAGCTCCCATGATCTTACCTCGAAGACATCTATGGTAACTAAAGCAAAGGATCAATCATGCAATCATCAATTGGGCATGTTTGAAGGACCTTCTACTAGTCTCTTGAACAAAATGCACGAACCGAACTCAACTATATATATACCAAAACAACTCACCTACAATGGAAGATTCAAGTTCCATTGTTCCTTATCAATCCCCGCGAAGAGAACCTCCTGACCAGTCAGTCCATGGGTTTTCGCACTGCTCAAAAGATCAACATAAGAATCATCTTATGAACTCGAGGTTGGGGGAAATGATCAGACTAAATAGGGTAGGAGCCCGAGGGACAGTATTAGCAAGGAGCGAGGGTGCTCTGGTCACTTTTAGCTACTTCCTTTCTTGTTTTGTTCACCCTTCTTTCCTTTTGTTCATCCATGAAGATCCTTTTCTTGGAATTGCAGAGCTGTAGGAAGCACCAATTTTTAAGTGTAATTTCAAGGAGTTGTTTAAGAACATGAAGCCAAACATTATTATTATTATTATTTTTGGACAGGAAAGCCTAACATTATTTGCTTGCTTGAAGCTAGATGCAGAACACCCGATTTGAGTTTTTTCAAGAATCAAACAAATATATCTACTCGCTCTGTTCCTTCCGTTGGTTGAAGTGGTGGCATGACCCTTATATGGCGAAGTTCAAATTTCAGTCTAAATATCATCTCTAATTCTTCTTCTTTTTTTGACAAGAAACAATATAATTTATATTAATTATGTGTAATATGTACATCCTTATTTGTAATGAACGAGATGTCCTCTTTCTATGATGAAATACAATCCAAAATTAGACCCCAACCCTTTAACCAATCATCCAATTTGAATCCTTTGGCTAGTTTACTCGTACTAACCCACAATGAAGCTAAAAAAAAAATGAGTCCTCCTAAATCTCTTCCCACAATCTAGCCTTATCCTGAAACATTCGATTATTCCTCTCCTTCCATATAGTCCATAGAGTTGATTATTCATCTCTAATTCTAGGTTCATGATAAATGCTTCCATTCATCAAGTGAATGACGTAGCTTGGGTTCTAACAACAGTGTATGCCAACAATTCCCTAGTTGAGATAAATGCTTCTATGGGATTCCTTCATTCATTTCTCCTCCTCTTGGCATGGTCCCTGGATGCTAATTAGTGATTTTAATGAAGTTTTAGCCAGTTCAGAAAAAAATGGGAGGAACCTTCTCTCCAATTAAAAGCCGAACTTTCAACTCAACGATTAACAATTGCTTGATGGACCTTGGTTTTTTTGAACCTTGTTTCACATGGACCAATTGCAGAACAAATTTCCATCTCATTAAAGAAAGTTTGGATCGTGCCCTTTGCAATGAAGAGTGGCAAAATTTCTCTGCAGAAGCGAAAGTTAAACGCTTACCTCGAACTCACTCGGACCATTGTCTGATTATGCTCTACACTAATGTCTTACAAGCGTAACAAGCCCTTGTAAGCCGGTTGAAACCGTTCCGATTTGAAGCGGTGTGGCTCTACTGTGTGGATTTTCATGATTTTATGATTTTATGATTTCTGCTTGGCCGCCTTCTCAACCTTTGCTCCCGGATGCTATTACCATTTTTACAAAGAGAGGTAAAAGCTGGAACAAGGAAGTCTTTAGGAATTTGTTCATCAGGAAACGAAGGTTGATTGCTAGAATTTAACTTTCTTTTTAAAGAAGATAAAACTATTCCCACTGGTTTGATTGAAGACTAAAAATTTTCTGAGTCTTTCTTGGTCTTGCAGGTTATAACATGTCCTCAGGGAAGGAAATCGATGTGCGGATTTCATGGCTAATTCAGGTCTGCTCTCAGGATGCCATTTAACCCTTCTTAATTCCCCTCTAGATCTGGCCACTTCTTCAAGTGGATGCCTCGGGTGTGAGTTTTAGCAGGCCTTAGTGGCCGATTATGCATTGAAGCAAAAAAAAAAAAGTGGATTGTTTAGCGACCCTGTGTAGTTGGGGAAAGGTTTTGTGGAGTTCTGTTGACTATTGAGTTATCTCTTTATGGCCAATATCTTTGATCCATGAGCTTTTGAAAATATGAGTTGTCTGTAAATTTGTTGAGGAGATGATTTAGGCTTGAAGAAGTTGAAGTGTGGAAATGAATCTTGATGAAATGCATGTTCAGGTTTGCTATCGATTAGCTGAGTTTTTATAGCAGACGGTACTGTGAGTTTTTATAGCTGAGTTTGCTATCTCTTTATGGCCAATTTATGTAATACAATTGAATGCATGGTTCCTCATAGATGTTTGACAAATTCTATTTTTTTTCCTTTTAGCCAGTTTATTGTTAATGTCGGTTTGGGTATCTTAAGATTTCCTCACTTTATTTCGCTTTTAGGATTTCTTTTGCCCTCAAGGCAATTCAAATTGGTGCAAGCTGGTTTAGATAGTTGGTGGAAGGAAAGTTGATTTTGTGCATATTCACGTAAAAGGTGTAGGAATGTGCTGATTACTTGTTTTGTCATGGTCTCATGGGAATTTTGGTTTCTAATTCAAGTAATACTGTAATAGAACCAAGGATCTAGCTGTTGAAAAAGTATGGTAACTTAGGGGGCAAAGAGAAATGCCATTGAAGACTGATCTGGCGAGTCTCCTGTTCTATGAACTTAGTTTGGTGACCATGACGTTACTATGGTCCTGATTTTCCAATACACAACTTATTACTAACCTGTAAAACAAGAAGAGCAAAAGCCTTCAGCCAAAAGCTTTTCTATACCAAATTACCAATTGTGATGGTCCATGTGATGGCTTGAAAACAGTCTGTCCAGCAACTTTCACTTTGAGGTGTTCAGTCACCCTGATATTTACAGTTGGAGTAGGCATTATGAATCGTGTAGGTTTTCACAGCAATTTGTTAACAAAGAGAGAACGGTCTCTATTTGTTTATGATGAGATGTGCACAGATCTTATAAGGCTTTGGCAGCAATTGGTTAACACACAATAATTTACACTTATTTAACGGGAGATATGCGTAAATTCTCCATGTAATTTGGAATAAAGGCGTAAATTCTCTGGCACCTATTCTTGTCAATCTATGTTTAATCACCTCACTGACTCCCACACCCAACCTAACCCTTCATTTTGTCTTCACATTTGGAAAGTTGCTATTCCAATTAGGATAAGAGTGTTTGGATGACTTGTTGCTCTCAAAAGAATATGTACTCGGGACCTTGTACAAAGACACTTGCTCAACTTTTGTCTTTCACCCCAATGCTGTGTGCTATGTTTTCAGGGGCAGGAGTCAGTGGATCACGTGTTTTTCAACTGCACTTTTTCTTCTCAAATCTGGAGCATTTGGGAGAGACTTCTGCCGGAAAAGTTTACAGCTCCTTTATCATGCGAAGATTGCTTCTTTTTTAATCATGTTCATGGGATTAATAAGAGATGCAAAGCCATTGGGAGTATTATCTCTATGGCTGTACTTTGGTCCATTTGGAGTGAGAGGAACAGCAGAATTTTCAGGGACTCATTTAAGAATGTGGATCAGGTGGTGGATTCCTCCAAAATTGTAGCAGCCTCTTGGATTTGTTCATCTAAATTAGGAATTGGGTATTCTTTTGATGAATGGCTTAGGTGCTGGAATGCTTTAGTGTAATCTGCTCTGGTTTTTCTTGTTCTTGAGTGTTTTTTGTTGTGCTTCGTGTTGTTGGGTTGGTTCTTGTGGTTATTTCTTTTTGTGCATTTCTTGTGCTCTATTGCTTTGTAACCACTTTCAATTAATATATTGTTCTTTGTTTCTTCTCAAAAAAAATAATAATATTGAGTTCATTTGATTTATATGTATAGATCTGATTGAAGCACTACTACTATTGTTTTACAAATCTTTTAACAAGGAAACGAGTGGGTGAACTACTCAGTGCACAGACTCCCACCATTATAGGGTTTACAGAAGAATCAATTCACTTAGCCTTACGCTGCTTTATGTAGGGGCTTTTCCTAGATGTAAAGTGTGACCCCTCCATATCACAATGGAGCAACAATACTGTTGTGCCAAGGCCCATCTATTTAAATCCTGTTGATGCAGCATTACCTTTGGCAGGGAAAATGACTTTCTTTTTTATTGAACAACACATACAGATTGAGTTCTTATGGTCATTTATATTTTGCAGGTCACACCAAATTTGTATGGCAATCTGGTGGCAAACACTGCAGCAGGTATTGCTGGAGGCACTGGTTTCATGCCAGGAGGTAACTACCGTACTTTTCTCAGTTGTTTTCAATGTTTTACGTGGTTTTTCTTGGATATTATATTGTCAATATCATGTGAGTGGTGGTACTTGATCTACTTGGTGTTTAGCTATAAGAAACAAATTAATTGAGTTCATAATTTTGTGGGTCTTCGTCAAGTGTTTGATTGATCTTCATGGTGGTCTCCTCTAAATATTACTCGGAATGGAAGCTGCTGCTCGCTGTTTTATTACCCCATCTCTCTCTCTCTCTCTCTCTCTCTCTCTCTCTTTTGTTGTGGGGGTGGGGGAGGGGGGTGCCTTGGATAGGATGACGGCTATATTGATTTAATTTAAGAATGTGGATCCATGCAAAAAAAAAAAATGGTGGAATTCTTGATAACTTTCTGTGATAATTTATTTTGAATTATTTAGTTATGAACTTATGATTGATTATATGTGCCACAATAATCAAATCCCGTATGAAAAAAAGCAGTACGTATAAAGCAGTAGTAAATCTAAGTATATGAATAAATCCATATTTTTGGATAATACCAAATTAAATATGCCGGCATTATATTATTATTACTGATTGGTAAAATACACATCTTTCAAAAAAAGAAAAAGAAAAAAGGGGAACCTAACATTTTTTTTTTTTTATGTATTAATGTTTATGGTTTAATGCAAAACAGGCAATGTGGGGGCTGATCATGCGATTTTTGAGCAAGGTGCTTCAGCAGGTAATGTGGGGAACGAGAAGCTGGTGGTGCAGAAGAAGGCAAATCCAGTAGCCCTACTGCTATCATCTGCCATGATGCTCAGACATCTCCAATTCCCTTCATTTGCTGATCGTCTAGAGAACTCTGTTAAGCGGGTGATCTTGGAAGGGAAGTACCGAACAAAAGATCTTGGAGGAGACAGTACTACCCAAGAGGTCATTGATGCGGTAATAGCTAATCTGGATTGACTTCAGAAAATATATCCAACCCCGGTAACTTGAAAAGATATCATCTTTGCAATGAGTCTGAACTGCTTCTGTCATGGTATCATCAAGTTATAATTTTTGACCCCATACATTCAGTTTCAGAATAATAAAGCATAATATTTTCAAAATTAGCTTGAGTCCTTGTGAAGCAGGGAGATGTTCTGAGCTATAATAAAAGGCTCTTGACATTGTGCTTACATCGAAAAACGACGACTTGAATTATGAAGGTCGTTGGAGAATTGTGATGGTGACTTCATATTTCTCAATGTGGTCTTTTGGATGCTAATTAGCTTGGTTTTCTAAGAATTAAAGCCCAATAGTTTCACTCATTGTCTTGAATCTGTTATGCTGATTTTTTTTTTTTTCTTTCCTTTATCTACGTGCTTTTGTACACAGCTGGTCTTTAGCTTACGCGGAGAGAGAGAGGCTCATAGGAGAGTTACATTAGATATTTGAAAAAGGTGATCAAAGTGAAAGTATAGTGTAGTCATGCTCAGAGGAGAGTTACATTAGATAGTTGATGAAGGTGATCAAAGTGAAAGTATATAGTTCTTTAGTGTGGTCATTTTTTTTAGTTCAAATGAGTAGGTACCGACAAACTTAGTTGCTTAAGGAAAAGCAGTTGGGAGATGCAAAAGGCTGAGAGCCTCATTATGGAACAAGTTGCAGCAAATTTAATCTCATGGGAGGCTTCGCACAAGCGATGTGTTATAGAGGCTCGATTCCTAGTTGGTGGTGTCTCTCTCCATATTGCTGTCCAAATTGCCTACAGGATTGTGAAACAGTGGCAGGCCTAGAGGCAAGTTCCAAGCAAAGAGAGGGTTAAGACAAGGTGACCTTCTCTCTCCCTTTCTCTTTACAATGGTGGTGGATTGTTTGGGTAGGATCATGGATCATGCAATGCAACATGCCGTAATTTGGGGCTTTCTAGTGGGTGCAAAGGAAGTGGAGGTATCTCATTTACAATATGCAGTTGATACCATCTTTTGTTTGGTAGGATCGGAACACAATGTCTTGGAGGCGATCCACTTATTACAAGCTTTTTGCATGCTTTCTGGGCTTAAGATAAACATGTCCAAGAGTCAAATGGCTGGGATTAATATTGATCAGCACTTGTTGCTTCGCTTTGCTAATCATGTAGGGTGTTCTATTGGTAATTGGCCGTTGAAGTATTTGGGTGTACCATTAGGAGGGCATCCGTTGGCAATTTCTTTTTGGAGTCCGGTGTTGGACAAATTCTCAAAAAGACTTGGCGGTTGGAAAAGCGGTTTCCTCTCAAGAGGTGGAAGGCTAACTTTGATCAAATCAGTTCTTATGTCACTTCCCTTATATTACTTGACTTGTTTTTACAATTCCTCAAGCAGTGGCTTTGGATATCGAGAAAAAGATTAGATCTTTTCTATGGAAGGGAGTGGACAAGGAAGATGGTATTAGTCTCATGAATTGGGAATTGGTTCGGAGACCAGTTAGCAAAGGTGGGCTTGGAATTGAGAACATCACCAAAAGAAATAATGCCTTAGGAGCTAAGTGGTTATGGCGGTTTACAAAGAAAAAACAAGCTTTGTGGGTGCAGGTCATTGACAGTTTGTACAGGGGTTTGATGGCTGATTGGGGGTGGCAAGTTGGAAAATCTGTCACTGACAGTTTGTACCGAAGTCCATGGAAGTTCCTGTCCTCCTCCGTCCCTCTTTTCCTCAACAATTCATCTTTGGAGGTGGGAGACGGTTGTACTTTCAGATTTTGGGAAGATAATTGGACAAATTCTGTTATCCTAGTACAAGCCTTTTCTCGTCTATACCGCCTCTCATCCCTTCATATTGCCCCTATCCATTCTTTCCTTTCCTCCTTCTCTTCTAATTTAGAATTAGGTCCCCCCTCTTGGAACCTTCATCTCCGTAGAAACTTGACGATTGGGGAATTAGACGAAATTAATTCTTTACTACCAGCCATATCCCAAGTTCAATTTTCGAACATTCCGGTTAGGTACAGATGGTCTATCCATCCGTCCGGTTCCTTTAAATGTAAATCCTTATTTGAACAACTAATTGATGACCCATCTTTTTCTTCATTTCTCATCTCTAGAAGTATTTGGAAATGCTCAAATTCCATCAAAGATCAAGGTTTTTGGATGGCTAGTGGCTCATGGGAGGATCAATACTTTGGATGTCCTCTAAAGACAGTTCCCCATGGTATCGATATCTCCACACTGTTGCTCTCTGTGCTTGCAGGATGGCGAATCATAAAATGGCTGGCATCATCTTGGGTGGCTTGCTCAAAGTTCGATCTCAGGGTTTTCTTTTTCAGATTGGAATAGGGGATGGTCGAGGACTCGAGGTGCTTGTTGTAGTAGTACGCCTCTAAAACTGTTTTTGATTCAAAAGTTGTACCGAATTGAGCCTTAATAGGAAACCTTGGGTTATAATCTTAAAGACTTTAAGAATTCTTATCCGAAAGACCTTAATATTTCTTATTCTAGCATTTAATGCTTGGTATTAGCCAGACGCTCCTTTATGATTTTACCCTTCCTCTTTTTTAATTTTTTTTTTTGTTTTATCAAATTTTTATACTTTCTTTTCCGTTTTACACTGCAATAACTTTTATGAATCTATTGACATATCATGGAAGGAAGCACCGAAAGTGCTTCAAACATCCCGCTTACAACTATAAATGACACACCCACCTCTCATAATGAATCTATTAACATTGGACCCCCCCTTCATCTACACACACCTAAACTGATATTTAAGTACAAACTCTAAACCTGACCGATACACATCACCCAACTTGGTGCAATTAGTTTTGCCAATTTAAACATCTGCAATGAAACGTCATCCTTGTGTACATTATTAAACTCTCTGTTCTTGTACTGGTATTGACACATCTTGATCAACTTAACTAATTTGCTGCAGGTATGGATCGATTTTTCCAATTAGTTTGGTGGGCAGGGCTCAAACTAGAATCTTATGCCGTTTAATTCCGTCACTTGCTCAATTTAATGTTGAGTACATAAACAAACTATCTAACTATCTTAACTAGAGGTGTCAACAATTCGATTTGGGTCGGTTTGATGTTCAAACATAATTCAAACCAAATATAATTGGATTCGGTTCGATTTAGATTGATCAGTTTAGTTCAAATTACCAACTCGAATTGAATTGAACCGAGCATAATTGGTTTGATTTAATTTGAGTTGATCAGTTTTAAATTTTAAATTTTAAATCTACATATATTAAATAAATTAAAATAATTAATTATTAAATAATATATATGAGTAATCTTAAATTTCATAATGTATATTTAATAAATTTAAAAACAATCTTTACTATATAATTTTTAAGATAATGTTTAAAAGAATATTTGACATTAAAAAATAAATAATAACACTTTCTTTTTTACAATCGGGTCAGTAACTTCAAATCATAATCCAAACCTATCGAGTTATATTTTTTTCAAACCGAACTTATTAAAAAATTAAATCAAATCGAACCAAACACGATTTCATGATTTAAGTCAATCCATAACACTCCTATTCTTGACCTAAAGCATTTCTCTCTCTCAAAATATATATATAAGATCAAATCTCCATAGATTTTGGCCCTGTTTGGGACTTCGATTATTTCAGTGTTGTGGGCTCGTAAGAGAAGGAAACACAGAATTTGCCTATTTGACATACTAACTTTGAGACTCTAATTCTTTTTCCAACCTGATTTTGGTGTAATTTTAAGGAGCAACCTCCTTCTGTTTTTGCATTCGGGCGTTTGCGTTCGAAAAAGATGCGTCTCGCCAAAGCTTTGCCGTACAACCAAACATGGCCTTTATTGAGGATAAAAGGTAGTAACGGAGGTTTGGTTGGGTTGGCTGTGGCCAACTTTTATTGTTTGTGCTGTTCTCCTTCTTAGCTTTAATGAGAGAAAAGATAAAATTATATGTAGCTTTACGTCCCATCAACAATTTTTTTTTTTAATTTTCCACAATTTATGTTGATTTTCTTTTTTTTTTTTTGTTTAAACTTTTTAGTTTCTATTATTTACCATCGTTACCTCCATGGTCTTACAAATATTTATGAATTATTAAATAATAATATGATAAACTCATCTTAGAACCTAGAATTAAATCCATGATTAAGTATTTTTTTGTCGTAGTTGCCCAACTGTATGAGGGTTTTTAAAATAGTAAAATTTAAAACAGTGAATAGGTGGGAACATAGAATTTTGGAATATATATATATATAAATTGAATATTTTTTTTTGGTTACCAATTTTTTGGCACCCTGGTGATGTCCTCATTTCCTTTAAGACGAAACTAATCCACCAAAGCTTGAGAGTTCAAAAAGTAAACTTTCCCTCCCAATCAAGAATTTATCAAAAGGGGCTCGAACTCATGTTGCAGGTCCCTTAACCCCCCTGATCTCAGGGTCACGGTTAAATTGAATCATTTACCAACTCCCAAACCACACCCAAAAAATTACCAACTCCCAAACTTGAATTCATAGTTGGCCTCTACTACCCACTATAGTTGTTAGGTGAAAGTGTTTTTCAATAATGGGTATTTCAGTAATTTTAATATTTTATGCATTAGGTATAGAAAAATGTTTTTACGAGCTAATATATAATATATGAACTCAAAATCATACCTAATTTGAGACGATGTACTGTTAGACCCGTGGGTGCCAGTACTTTTTTTTTTTTTCTTTCATAATGCGATGACACTATGTATTGCTGTGTAAGCATGGGTATATATCATTGCTAGCTAGCTCTCTTCTTATTTCATCTCATAAGCATCGAGCCCTTAGCAGCTTTAATTTGATTAATTCATCATCCTTCTTCCAAAACTTTAATCATCTTCTTCTCTCAACATTTTATTAGATCCCCATATATCTCTGATCCTTTCAAGTTGCTCTAACTTACTTGAAGATCATGTGGTGGTCTTTCCTTGTTTGTGCTTCAGCCAGCTTGTTTATCATCTACATCACCCATTGGGTGTATAGATGGAGTAATCCCAAATGCAAAGGTGGCGGAACACTCCCACCAGGTTCCATGGGCTTCCCATTCATTGGAGAAACCTTAGAGCTTAAATACAGAAGTTATTCACTTGATCTCCCTTATTTTTTCAAGAAGAGAATAGACAAGTAAGTTGGTAAACATACATTAATCTAGCTAGCTAATTCAAGCTTATGTGGTGAATAACCATATTACTACATCATTAAAGAGAAAAAAGCAATAACCACCGTCATGGTCGTTTATCCAAGCTATGAACTTACTAAAATGATTTGGTAAGAGCTTCATAATCATTTCTTTATTTCATTTATAACGCAATAAGATGTCCTATTATCATTTTTCATTTTATTTCATTGTTCGTGGTTATTGCTTAAAAAAATATTAGTACAATCCTAATATAAGTTTATTGTTAAATATAAGTTAAAATATAAATAATAGTTTGCGAAAAAAAAAAAAAAAAACACCAAGATAATATGTTTCAAGTCTAAGTAATTAAGTAATGACCAAAAAAATTTTTTAAAAAAAACAATTTTTTAAGTTCAGAGTTTATATTTAATAAAATAAAATAAAGAATCAGATGCAGATGTCGTCCATGCAGATCTATCAAGTGGCACAAGTAAATAATCGTTTTAAAAATGAGCCACCCGAATGTCGTGTCATGCGCCTCCAAAATAGCACATGGCGCTTGTTCATATCTTTCTTTTTTATTATTTAATATTAAAGTAAATGTTAAAGTGATATTCATTTTATATATTTAAAATATATTTTATTATTAATGTACGAATAGCCTTAAATTATGTACTAACACATTATTCAAGATAATTTAATAATATATAAAAATAATATATACTTTAAATAAATAAAATAAATGTCAATATAACATTACTCATAAAAATATTAATTATTATCCTAGTTACAAATTTTTTTAATAGTCACCAACCGGTCACGATAGCTAAATTGCCTAAAATGATATACTGAAAATAATATAAAATGAAATTTATCATAATATTCACATTTAACTTGAAAAATAATGTTAGAAGATAACATTTTATAATCTTTAGATGGAGTAGACATGTGATTTTGGAATAGATGAATTGATTAAACCAACCTGATTCAAACTAATTCAAAGTCATTGGATTGAATTGGGTTTAATGTGATTATTGGTTTAGATTGGATTGAGTTAAAATATTTTCAACTCAAATTTTGATTGAGCTGGTATTTAGTCAAAAAATAATATTTGATTAACATATTTTTCAAATAACTTTGTTGTATGGACATTTCACCCCATACAACATTTATCACACAACACTATACATCCTAGCTAGTCTGCTCTCTTCATGATTCATCTCACGAGCTTATATCCTTAATTAACAGCTTGGATTCAATTCTTGCAAAAAAACACTCCGATCATCTTCTTCTCTCCCTTGAAGCTGCTGTAACTTGAAGATCATTGATCTGTCTCATGTGGTCTTTATTTGTTGTTTGGGCCGCGGCCTTCTTTAATTACCATCTACATTACCCACCGGGTGTATAGATTAACCCAAAATGCAAAGGTGGTGGGACACTTCCTCCAGGTTCCATGGGCTTCCCCCTTATTTGAGCTTTTATTTTTTTATTTTTTTATTTTATCAAATTAATACAAGATCGGAGCAAAATTGACATCAGAACCAGAACAAAGGACCCAATAGAACTAAATAAAAGTACAACAGAACTAAATAAAAGTACAACGGCGATGGGTACATGGGTCGTCAACCTCCTCTATAAGGAGAGGAGGCTTCCAAAATGAAAAAGGCAAACTTCCTCAAAGGGAAGGGCTGAGAAAACTACCATGCAGGGTAGAAGACACGAGACAAACATACATTCAAAACAAGTTGAGTCGAGAGCTAAACAAGGCAAAAGTATGGGCACACACTACGATCTAAAAATTAAAACATCATCCCTCAACCACACTTTCACCCCATTCAGCTCCACCCAAACACAAACCAACAAAAAAAATACAAAAAACACAAAATAAGAATACAAAACAAAGCCCTCGGCACTGCTCCTACTTGTAAGTAATTTGCAGGTATGGATCAATTTTTCGAACTAGTTTGGTGGGCAGGCCTGTCGTAGTACTTGGACTCATTTACAAAGCTTCTTGGCCAAAATGCCTCCATCCATGACATTCACTTCTTCCGTGTGTGTTCTATAATATACACACATACATATATATTTTTTTTGGAAAGGTAAAGAGGGGGAACACCCAGCAAGAACAACTAGCACACTACATCTCGAACTCTCCTAGGCCAAGTAACCCCAGTTGCATCTTCCCTCAAAATATTGAATAACCCACGGGGAGGGGAAGACAGGATACACACTCCCCGATTGAACTTCAAAGCCTCAGTAGCCAAATAGTCTGCTGCTCTATTACCTTCTCTGTAAATGTGCTCAACTTGAACTATCCAATCTCTCTGAAGGAGTCTTCTACACTCATTTACCAAGTTGGAAAGGCTAAGCTGCGGCATACTGTTGCCTTTTAACCAACCAGCCACCATAGCCGAATCTGTTTCGAAAACTATAGAACGATGGCCCTCGTCCCAAGCAAGACGTAGGCCATGAACAGCAGCCCATAATTCAACTTCAGTTGCAGTACAAGAACCAATATTAGTCACAAACCCCCTCAACCACATACCACGATAGTCACGGAGAAGACCGCCACCCCCTGCTCGTGATGAAGCATTCTTAATATATACATCTAAGTTAAGTATACATTACTATTAAACACTATTGAATTCTCTTGAATTATATACCAACATTACATGATTTAAGGGTATAATAGTAAATTTGTATTTTAACTACTTTTAACTTTTAGTAGCTACATTTTAGGTTTTTTTTTTTAATTTTCATTTATATTATCCTTTTAACTTCTAATATTTTACTTAAACCCATCCACTTCTATGTTTTTAAACAACTTTACTTATTTTAATCATATCAAAAGACAAAATATACATATTTCTTCTTTTTAGAAAAAAAGTTATTTTAATTATTTTATAATTAAAATCAAAGAATTATTAATTGAATTTGGTTAATTATTGGAATCACTACTAATTTAGTTCTTATACTCTAATTGGAATTGCAGGTCATTGATGAAACGCTAAGGTTGGCTAATGTTACGGTAGGCATAGTAAGAAAAGAAAAGAAAGATATTCAAATATAGAATGATAATTTAATTTATTTTCTTGAGAAGAAATTATATAGGAAAATATTAAGTGTACATGATTAATTTTAGCACACACATTTGTAGTGTATGTTGGATCGATGCTCCCGAATCATGTATTAATACATAATTCGAAGTCATTCAATGTATATAATAGACTGTATATGCTGAAAATGAGTGTTGATATATAATTCATGAAGTAAGAGTAATTATTGATGGCAGGATATACAATTCCAAGTGGATGGACAGTGGTACTTCTTCCTTTAGATTTTCACTTAAATCCTAACAAGTTTCCTGATCCTCTAGTTTTCAATCCATGGAGATGGAAGGTACTTGATACTTATGCCTAATTGCCTATACATACATACATGCATGTACGTTATCTAATGTAAATAATTAATTGGTTCAATCCAATAATGTTAACAGGATATTGAAGCAAAAGATTTCATAATTTTTGGAGGAGGTTTTTAAAAAACGATCATGGTGCAAGTACTCAAAATACTTATATTATACTAGCATTAGCGTTTGATACGTGTGTATGCAGCTATTGCAATGAGATAATTAAGTTTGGAAGAGAGTCAGCAAAGGATAAGCATGAGTTCTTCACATTTTTATGTAATAAAATATATTTTAGATAGATTAATGGATAATTGTATATAGCCTGGTCTCCAAAGATGTGGACACTATAATAACTAAAATTATTTTATATATCTGGATTGAACCAGACAAAGTTAGTTGAATACATTATTATCAAATCAAATTAAGTAATTGTATACTTTGACAAAATTAAATTAAAAAAATAAATTTAAAATCTAGTGGTAATCTACACAATATGTTTTCAATATGTACAAGAGTTAGTTTGATTTACTTTCTGATGCAAAGCACGGTTGCTCTGGTCACGGTTCTCTTTTTTCTCCAAAGCCAACCATGAATTCAATGTTTAGATGGTTTCGATCGTCTGGGATTTTTGGTGGGTATAGCCGAATTCATTCAAATTTGATTCAGAAACATCAAGTGATTAACTTCTCGGAGAAATCAATGGAGGGTCTGGTTCGATGCTCTGCAAATGACGTTCCTTTGTCACCCATAAGCTTTATAGAACGAGCCGCCATTGTTTACAGAGATAGAACCTCTGTTATCTATGGAACTAAGAAATACACTTGGAAAGAAACCCATGAGCGGTGTCACAGGCTCGCTTCGGCGCTTACTCAACTTGGGATTTCTCGAGGAGATGTCGTGAGTTCTTCGGATTTTTTAATTTTACAATTTATTCTTCCTTTGTTGTTTTTGCTGCTTTGTGATACTGTTTTTGCAGTTCTGGTTTTGTTTGATTTTTTTTTTCTTATATTTGATTATAAATTTCTGATACGTTTTTCTTTCCCTTTTTACCTGTTCTTTATTAAGTTCATGGTTGTTGTAATTCAAGATGAGATATTTTAGAGCCCTAATGTGATTTTTTTAATGGATTTTATTAGCATTTTCAACAGTAAACTACGAATAATAATGCCTAAAGCGATTAAGGGGATTTGATCCTTCAGTACAATTGACTTTGTTGATCATGGTTTAAATTTACAGGACCATTCAATGTGGGAATCTAAGCTAAGCAATCCCAGAAGAACTCTGTAACCTTGAATAACCTTCTTAAATTTAATCCATGAGGTCTAATTATGCTTTAATCTGCTTTGTTGATGATTTAACAGTAACATGTCAATGTGATTTGTTCTAAAAATCGGTGAAGAGGAGGAGTCTATTACCAAAGGTTTTCTTGATCTTGCTTTTGTGTTTTTAATCCAAGTTTAAAAATTTGCCATGTTTCAAAAGTGATAAATATTAAGTACTGTTGCATTTGCTTTGGTTCAACTGCATTATTTGCTAAATACTTTCTCTTATGTTTTGATTGAGCAGGTTGCGGCACTATCTCCAAATGTTCCAGCTATGTATGAACTGCATTTTGGGGTCCCAATGGCAGGAGCAGTTCTTTGTACGCTTAACATACGCTACGACTCAAACATGTTGGCTCATGTTTTACGACACTCTGAGGCCAAAATCATCTTTGTAGATTACGAATTACTCGATATTGCACGCAATGCATTTGATCTTCTCTCCAAGAGCAGTACTAAACCACCACTCTTGGTACTGATCTCTGAATCCAATAATCAATCCCCCGACAAGACTGACATTGTGAATTTGAACAATTTCGAGTATGAGAATCTCCTGGAAAATAGCAATCCTCACTTCGAGATCAGATATCCAAATGATGAATGGGATCCAATCTCCTTAAATTATACTTCGGGAACAACATCAAGTCCCAAAGGAGTTGTATATAATCACAGAGGCGCCTATCTCAACGCCCTTTCCACCATTCTTTTTCATGGTATAAGGGCAATGCCGGTTTATTTATGGACTGTACCTATGTTCCACTGCAATGGCTGGTGCCTCAATTGGGGGTTGGCGGCTCAAGGCGGCACCAGTGTGTGCCTCAGGAAAGTAACCGCAAAAGCTGTATACGATCACATTGCCACCCACAAAGTGACCCACTGGGGCGGTGCACCAACTGTCCTAAACATGATTGTGAATGCACCTGTTAGTGACCGGAAACCACTTCCCGGCAGGGTGGAGCTATTGACTGGTGGTTCACCACCGCCTCCTCAGATTCTATCTAAAATGGAAGAGCTTGGTTTCAATGTAACTCACATATATGGCCTTACAGAAACCTATGGCCCTTCAACATATTGTATGTGGAAACCTGAATGGGACTCGTTGCCCTCTGATGAACAAGCGAAGCTCAGGTCACGGCAAGGAGTTCAACATCTTGGAGTAGAATTGGATGTAAAAGATCCTATTACATTGAAAAGTGTACCATCCGATGGAAAAACCATTGGGGAGGTTATGTTTAGAGGGAACACTGTTATGAGTGGTTACCTTAAAAATCTTAAGGCAACACAAGAAGCGTTTGATGGTGGATATTTTAGAACTGGGGATCTTGCTGTGAAGCATTCCGATGGTTATTTGGAGCTAAAAGATCGTTCGAAGGATATAATCATTTCTGGGGGTGAGAATATATGTTCGATTGAGGTTGAAACGGTATTGTATAGTCATCCAGCAATTTTTGAGGCTGCAGTTGTTGGAAGACCCGATAACCATTGGGGCGAAACTCCTTGTGCTTTTGTGAAATTGAGAGAAGGGTGTAGTGATGTAAATGCTGAAGAGATAATCAAGTTTTGTCGAGATCGGTTGCCACATTATATGGCTCCGCGTAGCGTGGTTTTTGAAGATTTACCAAGAACTTCAACAGGAAAGGTACAGAAGTTCATGCTCAGGGAGAAAACAAAAGTCATGGGAAGTCTTTCTTGAAACAACAAAAGCAAGAACTAGATGAGCACATTTGCCTCGGAAAGGTTACTTCTAATCTCATTTTCAATCCTCAGTATTCCTGCTGACTTTGCCCGAAAAGAACAATTCGTAATCATATAAACTAACTTCCATTGCTGTACCCAGAAGTGAATAAAAAAGATAATATTTCAAAATTCCAAAAGGAAAAAAAGCAGCTTTTATAAATCACATTGCAATATCTCAAACCAAAATGGCTTGAGAGGCAATAGACAAGGGGCTGTGAACATTTTTCATGATCTTATTACAGACTAAATTATCTCTACGGCTTAATGCCTTTTCTGTCACATAGTTGTATTGAAAAAGAGTGCTATTTCATTCTATACTGATCACAGGTTGTGAACTGCAGGACAGAAATGCAGCTTCCTAATGGGCTCTGTAGAGAATCTTGGACAAAACAACACTGGCTCTGTTCCATTGCTTTTTTTTCAAGTCACAGTTGGGTGAAACTCCAGTTTCAAACAAGTTCAGTCCAGACTGTAGACATTGCTATTGACATTTGTTCAGATTCTCTTTTGGTGGTGCGAGATCTTGTCTCAGAGAGGGGTTCGCTGGGTCGTGCAGCTCCTGTCACGAGGGATATATTGGAGGTTTCTAAGAGATTCAGCAATGGGGTTAGCTTCCATCATATTCCTAGGAATCATAATGTTCTTGCTCATGTGTTAGCTAGGAAAGCAGTTGCAGGATAATTGTTCTTCTAGTTGGCTCAATGGGATGGAAGAGGGTGTGACCATTGATCATTTTCTTTCCTCTCTCAATACATAAGTTTTCTTATTGGCAAAAAAAGAGAAAAAAAAAAAAAAAAAACTTAGGCTCATCATAGCTTTTGATAGGAAGGGATGGCTCATTCATCGGAAAGCAACTCCGTTGAGGGGTTCAAGTTCCTGCGTGCTGATGCTAAAACCGTTATGCAAGGGATTTGCGTGTCTCTATGGGTTTTAACGTACTATGTAAGGTTTGAGGTCATGAGTTCAATCACTTTGCAAGGGGAGAATGTACTAAAGCAATGCCCACATTTAGGGATATTCATCCCACCGGCCAATCCGATTAACTCGACCATCCTGAACTTTATGAGTTGGGTTTTTATATTAAATTGAGTTAGATTGGGTTAAGAATTAACAATCCGATCAAGTTTGAGTTAAATAAGATTTTGCAAATCAACCCAAATAATTGAACTCATCAAGAATATTAAGTATTTTTTTAGTTAGTATTTTTATTAGAGTCATCTATTGTTATTGAATCACATAAAATTTCATGAATAAAATAACATAAATAAAAATTATATTTAAAATTATATTTATATTTATATTTGACTTAAAAAAATTTATAGATATATTCATATTTGGAATACAATAAAAAGACATTTTATTTTTACAAAAGAACCTCGGATGCAATCAGTCCCGGATATACTTGGCTGTCCCATTATCATTTTACTTTATTATACTGCCCTAGGGACCATAAATATAATACCCTTCATTTACATAAAAAAAAAAAAAAAAAAGGTAAGCCCGAACGTTCAGCCATGGAGACCTCTACAAAAGAGGCCCCTTTCTCTTTTATTTCTCAAATCACAACTCAAATTTCTCTCTGTGTAGGTTTTCTTTACTCTCCTTGTAATTTTTTCTCCTCTTTTGAGACTCTCTCTCTTAGAGACTCTCTTTAAGGTGCGAAGCTGTTCTTCTCGGGAAGAAGTGTCAGTTTTGAAAAGAAGTGTAATTTAAAGGTAGGAACGAAATATAGGTTTGCGTGTCTTATGACTTTTCATAAAGTTTTTATTCATTTATCATTATGTATATTATTTATTTACGTTGCATTATTATGTATAGTGTTCATATATATCATGCTTATGCCTTAATATTCGGAGTCCACGTATTATACTGTTACTATGTCAAATTAGCTGTCAATTTGACTAAATCAGACTTAATCTTGTCTTCTGTAACTTTGAATAGTGAACGGGAGGCAGCTTGTTGTTCTAAAAGACTTGGTATTTAAGAGAGACTTTGTGTTACACCTCTTAATCTGGAGACTAGTCTGGTTGGTCTTATTGAAGGTGGTCTGCTTGTATAAATGATATTGAACATCCTAACTATGCATGCGATGTGCCGACCCTGATAGGCATCACCAAGCGTTGTTAAATCCTGTCTAATGTAAGTAAAGACCGGACTCGCACATGCATAGTCATCATACATGAAATAAGAACCACCTAGAAACTTAAATGGTCTATGATCTATAGATTATTTACTAGTGCAATTGTGCCCACTATTATTAATGTTTTCCTTGGAGATGGACATATAATGTAAACCCAGGATTACCTGAACATGGACATTGTATGTGAACTTAGAGCGATATACGGTCACAAAGTCATTACGAGACGGTATTATGTATACTTACCTATTAAGCCATTGTGCATTGTTTATGATGCATTGTTGTATATATCTGATGTATGATTTTATGATGTCTTCTTTATTAGTTATCATATTCACAAACTATTTTACCTACTAGACAATAGCTCATCCCATTGCTAACCATTTTATAAGAGTCTAGGATGGATTAGGTGAAAGTATTTTGAGCCTTCGTTTTATACCTCTTACCTAATTATTTAAATTAGTTGAGGAGTTTTTTGTGAGCATGTTTCCTTATTATTGACGGTCTCTAGACTGTCTAAATCTTGTATAAAAATATATTCTGAAATTAATAAAAATAGACTTGTACTTGAATTATGTATTTGGACAATCGATAACTGTTATAATATATTCGTGTTCTGCCTTTAAGTATTTCGTCGGTCTAAGCGCATTCTGACGTAATGTGACAATAAAGCTATAAAGCGAAGGTTCTTTTTTCAGTTTTGAATATGAGCTAGGATAGTGGACCATATAATTTAGAATCTTTCCAACTAATTATTTCTTTTCACCCCTTCTAAGACTAACTTTTCAATTAGTTTTCTACTTAAAAATGGACACATGTTACATTTCTTTTCTTTTTTCCAAGACGATAATTCCAAAATAGAAAATATACTGGGCATTACCTTTGTTTTTAAGATAAAGAAAACTCAACATTTGACCTCGATTCAAGCACTAGATGCCACAATAAAAAAAATATGTTATATACATTAAGTTTCAATGCTAGTTTTTTGATACAAGAGCTTCTTTTGATATTTTGGGTTATATATGTATTATACAATATTATTAAGTATACATATATTTTTAAAACATCTTAACAATATTAGAAGTCAACCTTAAAAAAAAAAAAAAAAATATGACATTGCTAGAAGGGTTTATCATTGCTCATAATACAATGATATTTTTTGAAGTACAGAAGTTTGTGACGTTTGTGACATTAGCTCGAAGGGTATCGTTGCGGCTTTTCATATTCAATAGAAAATTTCTGACGTTTGGGAATTATTATTAGAAAAATGCTACAATTACGCCCAACACCGCTTAATCCTCAATCATCCTTATCTGGGTCTCCGTGATATCAATCAAATTCTGAAATTTTTGAAAAAAACCCAAACCCAGATTGGAGAGTATAGTAGAACGATGGAAGGTACTGTCCAGTGCTCGGCAAATTACGTTCCCTTGTCACCCATTAGCTTCTTGGAGCGATCGGCGGTGGTTTACAGAGATACAATTTCTATTGTTTATGGGGAAGTGAAGTTCACTTGGCAAGAAACGCGACTGCGATGTTTGAAGCTCGCTTCTGCTTTGGCCCAACTTATGATCTCACCAGGGGATGTCGTAAGTTCTTTTTGATTCTCTAATTTTTCTTGAAAATGAGTAATTATAGAATTCGATTCTACCTTTTGAACATTTATATGATGAGTTGATCTTTTTTTTTTTTTTTCCATTGATGGATCATATTTATATATTCCAAGTGGGAATTCGATGTATCATTGGTAGTCATTGATGTGAAGGAAACATGAAGGAGATCACTTGCAGAGGCTGAGGAAATTTAGAACAGTTTTGCCCTTCTTACAGAAATTGCGTATTTTGTAATCTTGTCCTTCAATCTCCAACATCTCTTTCTCAATAAGTTGAGATGTTATCACTGACTATACATTTATTATTGCGTATTATTGCTTTTATTACAACCTTCGTTGTCTCTGTTTCATATACTGTTGGGATTTTGTGGATGAAAATAGTTTTTTGGATGGAGGCAAGTTCGTCACATGAAACATAAGTTTGAAATCTCAGGCCTTTTGAAATAAAACCCTATAGTGTCCAGAGGTAGTTAACTAACTTGAGTTGGTGACAATATTGGTACTAGTTGAGCTCCAAGCCCGCCCAATATATACTTCTCCTCTAATAGGGAAGATTAATCTATCCTATCAAAATCGAAGTTCTACTTTATTCTAATTTCAATTTTAGTCAACTATCAAAAAATAGTACCCTTTTTCTGTTTTATACCTATATTACCAGCTGATTCTTCAGTTTATTTTATTGTATTTCTCTCTTATTTATTTGAGTAGGTTGCTGCATTGGCCCCTAATATTCCAGCAATGTATGAATTACATTTTGGTGTCCCAATGGCTGGAGCTGTTCTTTGTACACTTAACACAAGACATGATTCAGCCATGGTTTCAGTCCTCTTGAGACACTCAGAGGCCAAAGTCATCTTTGTGGATTACCAGTTTCTTGAAGTTGCCCATGGTGCATTTGAACTTCTATCCAAGACAAAAAACAAACTGCCCCTCCTGATCGTAATCCCGGAACTCGATAAATCATCCAATACCTTTATGAGCACAAACTTAACTTTTGGCAACTTCGAATATGAAAGCTTCCTAGCTAAAGGGCAACCTGAATTTGAGATTAGAAGGCCAAAAGATGAAACGGATCCAATCTCACTAAATTATACTTCGGGCACAACGTCAAATCCCAAAGGAGTTATCTACAGCCATAGAGGTGCCTATCTCAATTCTCTGGCAGCCGTTCTTCTTAACGGAATGGGACCAATGCTTGTGTACTTATGGACCGTTCCCATGTTTCACTGCAATGGATGGTGTCTTACTTGGGGAGTCGCAGCTCAGGGTGGCACCAATATTTGTCTTAGAAACATAACGGCAAAGGGTATATTCAAGAACATTTCAGTTCACAAGGTTACACACATGGGTGGTGCTCCAACTGTTTTGAACATGATCGTGAACTCTTCACCTAGTGACCGTAAGCCACTTCCATTTAAGGTAGCAGTAATGACCGGGGCTGCACCACCACCTTCCCATGTCTTATTCAAGATGGATGAACTAGGGTTTCATGTAACTCACTCGTATGGCCTAACCGAGACCTATGGTCCAGGGACTGTTTGTACGTGGAAACCCAAGTGGGATTCCTTGCCACCCATTGAACAGGCAAAGATCAAATCCAGACAAGGGCTTCACCATCTCGGAATGGAAGAGGTTGACATAAAAGATCCGGTTACTTTGAAGAGTGTACCGCCTGATGCAAAAACCATGGGTGAAGCAATGTTTAGGGGCAATACTGTGATGAGTGGATACCTAAAAGATTTGAAAGCAACTGAGGAAGCTTTTAAAGGTGGATGGTTCCGTAGCGGGGACATTGGTGTGAAGCATCCCGATGGTTACATAGAGCTTAAAGATCGCTCAAAAGACATTATTATTTCTGGCGGAGAGAATATAAGTACAATTGAAGTCGAATCGGTTTTGTTTACTCATCCTGCAGTTCTCGAGGCGGCTGTTGTAGCACGACCAGATGATCACTGGGGGGAGACGCCATGTGCATTTGTGAAATTGAAGGAGGGATTTAATCCCAGTGCGGAAGATATAATCCAATTCTGTCGAGAAAACTTGCCGCATTATATGGCTCCACAAACTGTAGTTTTTCAGGATTTACCGAAGACTTCAACAGGAAAGACACAGAAGTTTGTGCTCCGAGAGAAGGCAAAAGCCATGGGCAGCCTTACTAAAAGGATTCAAGGAAAGCTCTAGGCACCTCTTCTCATTTGGAAGGTAAGAGATTGTCTAAATTGATAATTAACTGCATCTAATGTTTGTCTTTTTTCTTTTTCTTATTTGATAAAAAATTAGAATCTGATGCTTAAGTTCCTGTGAACTAGTGTTGAATGCAGGTTTAGATTCCAATGTTAAGATGTGAAGCCAAATCATGAACATGCTTGCAATTTGATGAGGTTGTATCGAGTTTTGACAGCCCCTTGTGCAATTACCAATTTTACATGAATGATAATTTCTCCTGTAAAACAAAATTAGACAATGTTTCTGCTCAATAAAATCAATCATGCTCTAGAATAATGTGATGGATTTCAAGTTCCGACCATGCTGTTTATGGCTTTCAATCATGTTATTTTTCTACATAATTGACTTGATATTTGGCACAAATTCACTATTGTATTCACTAGAGTGTTGTGTTGAACTTGCATTCCACTTTTCTGCACACAACTGTTACTTCTTCCAAACACTTGGGAGTCGGCAAAAAAAAGAATTGTTCTAGAGGCTCAGTTCAAAGCCTCTTATTAAGATTTTTATCAATACTGGTTCATCCATTTGTCCCAACTCCCAGAAAAACGAAAAGGTCTGTCATTTTGGTTTGAAATTTCTGAGACTTGAAACTTCGGCCAATGAGGCATTGGTTTGATGGTCGAAAGAAGCAGGAGGTTTCACGGAGGTTGCGGGTTCGAGTTTCGGGTTGCCAATGGAAGGGCGACATTTTCTTGATGGTTGTAGCAGATCCACGAAGGGTCCATATCCATGTCCTGTTCCGAGTGTTGAGCTGAGTGTCTTGTTGGTGTGTAGATTAGTGGGACCCAAAGGTTCCGACAGCCTCTCAAAAAAAGGAACTTCTGAGACTTCAGGAGATGGATTAACAAATCAGCTGACATGGAATGTATTATTTTCATCATGAATGTGTAAAGGAATGAATTACATACAACATAACAGATTATAATATCCATGTTATCCACAACCACAATTGAGCAGTAGAGGGTCACTGATATTCCATGGTTTTGTAGAACTGTAAAAATTCGGTTCGTCTTTTACTTGGGCTTGTGATGACTGGAGCAGTTGTTAGAGCCATTTTGCCTTCCAATGTTTTCAGAACCAGTTCTGTTTTACTGTCTTTTATACTGTATCACCTAGAAAGGTGTATCCACTTAAAACTGGACTCTTTCAAAGTACCAAATCAGAACAGTGAAAATTGCACACAGATACACCCTTAAGCAAAACAATAAAAAAAGAGTAACGTTAAAATTACGTTGGGTGTCTCCATCAAAAACCCAATGTCATTTTTTAACATCTTTTATAAAAAAATAATTTTTTTTTTCTTATTTCTCTTTTTTTTTTTTTTTTTTCTTTTTTTTATGAAAGAGAGAGCAACAAAAGACTTTTAATGGGCATTAAATTTTTAGATGGCTCGTCGGCAAGTCAATTTAGCATAGATGAATGATCCAGCTTTGGTTGTATGGGCAATCTGCTGGCTTTAGTTGATCTGCCGAAGTGTTTCCACCAACATGGTCTGTCATCAATATCATTTTACCCTTTTTCTAGAAGTTTGTTGTTTTTTTTCTTTTTATAATCGTTTCTCTAAACGTTAATAGTAAACATCACAGCATCAAAAGAGACAAGAAGATGGAGAATGTCGGACGTAATTGTACTTCGTAGATAGCGGAGAATGCGCTTGACAGCGGATCAATGACCAATGGTGGGCCGATGCATGAACTGAGATAATTTATTGACTGCAAATGCAATGTCCAGACGAGTCAGAGAAAGGTATTGCAAACTGCCAACAATCAATCGATACTTAGTAGCGTTTGTGAGAGACGTGTCGTCAAGCAACGTAGGAACATTACTTGATGACATTGGTGTAGAAACATCATTAGCATTAAGCATTTTGGCTTTGATGAGAAGATCTTGAATGTACATGTGCTGAGAGAGCAAGATGCCAGTTTTGGTGGGAATAACTTCAATACCAAGAAAGTAAGAGAGTACATCCAAATCTTTAATAGAATATTGGGATGTCAATTGATCAATCACCTTTTGAACAACATACAAATCATTACCTGTTACAATGAGATCATCTACATACACCAGAAGGTAAACGGTGAAATGTAACTTTTTAAAAATAAATAATGATGGATTAGACTTAGAGTTGACAAACCCAGTGGCAAGCAAAAATTATCGAAGTTCATTATACCAGGCGCAGTAGCCTGTTTGGGACCATAAAAAGCCTTTTTAAGATGACAGATGTGGGTAGGTTGAGTGGGATCAACGAACCCAGGTGGTTGGCTCATGAACACATCTTCTTCGAGGTGATCGCCACCCTTGTGTGATACTAAGAGCAAGGATAAGGCCTACTGTGGTTGGTTTGATGACTGGGCTAAAAGTCTTATGGTAGTCAATTCCTAGTCGTTGATGAAAGCCCTTGGCAACAAGACGAGCTTGAGCTTTATAACGATCAACCGAAAAATCCACTTGCAAGCAACCAAATTTTGAGAAGGATCAGGAGGTACAAGGTTCCATGTAGCATTACGAAGCAGTGCATTAAACTCGTTAGACATTGCTTGGCGCCATTTCGGTGATTGTAGTGCTTGAGAAACACAGTTGGGTTCGGAAGGGAGGCTAAGGATAGATGTAGTGGTTAAAGAGTATTAAAGGATTTGGTTTGAATACGCTACTTTTAGAGTGGGTTTGCATAGCATGAGATGGTTTGATTTGGTGGAGTGGCGGTGAATAAGGTTAAGAAGCTATCGGTGGTGAATATTAGGGGGAGCTTATAAGGGTTGAGCTAGTTGGGTAGGTGTCAACGTGGGTATGTGTGAGACTACTGAGAGTGGTGTGTGTGTCATGGATCTAAGTTTCCTTATTATTTAATGGGTAATTTCACCTATGATTAAGACATCTAATGTTTTTAATGGCTAATTACTGAAAATTAATGTTTACCAAGTGTTAGAGATAACGAGGGTTGTTCTCACCATGGTGGTTAAGTGTTGTAACCTGGGTTTGTTTATGTGAGGTTAGATCTAGTTTATCCATTATGTGATTGCCAGATTGCCACGTTCTCTTAGCCTTAGCATCCGCGATATAAACTACAGTGAGCACATGGTCTTCCTTTCTCAATCTATTTTCTTTCCTTCTCTGGTCTCTTTTCTTCTGCATCTAACAGGTCTTACAGGTCGTTCAAGTAGCAACTCTCATCCCTTATACATATTTGTGGGACTATGATTTCCATTTAAACAATTCCAACGCAAAGATAAAG
This sequence comes from Paratinospora sagittata, assembly GCA_035771175.1. Taxonomy (NCBI): domain Eukaryota; kingdom Viridiplantae; phylum Streptophyta; class Magnoliopsida; order Ranunculales; family Menispermaceae; genus Paratinospora; species Paratinospora sagittata. Next base: position 49,096,377 of record CM069603.1, on the reverse strand, counting down.
GTGAAGATTATTGCAAAACTGATACATACAACTGGTAAATTCCTCACACAAATGGAGAATAGAGTAGCAGTAATTGGAGCTGGAATCAGTGGCCTTCTTGCCTGCAAATACGCCTTAGAAAAGGGCTTCGACCCCATTGTTTTCGAAGCTGATAATAGCGTTGGAGGAGTTTGGGCTTACACATCGGAGACCACCAAGCTTCAAACACCTAAAGATGCCTACCAGTTCTGCGACTTCCCTTGGCCTTCTTCTGTCGGGGAAGAGTTACCTCATCACCTTCAAGTTCTCGATTATATTCAGTCCTACGCTCGCCATTTCGACTTGCTTCGATGCATCAAATTCAACTCCAAAGTCATCGGTATCGAGTACGAGGGAGCGTCTGAAGAAGAAATGGCTTCATGGAGTCTCTGGGGTGGGAATGGTGAGCCCTTTAGCTCAAGAAGAAGATGGAATGTTTTAGTGCAAGATACCCTTAACCAATCAACTGAGGTTGTACTTGTTCTTCCTCTTTTGTGATGAAATTTCTCTGTGTGCTCTTTCATTTTATTATGTTTGATGAAATTTAATGGGTGGTTCTTGTGAAAACTGCAGGTTTATCAAGCAGAGTTTGTGGTCCTCTGCATTGGAAGGTTTAGTGGGCTTCCCAAATTTCCTGATTTTCCTTTAAGTGAAGGTCCAGAAGCTTTTAATGGTGTGGTTTTGCACTCAATGGACTATTCTGCCATGGATGATGATGCTGCTAAGCAACTTGTAAAGGGAAAGCGAGTTGTGATTGTTGGGAACCAGAAATCAGGATTGGATATTGCAGCTGAATGTGCATTGGCAAATGGTAATTTTTTTTTTAAGTAATTAATGCCCATTTGACATTTGATTTATTTAGGATTGGATACGCCTGCCGAATGACCAAGAGGTCATTGGTCACACGTCTAAGTTGTAGAAATAACTTCTTGCAATGTCTACTAAGGCTGCGATAATAGACCCAAAACTGGTCCGACGACTATTCCCTGAGACCTGTGAGACTAGATGTTGAAATCTAAATGCACAAACCAATGAAACAGCAGTAACAAAGTAATCAAACACACACAGGTTTACAAGGTTCAATTTCGCAATTTGTGAAACCCAAGGTACAAAACTTCAATTTCGCCCTAAACTTCGGCCTTCAAAAATCAGAATTAATTCGGAGAAGTTTAATTCGACATAGAGAATTTTTGTAAAAATTTGCTAAATTAGAGAAGTTTAGAGAATTTTTGCATATATGCTTAAATATCTAAATTTATTGTAGTATAAGCTAAAAACTAATATAAATAGACATTTTTAATACATAAAAATATCAATAAGCGACATAACAAAATCAATCTTGTTAAGTGAGTTGATGAATTTGAATGACGGCTTTTGGTCTTAATTTGTTTTCTTCATTTTGATATTTAATTTTGTGGTGGCTTGCTTCTCGACCATATACTTTACTAGTTTGAATTCTATCATGCTTAATTTATTAGTTTATTATTTGAATGTGTTGTTTATTAATCTTGTTTCATAAGAGTTAACTAAAAAAAGATGACTTTAGGAAATCTTTTAATTTATTTTTAAGTTTTTATCTTATTTCGACTTTAACTATTTATTTATTTTGCTTCTTTTTTTTTTTTTTGATAAAGCATATCCCATAAACTACATAATTTGTTAACTTGTTAAATTATTTTTTAAAATTTATATTGCTATGTTGGTTGATGAAGTTGAAAATAATACATAATTATTAGTGTTTTTTTTTTGTTTTTTATTGATGAAGTAACATCTTTTTTACTTCTCTGTCTAATTTCATCGAATTTTGTCGAATTTTATCGAATTTTTGCTCGAATTTTTGCATTTTTTTATTGAAAAACTAAACTTTTGTCGAAGTTTATCGAATTTCGTCGAAGTTGTCGAAGTTTATCGAATTATTTAGCGAATTTTTGTATTTTTTATTTTACATCCCACTTTTCGCTTCGATGGTAAAAACAACCGAAAAAATTCGGCTAATTTCGCCGAAATTCGGCTAATTTTTAGTCCTTGGTGAAACCTACATCCCTGGGCAGCACCTGCTGTCAATCCACTATGAAAGAGATGAAGAAATTACAGAGTTACAAGAGAGCAATTCTTGGAGAATTCATACACTGCTAAGAACTAGCTAACTGGTGATTACAACTTACTTCTCAACTGTTACAGGACTCTCCTATTTATGCAATTTACGTTCCCTGTTTCTCCAAGTTAACTCCAATCTGTTATAACTTTCTAACATACACAAATAACAACCTGTTACATTTTGTTGTTTCAGCTGTTACATTCTAACAACTAATTCTTAACATGTCCTCTTTCCTGAGTTTTGGACCACACTTCTTCGTACTAGAGCTTGGTCTCTCCTTTGATTAAAGAAAAAAGCTAGGGAGATTCAAATCTCATCATGTAACACCCCGTAAATTTAATTAAATACATACGCTGAAGTACGCGTATATCGAAATGTATAATACACGTATTTTATACGTATAAACTAAATATACACGTGATAATACACGTAGTTGAGATGTATGAGCTAAATATATGCGTGTATGAAATACATGCTATAATTAAGGAATGTGAGCAAATAAATAAAATTATTAAATAAATAATAAAAGTTTTATTAGTTGAATGGGTTGATTAATGCAATAGAAGAATTGAGTTGAATTAAAATGAAAAATTTATGGGGTGAGTTGGTTAATTATTGAGCATGAGGGTATGGGATCATTTTGATATAAAATAATTATTTTCTCATTTCTCATCTCAAGCTCTCATACGTTAAAAATAAAAAATAAAAGAGAATAAGAAAATGTGTAAAAACAAGAAAAGAAGATTGATGAGTGGAGTTGCAAAAGAAACAATAAAAAAAAAATATAAAAAGAAAAGAAAAGAGATGAAAGTAGTGGAGTTGCAAAAGAAAGGAATAAAAAAAAATGTATAAGAAGAAAAGAAGAGAGAGAAGACGTGAGTGGCTTAAGCAAAAGGAAAGGAAAAAAAAAAAAAAACAAACAAGAGGAAGAGAAAGAGTTGCAGAAGCAGAAAGGGAGAAAGAAGAACAGACGGCAGGGAAGAAAAAAAAAGAAGGGAGAACGCGGGATTCGCGTCAAATTCGGTCTCGCGGTAAGTGATTTTCAGTCTTTTTCTTCGTGAAATTACTATCTAAGCAATTCTAGCGGAGAAAATTTGACTGTGGGAGCCGTTTTACGGCGTTTTGACAAATTGGGATTTTGACCCCAACGTGAATGAAAACCCGCTAGGAAGGTAGAAAAACACTCCCTGGACTGTTAGAAACCCGAATATGTGGTTAGATTCAATTTTATGATTTTTGGAGCCGTTGGACAATTTTAATACAATTTACATCTTTCGGATGAATAGTAAAAATAAATGGTAAATAGTAAATAGTAAATAGTGAATAGTAAATGTAAATAGTAAATGTGAATAGTGAATAGTAAATGTGAATAGTAAGTGAATAGTAATAGTGAATAATAAAGTGCATAGTAATAGTAAATAGTAAAAAATGAATAGTAAAAAAATGAATAGTCCTGTGAACAGTGAGTTGATATTTTAGTAGCTACCGAAATGGTAAATGATGATTCTCATGATAATCTATGGTCATTTCAGTGTTTGAATTGAGAGCTTAAGGGCATGAATAAACGCTCTTGAGGAAGCCCTATTGTTGCTCGATTTTAGCAGTTGAATTAGAAAACCCGTGTAACCACTGTGAGTATAGTTTTCTTGATTTGGTTCTTGTATGGCATTGTACGCATATAAACTGTTTGATTGTACGCATGTGATATTATATATAAGGCATTGAGTTTTATGGATCATGTAAACTGATTTTAGAATTGGAGTTTGTAATGATGAGGCTTTGCGATTCCTCATTGTCATTTCGTTAGGTCTGTCCTAACAAGGGTTGCGATCCTTGAAATGACTGTTAATTGGGTAATGAGATGTTGTGGCTACCTTGTAACGGCCATACAAGGGTTAGACCCGCTCTCGTGCCTTGCGAAGGAGGGAGATTGTGCATGGTGTTATTGAATTGGGTCATGAGAAGTTGTGTCTACCTTGTACGACCATACAAGGGTTAGACCCGCTCTCTTGCCTTGCGGAGGAGGGAGATTGTGCATTATGTTATTGAAAATCATAAAATTTATGATGTTGACATGTACAATATATTCATTGAATGATGCATGTGTTGCATAAATGTTTGAAATGATTTTAAATGTCATATTTCTCTAAATGTATATAATTGCCATCTCAAGAACTATATTCACTGAGCTGTTGTTTGCTCACCCCATTTCCTCCAATATTTCAGGTATTGAGTCGAAGGAAAAAGGACACTCTGTGAGTGAGTCTGGTATGTGTATGTCTGCTTGGAGGAAATAACTTTTTGTTATTTTGATATGTATACTTATCACACATTATATATATATATATGTATTATCATCTAGATGGGATGTGTGGGCATATATATAACTTAAGATATTTGATGAGGAAATGAAAATGCGATGTGTGAATAATTGGGATGATTATAGATATCTGGATTTGATTTGTGGTCTATTAGAAAAAAATAAAAATTACTGTACATTTTGGGAAGGTTTGTGAGAGTACGTGAAGGCTGACAGTGTATTGTATACTGTATACGGGTATGTACAGTGTATAATACGCTGTGCCGGTCATGACGTCAGCCTACGTCAAGGGCGTCGTGACAATATTGGTATCAGAGCCTAAGTTTAAAATTCGTAAAAAGATAAAAGCTTTATGATCTTATGATTGATTGTATGGGTATACATATGGGTAGTACTATTATGTTGAGCCTAATCCAATATGTTATCTTGACTGAGAATCACCTGTGTGAGTGAATTCCAGATTTGGAAACGAATAGTCAAGATTAACAATGGAAATTGCTGATCACGAAAGGATCAGAAGGCTGAAAGAAAAAGAACTGGATGGAATCCAGTGATAATAAATTTTATAGCTTATATATGGCTAGTAACTACCCAACAACAACGAAATGCACAGCTTATGAGCTTGTGGCAAAGTTGTACTGTGAGAAAGACAGAGGCTTGCACCATGTATAGCTCCAGATGTGGGTGCTAATGGTGTGAGTACTTCGGTAAAAACATATATAGTTAAGACTGAAGTAAAAATAAAATAGATTGAAGGTCTCAGTGATAAGCCAGATGAAATGAACATATGTGAAAGGTATGGAAACATTCAGGAGAAGAGACTCTCCTATCTTAACTGGCAGTCTGATAATAGATGGAGCAAAGAATTTGCTACTCTGAGTGGAGACCATCTTAGAGAATGATTAAGTCTCTGCAAATGATAAAGCACGTTAGCTCAGTTTAAGTTAACTGATGATAAGAGATAATAGAAAATCGGGTTAAGGACTCCTGAGATGATTAAGACATGAGATTAATGAAAAAAAGCTATTTTATAAGGGCTTCCATCATGCTGACATTGATTTAAGGCATGAAAAAGTTTATCTTGTTAAAATGTAGTGACATGTCTAACCATAAAGACAAACATGAATTAGACTGGTATAGTTTATTTTTGGAATGATCACTATCGATATTCTGAGACTGATAAGGATCTAGATTAAATTTTGGAATCCTATACGGCAGGTTTGATAATTGTTGCGTTATAACTATATGTGCAAGTTGTTAGGCGGACTATAACTTTCGGGTCAGCCAAAGCTGCAGTGAAATTGTTAATCCCAGCAATAGTGAGATAGCTTGCACTGTCGTTAGAAGCCGAGTCATCAACACTAGTTTTAGGTAAAAGGAGAAATAAGTAATGTAAGGAAATGTTGGGGGCAATAATATGAAATTGAAGATAAGTGAAACATTGAGTAAGGTTGAGATGTTGGCAGTATTGGGTCAGGTACTAACCCAATAATAATGGGAAAAAGGAAGTGATGTTAACGAATTATGAAAACCAGAAGTGGTTTCCATTGCCTGAGCAGGAGTCACAGACTGAGTAAATTGTATCTCGACCTATGATTGTTAACACTGGATGTGTTAATCTCCAATTCGTTGATATGGAATGCCCCAATATGTTTTATCAATGTGACTCCACCAGATATTAGAGAATAAATGAAAGTAAATACAAGACCAGATCCAAAGATTAGTAAGACATTGATAACAGGTATGATCAACATTTTGTTATTGTGTATATTCTGATGTATTGTTGGATCTACCTGGTTCTTTACCTCTGGTGATATGGTAGGCAGATGGTACTATCTTCTGTTATAATAATGCATCATTGATTGTGAGTATGCCTACAGGAGAAAGAATCTACCATGATATGGTTAGCAAATAATAGGTGGAATCAATATGAGGGTCATCAAGTAATTATGGACTTTAAAATATGAAATTGTTTGGAATTAGATGCTTTGTTGGGAATGATTGGCTACCTCTCGTGCCAGGTGGAACGTCTTTCCGAAAAGAAGTAATATTCTGAATAAGTGAAAACTTCTCATTTTGAATCTCGAGAAATTGATACCCTCAAAATCTTCTATCTAAGATAAACTAGTTATTGACGAGGACATGGAGAATATGGCTAGTACAAAGCCATTTAGAGTAATGTAATAAGGCATGCAGTTGATTACAATTCTTGTGGTGAGCTGGTACTCTCTGATGAATTATTAACCGTACTACCTGGACAGGAGATTGATAGCATATAAAACTGTTGCCAGTATAATATGTATCTCCGGTTCTTCACATAAAGAGTACCTGAGGAATTGTGAGACTTTAAGGTGTTAATGAGTAAAAGATTTGATATGCCACCTTGGAGAGCATTTGTGATAAGATGGAAAAAGGTATTGTGAAACATGTTTAAGTATGAAGTATTGTTACCTGAGTAGGGTAACAACAACGAATGAATATCCTTTACCATGGATAGATGGTCGAATTCGATTAACTAAATGGAGCCAAATTTTCTTTAAGATCATTTTGAGATCTAGGCACCATCAGTTAAGAATTCGAGAAAAAGATGTAATGCAGACTGTGTAAAAACAAGATATGGATATTATGAAATTTTGGTAACCTTGATGAATGTGTCAATCACGTTTATAGGATTGATGCAGTGGGTATATGAACCATATCGTGATTATCACATAGTCTTCGATGATGATATATGAAATTGTCCCAAGAAAATGCGAAGAGCATGAATAGCACCTCAGAATTATCTTGTAGTCACTGAGAGAGCACCGATTGAGTGCCAAGCTCGGTGAATATGAGTTGTGAATATAATTGAGATGAGAATTTTTGGATCACATGACTAGTTTAAATCGTATCTTTAAGGATGCAGGGAATGTCAAAGTGATCATAGAACTATTAAAACTGATTTAAATGATGAAAATCAGAAGTTTTCTGGTATAAGTGCGTGAAAAGATCCTTAGAGCTATATGTTCCACTCACGAAACTAAACCAGATGAATGTTATATAATGTGTGGACCGTTGTGCATGGGAAAGCTCTCACAGTATTAAATGTTGTGACTAGTTTCAGAATCTGGAAGTAATTGTGATTGATGAATATCACGTCCAGATCTAGATTTTGCATTGATACAAAAGAATAAGTTAATTACTTGTGCCTTCAGTAGTGCACGAGAATAACTAGCCTGAGAGTGAAGAAAAAATTGTTGGTAGTTATTTTGAATTGATGAGAGCATTGCCTCGATAATAAAAAGGTCACACTATCTTCAGATTTTAAGAGTCTGAAGTAAATTATTTGAACGGAAAGAAACTGAATATGAGGTAATAAATGTGGCAGTAATTCCCGAAGGATTTGATTTTATATTGACTTATTATCCTGGGAAAGGCCAATATGTTGCTGAGGCATTGAGCAGGAAACAGGCTGAAACTGGAGTAGTAACTATCAGTGAGGCCATAAATGGAGATTGTTTGTGAGTGAGAGTTACAGTTATGAGTGTACTCTCTATTACTCCATGTGTTGATATTTGTGCTCGGATGCATATTCAACTGATTGATACTCATATTCAGAGAGAAAAAGTTATGATGAGACGAGTATGATATTAGTATGAAATATTATGGATTGTGTTAAATGAAGATGGGATTCAAATGGTATCTTATGGGTAATGGGTTTGGATAACCATTAGTGGACTGATAAGTCTGCGTATTCTTCCAATGAACACCAAAATTCTTTTGATAGACTGAGCAAATTGTATATGTGTGCGATAGGGAGATTTGATGGGAGTACTCAGATATTTGTCATGTCGGATTAAGATCCGAAGATTGTGTCGAGATCTGCTATATGATGCAGACTCGTTTTGGTACTCATCTCCTTCTCAGTGTGATATTTTCCTCTCAGACTGGTTGACAGACTGAGAGAGTGAATGCTTGCGAGCATGCTCAGGTCTGATATACTTGAATTTTGGTGGAAGTTGGAAGGAATGTTGTATTTGTGTAACTTATGTGTCTAAACAACTATGATAATAACATAATGATGGCACTCTAAAGGTTTAATAATAAGCCTTATAGATCTCCAACTTGTTGAATTGAAAGTGTGGAGTTATTGTTATTGGTGCCAGCGGATATTAGTACATACACAAGGTTTGTATATCGACCTTGAAATGTATTGTGGCTGACTCAGTTTTGTTAAGGGTCTTACCACAGAAAAGCCAAATGAGATTTAGAATAACAAGAAAGCTCGTACCGCGATTTGTTGGACCAGTAGAAATCCTTGATAGGATAGGTCCATTGGCTTACCGATTTGTACTACGATCACAGTTGATAAGTGTTCGGAATCATTCGGATTCCATCTATGTTATGGATGTAACTCAACTCTAAGTTGGGGAGGATACTACGTATCCAGAAGAGCAAACATGGAAGCGGCATATAAAACGCAGGAGCAGTTTTCTGGGATTGAGTATCACTTGAGGAATCGTCCTTTCTAAATTTCGAGGACGAAATGCCTTAAGTTGGGGAGATTGTAACACCCCGTAAATTTAATTAAATACATACGCTGAAGTACGCGTATATCGAAATGTATAATACACGTATTTTATACGTATAAACTAAATATACACGTGATAATACACGTAGTTGAGATGTATGAGCTAAATATATGCGTGTATGAAATACATGCTATAATTAAGGAATGTGAGCAAATAAATAAAATTATTAAATAAATAATAAAAGTTTTATTAGTTGAATGGGTTGATTAATGCAATAGAAGAATTGAGTTGAATTAAAATGAAAAATTTATGGGGTGAGTTGGTTAATTATTGAGCATGAGGGTATGGGATCATTTTGATATAAAATAATTATTTTCTCATTTCTCATCTCAAGCTCTCATACGTTAAAAATAAAAAATAAAAGAGAATAAGAAAATGTGTAAAAACAAGAAAAGAAGATTGATGAGTGGAGTTGCAAAAGAAACAATAAAAAAAAAATATAAAAAGAAAAGAAAAGAGATGAAAGTAGTGGAGTTGCAAAAGAAAGGAATAAAAAAAAATGTATAAGAAGAAAAGAAGAGAGAGAAGACGTGAGTGGCTGAAGCAAAAGGAAAGGAAAAAAAAAAAACAAACAAGAGGAAGAGAAAGAGTTGCAGAAGCAGAAAGGGAGAAAGAAGAACAGACGGCAGGGAAGAAAAAAAAAGAAGGGAGAACGCGGGATTCGCGTCAAATTCGGTCTCGCGGTAAGTGATTTTCAGTCTTTTTCTTCGTGAAATTACTATCTAAGCAATTCTAGCGGAGAAAATTTGACTGTGGGAGCCGTTTTACGGCGTTTTGACAAATTGAGATTTTGACCCCAACGTGAATGAAAACCCGCTAGGAAGGTAGAAAAACACTCCCTGGACTGTTAGAAACCCGAATATGTGGTTAGATTCAATTTTATGATTTTTGGAGCCGTTGGACAATTTTAATACAATTTACATCTTTCGGATGAATAGTAAAAATAAATGGTAAATAGTAAATAGTAAATAGTGAATAGTAAATGTAAATAGTAAATGTGAATAGTGAATAGTAAATGTGAATAGTAAAGTGAATAGTAATAGTGAATAATAAAGTGCATAGTAATAGTGAATAGTAAAAAATGAATAGTAAAAAAATGAATAGTCCTGTGAACAGTGAGTTGATATTTTAGTAGCTACCGAAATGGTAAATGATGATTCTCATGATAATCTATGGTCATTTCAGTGTTTGAATTGAGAGCTTAAGGGCATGAATAAACGCTCTTGAGGAAGCCCTATTGTTGCTCGATTTTAGCAGTTGAATTAGAAAACCCGTGTAACCACTGTGAGTATAGTTTTCTTGATTTGGTTCTTGTATGGCATTGTACGCATATAAACTGTTTGATTGTACGCATGTGATATTATATATAAGGCATTGAGTTTTATGGATCATGTAAACTGATTTTAGAATTGGAGTTTGTAATGATGAGGCTTTGCGATTCCTCATTGTCATTTCGTTAGGTCTGTCCTAACAAGGGTTGCGATCCTTGAAATGACTGTTAATTGGGTAATGAGATGTTGTGGCTACCTTGTAACGGCCATACAAGGGTTAGACCCGCTCTCGTGCCTTGCGAAGGAGGGAGATTGTGCATGGTGTTATTGAATTGGGTCATGAGAAGTTGTGTCTACCTTGTACGACCATACAAGGGTTAGACCCGCTCTCTTGCCTTGCGGAGGAGGGAGATTGTGCATTATGTTATTGAAAATCATGAAATTTATGATGTTGACATGTACAATATATTCATTGAATGATGCATGTGTTGCATAAATGTTTGAAATGATTTTAAATGTCATATTTCTCTAAATGTATATAATTGTCATCTCAAGAACTATATTCACTGAGCTGTTGTTTGCTCACCCCATTTCCTCCAATATTTCAGGTATTGAGTCGAAGGAAAAAGGACACTCTGTGAGTGAGTCTGGTATGTGTATGTCTGCTTGGAGGAAATAACTTTTTGTTATTTTGATATGTATACTTATCACACATTATATATATATATGTATTATCATCTAGATGGGATGTGTGGGCATATATATAACTTAAGATATTTGATGAGGAAATGAAAATGCGATGTGTGAATAATTGGGATGATTATAGATATATGGATTTGATTTGTGGTCTATTAGAAAAAAATAAAAATTACTGTACATTTTGGGAAGGTTTGTGAGAGTACGTGAAGGCTGACAGTGTATTGTATACTGTATACGGGTATGTACAGTGTATAATACGCTGTGCCGGTCATGACGTCAGCCTACGTCAAGGGCGTCGTGACACATCAAATTTTCAGACGTTGTATTACGTGACAGTGTGTGATGTAACCATCTCTAACTACTTTAAAAAAGCGATTTTCCATAAAACATGCAAACAATGGTATAAATGATGAAGAATTTGCTAAACTAGTGAGGAGAGATTTTACAGGAGCAGAGAAGCCTTGCACATTGACATACAGGACAGAGCATTGGAGCATGCCTCACTTTCTTCCATGGGGAGTGCCACTTGCTATGCTCTATATGAATCGTTTCTCCGAGCTTCTGATCCATAAGCCCGGTGAAGGGCTTTTCCTTGCTCTCTTTGCTCTTCTTCTCTCACCTCTGGTAAATATTTGCTGCTTTTTTTTTTAATGATTTGTTGCACTACAACTAATATGGTATTATAGCTTGTCAACTCTCTGTATTTACATATTAATAATACGTAGAATTTCATTATTATTGTAGTAATCATATAGTATAGTAATATAGTAAAATAAGGACAGTTTTGTTTTTAAGTTTTTGGAAGAAGTTGTCAAATACAGTGCTAGCACCGCAACAAGATCTAGCCTAGGGAAGATATAGCCGGCATTACCTCCAGTCTTTTTTTTTTGTTATTTTTTTTATATTTACATTGGAGTTCCCTTTCTATAGAGCGCTAGATATGCCTAACTATACATTAGACATAACTCAAAGACCTATGGGCGACCTGAAAATCATAATAGAGCAACATCAACCGTTGTGTTTCACCTTAAACTAAAAAGATTTTCTAGTTATAATTTATTAAACGATGGTGCGAGAGGGACTTGGGTGCCAAATTCAGTTGGTATACTCACTCGTCCGAATCATCTAATAGGTGTGATTGTAGGATGATTTAAGGGACTTGAGAGTGCATGAGTACAACAGCTGAGTTTGGATCATTTTCCTTCATTGAACTAAAAAGATATCTAGTCATAATTTATTAAGCTAATACACATATTAATAAGCATTAACAATATTAATTGAATGCAGAGATGGATTATCTCAAAATTTGTGGAAAGCTACATGAGGTGGAGTTTCCCCTTGAAGAAGTACAAAATGATCCCCAAAAGTAGCTTTTTGGAAGGAGTTGCTTCATGTACCATCTCAATCATGCCAGACAACTTCTACAATAGAGTGGAAGAAGGAAGCATAATTTTGAAGAAATCTAAGATTTTAAGCTTCTGCGAAAATGGTTTGATCATAGAAGGGGATGCTAAGCCTCTTGAAACAGATATAGTGATATTTGCTACAGGGTACGAGGGTGATGAGAAGCTAAAGAACATATTTACATCACCAGCCTTTCAGAAACACATAATGGGATCAATAACTTCTACAATTCCACTCTACAGGTTGGTACTTTTCAAGTTTCATTCATTCGTTCAACTCTTTATCGTATCGATTTTATTAAATAAAAATATAAAATATAAAATTATATATATATATATATATATGCAGAGAAATCATTCACCCTCGAATTCCGCAATTAGCAGTAATTGGGTACTCAGAGAGCTTAAATAATCTACATACTTCAGAAATGAGGTGTAGATGGCTAGCACATTTTCTTGAAGGGAGCTTCAAGTTGCCCAGTATAAAAGAGATGGAAAGAGATGTGTTGAGGTGGGAAAGATACATGAAACAGTACTCAGGGAAGTATTACAGGAGAGCTTCAGTGACTATCATTCACATTTGGTATAATGATCAACTTTGCAAGGATATGGGACGCAACCATAGGAGAAAGAAGGGAATTTTTGCAGAATTATTTGAGCCTTATGGACCCATGGACTATACAGATATGTGAATTGCACAATATTGCATCACAATGGGCCAATAAATGCAGCCAAAAACTTTTTAATAAGAAGGTTTGGCTTAATAGTTTCTAATTTTTTATATGAATAATACTAAAGTGATTAGAGTGTTGTATTACAGTATAAACTGCGTAACTTCATCACCTTTGAATTGCATCGAGTCACATATTAACAGGCAACTCAATAAAAATATCTAAAAGGGTTTGATGTTGCAGTTTTTGTGTGCTCCAATGAATATAGCATTACTCTTCTTATATAGAGCGGAGAATTTCACATTAATTCTACCTAATTAGCTTAATAATTACAAATTTGACACAAAGACTTTCAAATCAAATTTATAGAATTGAATTAGCATTTTAGTTCCCATAGTATTTTTATTATTGAAGACTTTAACAAATGTGGATTTAGGGACATGTTTATTTCATTTGAATGGACGGACGATTGTAATACAGGGTTATATTTAGTTTTAAAATTTTACAATTGTACTCTCATATTCTTTTTTTTTATTATTATTACCAGTTTTTCCGCATTGAAAAGTTATTCTCTTTTCTTTTGGGCGAGGCTAATCCTCTCATATTCGAGCATTGCAGAGTTGTTTGGACAGACTTTCCTGACAGAGGCAGATAAATGGGATATGTTTAGGTTCAAATTCGAGACTTGGACTTCAATTCCACTTATATTTAATTTTTTAACCAACCGAATTACCACTTATTGGTTGTAGTCTCATTGTAGAGTAAGAAAGCTTATTTAGATAAAAGAAATTTGATATATATTTTTAAATTAGTTTCTGAATGAGAATGCAAAATATAGTGTTAATGTAAATGCATTGTAAGGATGTACAATTGAAAAAGTGTTATGTTTTAAAATCGAATATTAGGATATGTTTTGGACTTTATCTTCATAATTTTTTGAAAAAAAAGAAAGAGACCAAACATCAATCGATCAGTCAATAAAAGCCAAAGACTTACTTATGTACTGTTTCTGTTTTTTAAGGATCTCAAAAGCATGTAAAATATTGTTCTCTTTTTTAATGTTAGTATTAATATTAAAGAGTGTTACTTATATATAAACAATTCAGTAACTCATTTTGTTTTACTAAATACATTGAATGTACTAAAATTAAGTATATTAGTACAAAATTTAAGGACATCCAACTAACATCAAATCATTGTGTGCTAAAAATAGGTGCTGAAATTATTTATTTCCTTTATCAAGAACTACGTGAAAATGTTTAATTTTAATGATTTATTACCTTTTTTTATGAAGTTTTTTGGGTCAAACGTCATGTTCTCTAGCTTTTGTAATAGGCCTACTTTCTCCTAATGATAACTTTATCCCACTTCTCTAACGAAGTCCTGACCAAGAATCGAACCTTTTAAATTAGTTTGGGTTGAGTTAGATAAATTGTTTGGATTGAGTACTCAATTCAATTAATTTGGGTTGGGTCATGAGTTTATCTCATGAAAATCCTAGTAACCCGACCCGAACCGACACTATCAATTTTAAAATCTATAAACTCAAATAATTTAGCCCAAATACTATAAATTAAATATTACTTCTTAAATTTACCCAAAAATGCATTTCTCCCTTTTTTTTTAAATTACAAAAGCACAAGGTGGTGGGCATTAATTAATTAATAACATAGATAGAAAATAACAAGAGAGTCACTAATACATAAAGAATTATGCATTTTCCACAATTAAAAACCAATTCCAAAACATACCAAAATAGTTTTTTTTTATTTATTAATATGAAAAATAAACAAAAACCGAAAACAATAGAATCCAAAACACACACCTAAAATTTATCATAAACATTAAAAAAATTTAATGTTTGTGATTAATCAAAATGTTTGGGTTGGGTCACTGGTTTAGTCTTTAAATGTTTATGTATACTCTTTTATATTTATTTTATTTTATTAGTTTTTGATAATGATAGGTGAAATAAATTAAGAATATTAGTGCGAACAGATTTTATTTAAGGCTATTTACATGGATTTGAAATTTTGAAAGATGTAAATTTTGTTTAAAAGTTAATATCTAATTAAAGGTGAATGAAACTTAAAATTGATCAAATATTATACTCAAGTCTAACCCAATCAACTGACCCAACTCAAGCTAAACCAGCCTTAGCAGCCTTTTTCTTTACTGGTTCTTCCCAAAGAAAAGGGCTAGTGAGTTGGGATGTGATTTGTAAGCCAAAGTGTGAAGGTGGTCTAGGCCTTCGAAGAGTTAAGGAATCTAACATCACTGGCATTCTCAAGCTTACATGGTGGGTTGCTTCGAGGAAGGAGAGCCTTTGGGTTAAGTGGATTTAAGAAAAGTATTTAAAAACAAATTCGATCTAGATGTGCCCTCCCATTCAAGACTATTCTTGGGTTTGGGAGTTGCTCAAATTAAGTGAGCAATAGCTCACTTACTACCTTAGGTTGAAATAGTTAACTCATGCGAGGCTGATAGGATTATTTGGAAGGCTACGGCATCAGGTCTTTTTTCTTTCAAGTCGGCTTGGAACCTCATTAGGAGAAAAGCCCCTCCGGTGGGTTGGTATGAATTGGTGGGAGAGAAACCTGCGAAAGTTTCGGCTTAAAGCTAGAACCATTGAAACCATCCTATATGAGATCAGAGCTGAAGTTAGTAGTTGCATTGTGAGTCTTATGGAGCACTCTCCAAATGACACTTTTATTTTAAATGCTTGGCACTTCCAGCATAATGTGGTTCCCCCTCCTATAAGATATGTTTCTTGGATTCCCCCCTCGTTTAGTATGATGAAACTAAATGTTGACGGGTCTTATAGCGAGACCAGGTGTGGGATTGGTGTGGTTTTCAGAGATGATGCTGCTAAATGTTGTTTCGCCTTTGTGGTCGTTTGGAGGTGTCTAGTGTGTTGCATGTTGAGGCTTCTGCTCTTCATAAAGGTTTGTTGCTGGCTAAAGACTATGTTCATTTCCCTCTTTGGCATGTGCGGCCTATTATTGGGAAAATCAGGGAGTGCCTTGATGTTTGGAGTGATTGGTTCATTTGCTATGTTTGGAGAGAGGCAAATTCGGTGGCTGAAAAATGTGTTTCATTAGTCTTTTTGGGTGAGGAGTCTCTTCTGTTTAGTGGTCATGATCCACCTGTTTTGAAGGATCTCTTATACCTTGACGCTATTTGTCACGCCCTGACCGCAGCCAGAACGCGGGCGCACCACCGCAGTGGAGAACGCCAGCCCCGTATCTCACAGTATTGTTATATCGCCTTGTAGCAACCCAACCGCAGCTGGTCTACATCGAAACGATTATTTGTAATTGCTCAGTGGTTACTCAGAATGCGAAATTAGACTCTTTAAGGGAGGTCTCGAGTTCGATTCTGGGGGAGGCCTTGCACTATTCATGAATAGTGGCAGACAAATAATCGTTTCGATGTAGACCAGCTGCGGTTGGGTTGCTACATGGCGATATGACAATATTGTGAGATACGGGGCTGGCGTTCTCCACTGCGGTGGTGCGCCCGCGTTCTGGCTGCGGTCAGGGCGTGACAAAAAGACTTTATGTATACATAAGGCCTTTTTGTCATACCCTGGGTTGCACAACGTGCCCCCTACCCAGGTGCGGGTGCACCCCCTCGGGGCGAACGCCTAAGCCATTATGGATCCATAATATTGTCCTATCGCCATGTAGCAACCCAACCGCAGCTGGTATACATCGAAACGATTATTTGTCTGCCACTATTCATAAATAGTGCAGGGCCTTCCCCAGAATCGAACTCGAGACACGCTGTGCAACCTAGGGTGTGACAAAAAGCTCAGTGGCTACTAGGAATGTGAAATCTAACTCCTTAAGGGAGGTTATGAGTTCGATTCCTAGGGAGGCCCTTTACTATTCACTCATGAATAGTATGGACAAATAATCGTTTCGATGTAAACCAGCTGCGGTTGGGTTGCTACATGGCGATAGGACAATATTATGTGGTACTATGGCTAGGCGTTCGCCCCAAGGGGGTGCGCCCGCACCTGGGTAGGGGGCACGCTGTGCAACCCAGGGTGTGACAAAAAGGCCTTGGGTTGCACAACGTGCCCCCTACTCATGTGCGAGCGCACCTCCTCGGGGCGAACGCCTAGCCATAGTACCACATAATATTGTCCTATCGCCATGTAGCAACCCAACCGCAGCTGGTCTACATCGAAACGATTATTTGTCCCTACTATTCATGAGTGAATAGTAAAGGGTCTCCCTAGGAATCGAACTCGTAACTTTCCTTAAGGAGTTAGATTTCGCATTCCTAGTAACCACTAGTGTGACACTATTGGTACTAGATATGTTAAACAAAGGCACTAAATGGCTGTGTTGGTTGGTTTTTGGTTCTAAGGGGTTTGTTGATTCCTTTGGGGTCTTTTAGTTTTGGGTGTTCATTTGGGTGTCCCTTTTTGTGGGGTTGTTTTGTTCTGTTTTTGTTTCTTTGGTTCTTCTAATAAATTTTCTCCTCTTCAAAAAAAAAAAATCCAAGCTTAACCCAAATTGTTTGGCTTGGGTTACCAGGTTGGGTTAGGGCGACAGATTAGGTTGGGTTGGGTTTTAAATTTACCAACCTAAATTATTTGGATTGAATTAGATTTTGGCCCTAAATCGACCCAATCCAACCTATGTACACCCATAATTGAAAGCTCTTATAATTTTTTCAAAGTTACCCACTTCTAGTTATCATCCCACTTCCCACTTAACTTTTCTAATGAAAACATATCTATTAATTGATGAAAATGATATCATGCACCCACATTCTCGGGTCTTTATCACCAGTTGCCACCTTAACATTTGAAAATAAATTAATTAATAAAATTGCAAAATGCCCATCGATTAGGGGTGAAATCGGGTCGGGTCGGTCGGGTTGGGCCCCTATTAAATAGTCCAATTTTTTTTTAAACTTAATAACTACTGCTACACCCCTGAATTGAAGTAAAAAACAAAAAAGTGTTATTCACCTTGTGAGTTGAAAAACAAGACAAAATTACTATTATATTTGTGAAGAAGAATGGTGCCAAATTTATTATTTGGAATTTATTATTTGGCTTGTGAAAGTTAAATATTAAAATATTATAAAAAATAAAGTTTTATTCATAATTTTCAACAATAAATAGGGGCTCAGATTTCAGTTTAATTCATTTAGATCTCATTGATCATAAGTATATTTGAGTTTGCAATAGAGAGAGTCTCATTGTTCTCTCCTTGAAAGAAAAGAGAGAAGTTGTAATTTTCAGTTTATAGTGAAGATTCTACACTATGCTCATGGACGTAGGTCTCAGAATCGAACCACGTAAATCTTCTGTCTCCCTACTCTTTATACTTATTATTTGTATTTTACTATTTAATAGTGCAATACTGTATACGTTCCCTAAGAAGTAGTATCGGAACCTCTGAAAAACTTTTAGTATGCTCTGTGGTTGCAATTTTGGTTGAACTCTCACATCATAAAGGTTTTTTTCGATACACACATTATTCACGTATACGTTCTATTCACATACGTGACACTATTTATATACGGTACTATTTAAGTATATGACATTATTCATGCATACAGTACTGTTTACAAGAAATAGTGACAATCAGCTCATATCAACTATTTTCACATATCACTGTTCATCTGTGCACCACGCCAAGGAATCAATATATTATATCGTTACTCTACTGGACCAACAATCAACATAGTTAGCTAGATTCAGTCTTGTCCTTAGTAACTTTAAATAGTGAACGAAAGACAGCTTGCTGCTTCAATAGACTTGGTATTTAAGTGAGTTCATTGTGATCATACCTCTCAGCCTGAGGATTGGATTGGTTGGCTTTATTGAGAATTGTTCACTCAATAAATGTGAATGTGAGGCATCCAAATAAGACACACAGATCAGTAAACAACATTGCAGGTTTCATTTCAACACATCCCCTCCTATATATTATTATTTGGTATTGGTCAAATTTTGCATCAATAACTACTATTTTAGCTTTTATTAGTAATAAAATATGTTGAATAATCATGCGGAAGCTTATTAAACTAGTATTTAAGTTTTAAAAGATGATATTTCTCCTTTTGAGAAAAACTCATATATGTACAAGTCAAAATAGTCTTAAATTTGACTTTTGAGAATGATAATGAATAAGGAGTTAAATGAGCTTTTATAGTCTCTCATTTTTTTCAATAAGTAATGTGAGACTAAAATAAAATTTTTCTTTTTTAATCTCAAACACTCATTTTATGATTCTTATCTAATTTTTTTTACCATTTAACTCAACAATTTAAAAAAAGTAATTGATGGTTATGAGTCTTCTTAATTAGAGGCCTTGTATGTAATAATTTTTTTAGTATATTTATTATATATATATATATATATATATATATATATATGTCTATATAATATATTTATAAATTTTAAGAGGTTGGATCGAGTCGGGTTGAATATAATCAGGTTGCTAAAAAATTAATTCGACATATTAATCCAACTTGACCCAATTCATTTTAAAATGGTCAGATTAAGTCAGGTAGATCGGTTCCTTACCACCCTGCTATCGATCAATGGATAAGTATTGGAGTCAATTTAATCACCTACTTATTGTCGATCTTCTGGGCTTTTTATTTTATTTATTATTTTTTTCGGGGGTCAAGTAAGGAGGTAACCTTTCAGTTGAAACGACGTGCAACGCCATGATCCCTAGTCTAGCAAGGGGACACGTACGTTCTATTATTTTATTGTTGATATTAGAAAAAAAAAAAATCATCTGTATATATTGTTTTTTTCTTTAGCTTGGTCTCTGCGAAAATGATATAAAACTTTTTCTTCGGGACAAAACAATCTTATCAATTTTCATTTATTAAAATTCATCCAAAGTCGATTGCAAAACTGAGTATATATTCAATTATATATATGTATACACTAGTAAAAGTGCGCTTGCATTACATGAAGGAAGTAAGGGTTGTGTAAACTTACTTTCTCTACGCTTCATCCTTGCTTCTTCACCTATTATTGTTACTTCACTTTTGTTCAGCTAAAGAAAAGGATGGGCAGATTTTACAGCTTACAAAAAGAATGAGAGAGAGAGAATGGTGCACATGATAATGAATAGTTAATATTTAAATTACTCATTTGCCTTTATTTATACTCTAATCATTAAAGATTAAAGAAGGGTGTCTTAGGTAGCTCCAATAACTTTAGGTAGCTCCAACAACGTGCATTGGAATCTCTTCACTCAAAGTCAAAAGTTTATTTTCTTTTATTATAAATAAGTAAGAGTTTTTCTTTCTTAATAAAAGTAATAGCAAAATTATAATAATTAGATTGCATAGTTTATATTCAGATCGTATATGTTCATCGTCGTTGTATTTATTTTCTTGATCCTATTAAAGAGTATTGAAGTATGTATTAAGATATGATTCAAGAAAAACTAATTAGTCACGTCCTTATAATATACGTTGAATAATATGTTATCGAATTATGTATTGATACAATTCCAAGAGGACGAGTATTACATACACAGTGCAACGTTTACAAATTATCCAACGTGAAAATTCATACCTCAAAAATATTTTCTAAATCGTCATTATTGTTCAACAGTGGCCTTGAAGAAGGATGAGTTTCAAAGTAAGAAAAATATAACAAAGAAAATAGAGTGCATTGGGAAGCCAAAACCACTTATCAGAACGCTTCATATAAACACTCTGCTCGTACACATCTCTTCATTTCTATGCAAAATGGAGAAGAGAATAGCAGTGATAGGAGCTGGAATCAGCGGCCTTCTTGCCTGCAAATACGCCTTAGAAAAGGGCTTCAATCCGATTGTCTTTGAAGCTCAGAACAGCATCGGAGGAGTTTGGACACACACAGTTGAGACCACAAATCTTCAAACACCTAAAGACGGATATCAATTCTGCGACTTCCCTTGGCCTTCTTCTGTTCAAGAAAAATTCCCTGATCACCACATAGTTCTTGATTACATTCAATCCTACGCTCGCCGTTTCGACTTGCTTCGATGCATCAAATTCAACTCCAAAGTCATCAGTATCGAATACGAGGGTGCATCTGAAGAAGAAATAGCTTCATGGAGTCTCTGGAATGGCACTGGTGAGCCCTTCAGCCCAAGAGGAAGATGGAACGTTTTAGTTCAAGACACCCTTAGCCAATCAACTGAGGTATATATACATTTATTATCTATCTATAGATCTACTTATAAATGTGAAACTTTGATTCCAATTAATGAATTATTAATTTCTTTGGAGTTCTGAAGAATTTTTTCATCATTTTAATCATTAGAGGTAAAATTAGTTGATGGGTGGCTTGATGAATTCAGGTTTATCAAGTGGAATTTGTGATCCTCTGTGTTGGAAGGTTCAGTGATGTGCCAAATATTCCTGAATTCCCACCAAATCAAGGCCCTGAAGAATTTGATGGCAAGGTGATACATTCCATGGATTACTCGGACATGGAAGATGCTAGTGCTGCTGAATTTGTCAAAGGAAAGCGTGTTACTGTCGTTGGATTTCAGAAATTTGCATTAGATATTGCTGTAGAATGTGCAGCAGTAAATGGTGAGATTAACTTTACTAAATTGTCATGGGTTTCTGTTCATGATAGTGTCATAACTGTTTCATCTAGATTACTGTTCAATTTGATCGAAAAAGATTGTATGTATAGTTAAAACTTTATATAGATATCTTGTGTCATAGGTCTAATTGGTGTATGTGCTTAATAAATTACAGGGTCACAGCATCCTTGTACAGTGTTATACAGGACTGAACATTGGATTGTACCTGATTATCTTCCATGGGGGGTGCCTATTGGATATTTTTATCTTAATCGTTTCGTAGAGCTTATGGTTCATAAGCCTGGTGAAGGATTTCTACTTAGTCTGTTGGCCACCTTGCTTTCACCTATGGTAATCTTAAATCTCATGTTAAGCTACAAGTTAGTCAGCAAATAGAATTCCTCGAGTTTCAATTTTCATGTGGCATGCAAATGATTTTTTTTTGCCCTTTTTCTGTATGCTCTTTAGTTGTTTGATCACCTTTTGAATTGCCATAGTTGATTCAGATTAAAGAAGAAGGCTGAAATGAGTTTTGACTATATGGAACACTTTTTTTTTCCAGACTATCGTTTGTGATTTGAAAACAAAGTGAGTTCTTCTCATTTTCTAAGAACATGTCGTTTTCTTAGTAAAATCTTTTAAAACTGTTTGAATTCAACCAATCAAAAGCGTTTTTTGTGTTTTTTGAATTTTTGGATATAAAAAACTGTATTCAAATCATAAATCAAACGGAGATTTTTTATTTATTTTTTCCATTTTTCCCTGGCTATTGTAAGTTAATTTGAATGCCAACTACGCAGAGATGGATGTGTTCGAAATTTGTCGAAAGCCATATCAGGTGGAAGCTTCCCTTGAAGAAGCATGGACTCATATCAAAACATGATTTCTCCCAAGAGATATCCTCTTGTACGCTAGCAACCGTTCCAAGTGATTTCTTCGACAAAGTCGAGAAGGGAAGCATCATTTTGAAGAAATCAGAAACATTTAGCTTTTGCAAAGATGGAGTTATGGTGGACGGCAAGAATGAACCTTTAAAGACAGACATGGTTATTCTTGCCACTGGATTCAAGGGTGATCAAAAGCTTAAAAACATCTTCACATCACCAACATTTCAGAAACTCATAATCGGATCATCAAACTCAACTGTTCAACTCTTCAGGTTACTACTACTACTACACCATACTTGTTTTTTCATTGTATTACTCATAATGTTTCACAAATTTACTGTTGAATTGCCATGAAACTCCATGCAGAGAATGCATTCATCCTAGAATTCCACAACTGGCTGTAATCGGGTTTTCGGAGAGTCTTTCAAATTTATATACTTCTGAAATCAGATGCAAATGGGTGGCAAATCTTCTTGAAGGGAATGTGAAGTTGCCAAGCATCAAAGACATGGAAGATGATGCATTGAAGTGGGAAAAATACTTGAAACGATACACGGGCAAGTACTACCGGAGATCTTGTATCGGTTCCCTGCATATATGGTACAACGATCAGCTATGCAGGGATATGGGATGCAACCCCAAGAGGAAGAAGGGATTTTTTGCTGACCTCTTTCAGCCTTATGGGCCCTTTGATTATGCAAATCTCTGATCTGGTTAAGCAATGAAGGATGGCAATGCAGTCTTAATAACTCAGCAGCTTAAAATGATCGAGTTTCAAGATCATCAAACTGGAGGAACTCATATATTATTAGTAATGTACCTATGTGTGTGCTCATGTGCTGCAAAAGTCATTAACATTGTACTCGAACTTTTTGTTAATCTTGCTTGATGATTGTAATAACTAATTTTGATATTTGAAGTCATCAAAAGCTCTGGTGCTGGAAGAGATTTGTTATGTTTTCAGATTTTGGGGTGTAGAAACTTATATCTAAATCATAAACCAAAATCATTAACCAAACCAATTGCCTTGAAGAGGATATGGTCAAAGAAGAGATTAGAGAGATAATATTCTTTGTAAGAGTTTGACAATAGTCAAGGAGTAATTTTCATGATACATGATACCAAACCACTCAAGATGGGTTTAGTTGATTAAGCAATCACAAAAGTTTTGACAATGACTGAGTTCGAGTCGTTCCTGTGGCTTTTGGTAAATGAAATATTTACATCTCATATCTCACCGGTGGAAGTACTATTATTTAGGGTTTGATTAACTTAATTAATTAAAATTATTTCGATAATATTAAGATTTTAAAAGTAATGATTTATAAATTCAACTTTGAATGTAATTTTTCACCTAAGCACCCTATCACCCTGATTATTTTTTTATTTATTTAATTTTAATGTGTGAGCTTACTTACTATAAATATTAGGTGTCGGCCAGGATGTCAAAATCACCGCATTGCAATGTCGCCAACAGGAGTAGAAGATCAGAGCATTTTTCGACGTTATCGTGAAGATCCGACAGATAAGCATCTCCCCTATGCGACAAAGATGTGTGACGAGGAGTTGCTCCGTTGGTGCCGGCTGTTACATCTTACATCACATTATAGCGTAAAACCAAAGAGCCCAAAACGTCACGGACGTATGGACAGCGTTTGTTTGACTTTTTGACCTACATCTCAATCAAGAGACTTGAGTAGTGGGATCCACAAATATTCGTCCATCTCAGCCGTCCACCGTGGTGGGTCTTTTATACATCTGAACCGTTGAAGTTGAATAAGGAAAGAAAGGTTGATTAAAGAAGACTTTAATCTATCTGCGTTGCAAGACTTGTGAAGTGTTCGCCATTTGTTAAGTTTGCTCTGGAGATGTGTGTAAGAACCAATGATTGTAGCAAAGAAAGAAGAAGAGGAAGAAGAAGAAGAAGAGATTTTCTGTAAATGGGCTCCCAATTTTGTCTCTCTTCTTCTTTGTTTTTCTTCCAATTTTCCTTTTTGCTGTTTTTTTCAGTCGTTAATGGCAGCAATCAATCTGGCTCTTCTTTCACCCCGCTCAATCGTGATCTCTATCGATCCAGGTTAGTTTTGTGATACCCATTCTCTATCTCTCTCTCTCTGTTTTTTTTTTTTTTTTTTTTTTTTTTTTGGGGGGGGGGGGGGGGAATTGGTCAATTATTTTATCTGACCCGATGATTGTAATCTAGGTATGTTCTTTTAGAAGATATTAGTTTGGGGTTTGTCTCTGTAAAAGTTTTTTTTGGGGATCGGTTTTTTGTTCAATTATTATTGTAATTTTTTTTTTCCATGGTTGTTGATTTTCGGATGATGTATGTCTCTTACCATTTTGGGCAATGTGGATCAATCTGAAAAAATGAGGGTTCGTCTTTTTTTTTCCCAAGATTGGATCTTGCGGCAATTTTTCTGATTTGTTTCGTGGCTTTGGATCTTGGGCAGTTTGCGGCCTTAATCCATGTGGAAATTATGGAGATTTTTTAACAATTATTTCTGAATTCTTTGTTTCTGAGTTTTGCTTGCTTTTTGTGGGATTTTTGCAGTGAAGCTTTGATGGAAGATATCAGAGCCTTGGTGGGTCGCCACCCTGACAGATTAACTGTAAGTAAATCTGTTGTTTGTTAACCAATTTGGAATTTTTGTCACTGAATTGAACTGTTGTTACTTTTAACAGATGGAGACAATTGCAACTCAAAATAAAGGATACAGCGCAGAAGTCTTAGTTGTTACCTACAGCTGTTATGGGAAAGATCTTGATGACAATTCGAATTTTCGGGTCCTTCTTGTAAGTTTTCCTAATACTTGAGTAGATCTAGGTCACTATGTGGTAGGACCGAATGAGATTCATACTCCAGTACAATTCATTGTATTGTTGATTGTAGTTTATGTTTCTTTCTTTTTTGTCTTTTTTTTGTTTTGATAGAAAAGAGTTTTATGTGTCTATTAATTGAGCAAAAAGTTGAAAACTTTCCTTTTCCTATTTTAGAATTGAAAATTCGGTGCTTCCTTGAAGACTGTTTTGCAATTTTTTTTATTTTCCATAGAATGTCTCAGATTGGTAATGACTGCTGTTTTTGACAGACGATTCCTTGTCTTCCAGAGTTTTGGACAGCATGGACGGGAGCTTATTACTTCTGAATTGGCGTTGCGGCTCCTGTCCATCTTAAGTGGAGAACAATCTATGCCCAACATGGATCCAATACCCCTAAAGAATACACTTAAGAAGCTGGTGATAAAGGTATGAATTTAGAATTTGAGCTGAGTTTTGGATTGGAGTTTGGAGGAAATGCTTCCAAAACAATTTCATGACCAGCTATTTTGTATGGATCTTGTTAAAATAGAGTTTTACTCAACACAATAAAGCTTTTCTCCAACTATATTGGATTGATTACATGAATTTGCTTTTCTCACTCCACTCTATTGAGGGCCAAATTTCCTATTATATCACCAATGATTAAATCTTTTTTGATTATTTGTATTTACTTTTTATGTTGTTTTAGGTCTTTCTTAATTCTTATCATTACCATTAATAGTTTGTGCATCTCTTTTCCCTAGCCAAAACATCTAAGAGTCGTTGTTGTATGTGCTCAAACCACTTTACTATTTATGTTGTTTGAGGTCTCTCTTAATTCTTATCATTACCATTAATTGTTTGTGCATCTCTTTTTCCTAGCCAAAGCATCTAAGAGTTGTTGTTGTATGCGCTCAAACCACCTTAATATATTCTTTTATTTTATCTATAATTTGGGATATTGCTGCCATATCCCATTTGCTTCCATTTAGAACTCTATCTTCTAATATTTTTTGAATTTTCATTACACTTCATTAGTTCATTTATTAACATATTATTTTGTATTCCTTAACATCTTGTTTTCATAAAGCATGATTGGTCTTATAAACTTATAAAATTTTAATTCAACTTTTGTAAAATACTTCATACTTATTGATTGACCTTGTTAACTTATAAAATCTTCAATTCTACTTCAATAAAATACTTCAATCATACTTATTTCTAGGATCATTTCTTTATTTAACCCAACCTGCTTTAATTATGTAATTGATATCATTTCCTATTTCTCCCTCCTTATGAATAATTCTACCTAAATATCTGAAGTTTTCACTTTTTGGTATCTCTTGTTGCTAATATAGCCTTTATGAGGGTCCTACTAATTTAGCATTCAATCTTGCTATTTGTCCAAAATGGTCACCCTCAACCTCAAGACTCAAGTATAATTTTCATTCTTGTTAGCCCAAAATTATGTTAATCATGCATGTAAAAGAAAAAAAAAATCTAGTTTTCTAAAATCAAATGGGCTTTGCGCTCTGTCAAGAGAGTCAATATTTTTATACCCAAGCACGAAGTTTAAATATCAAGTTATCAACTTCAAATGTCGTTGTGTTGTTGATATATCTTATGTTAATCTAGTCCTATGTAGGTGCCTCAGTCATTGTTAAACGGACATTATGCAATTTTATAAAGAAAAAGAAATAAGGAGAACTCTGTAACAAATTATTTAAAATCTCACTTGGGAAATTTGTTCTCAACTTCTCAGGTGGTGCCAATGGAAAATTGGAATGGTCGAAAACTTGTTGAAGCTGGAGACCTTTGTGAGAGGAGAAATGGTCATACAATTTATTTTGCTTAACTTAGATACAATAGGCTTGCTTGTTTGGTTACCTAACTATTTATGTTATATGCAGGAAGGGGAGTCGATCTGAACCGAAATTGGAGTGTAGACTGGGGCAAAAAGGAGAAGGTTAAATCCACAATGCCACTCTTCCTTGATATTTCCTCTTTAAGCATTAGGCTACTAGTCTGATTTAAACACCTTTAGACTGTTAGTATTTGTTTTGTTTGTATTTCTTTTGGTGCAAAAGTCCAGATTGGACCCAACAACTTGCAGTTATAGTTGAAGTACAGAATAGCATTTGATTAACTATGTGCTCAACTAGCTGAATGGTGTTCTCTGTTGTCAACAAATGGATATATATATATATGCTTCTATTTTTCTGACTTTTTCATCTCCTCTTATATAGGACTATGACCCATATGAAGAGAATCCAGGAACTGCTCCTTTCAGTGAGCCAGAGACTCAAACAATGCGGAAGCTTTCTGAATCTTTTAATCCACATATGTGGGTCAATGTGCACTCTGGAATGGAAGTAAGTAATGGTTTTAATCTGCTAACTTTCTTTTTTTTGGTTGTTTTTTCCTGCTGTTCGTCCTCAGTTCTTGTTTTGACACTAAAATACGGTTAGAAAATGTAGTTAAAGGACCTTGTTGATTTTGATGGAATAAATCCTGTGGACTTGCAATAGCACGAGCCTAGTGCACTAGGTATGCCTTTTATTCATATATTTGTATCGTCTTTTTTAATGTATGAATTCTTGCACCAATGCAGGCTCTATTCATGCCATACGACCATAAGAACACAACTCCTAATGGACTCGCATCACAGACGATGAAGTTAATGCTTGAGGAATTGAACCGTCTTCACTTCCTGGATCGATGCTTAGTTGGTTCTGGTGGTGGCTCTGTTGGGTATGCATCAACTTTAATCAAATCATGAAAAAACTTTTATAATATTACTCATCCCCTAGTCTTGAAAACCAAAATAGTTAGTTTACAACTGATACTTACACTGGGCACAGATATTTGATATGGAAAATCTCTGTACCAAGTCTCTTATTGGTGGTGGCTCCAGCCAAAGCAAATTTTCCATTTTCCATTCATCTTGCCTAGCATTAAAATTTTAACTTGCATTTCTATCGAGTTTTTGTGTAGTCCTTTAGAACTTTGTTATTTTTTCTTGAACAAAACTAGAGAATTTGTTGTGAAGGTCATCATCTTGTTGTGTCGAGTTGTGGATGTGTGTGTGGAGTTTAATTTGAGCTTTAAATTATGTGCACTACTGCACTCATGGTTCTCAAAACTTGTTAAGAATGCCTGCTTTTTGGACCATTCTATCTGATGATTAGAGTTGCAGCTACTGCACCTCTTGTGCTAATGCGGAATTCTTGTGATCAAATTAAGAAAATTAGACAGTTTATGGAGTCATTGTTTATAAGAGGGGCTATTAATTAAATTATGAAGTACCTCCAGCAGTTGCATTGTTTTTACCCTTTCATTTTATACTCAGTAAAATTTCATTATTCCAGTTATCTGGCGCATGGGACTGCAACTGATTACATGTACGATGTCAACAAGGTGCCCATGACATTCACCTTCGAGGTCAGATCCGAATATACCTGGGTTCCTCTCACTGCTCATCAAAGAAATTATCTATATACAGGCCCTAAATCCTAATATTTTCTCTTAAATCTTTATCAGATCTATGGAGACAAAGAAGCCTCAACAAAAGATTGTTTCAGAATGTTCAATCCTATTGATCTAACCACCTTCAATGTAAGGAAGCTGACTGCTAAATTAGGCATTATTACTGTTCAACTGCTTCTCACTATAGTTACCTCTTTTGAATTTCAGAGAGTTCTGAATGACTGGTGTGCAGCATTCTTTACAATTTTCAAGGTTGGGCCGCACCACTTGGACGCAATCAAATCGAATGTATCAGTAGCTAGCCTGGACAAGTTGGTATCTATAGATGAATATTTAGATGGCTACTTGATGGAGAGGAGCAGCAGATATGGGAAGAGGGTTGAAGTACTTGACCTTGGGATGCAGGAGATTAGGACATATTTCAGGTTATTCTTATTATCATCTGTTTTGTTAATGTTCATGTTCTGTTCTAGAATTTCCAAGAGCAAATACACTGCAATTAGACCCATTGTGTCTGCAGTTCCCTTATGAGAAAGGTGGTTATAGATCTTGGGAGAGTGCCACTATACTGCAAAAAAAATTTACAAATGGAGAGAGGGGAAGAGGGGAGGTTTTGGTGTTTATCAGTGTCTTTTTTTTAACTTTAGATAATTTTCTTTATTTATTTATTTATTTTTAATTTATGATTGTTGTAAATTATTACCTCATAGAAGCAATTTTTATTCACATTGTATTTGAACTGATGGATCAGTTGGTGGTGGTGTTGTAGATTATACATACGTTGACTCAATCTTATTTTCATGAATTAAAGATTAATTTGCTTGAGTTTTTTGCGGTTTTTTTTTTTAGGTCACTGAATATATATATATATATATATATATATATATATATATATATAATGTAAGTTTAGTTAATATTTCTATTCAAGTGGCTAGAAAGTTAAGATTGGCGTGTCATATGTAAGTTTTAAATGTAAACGTTGTGCTAAATTGATATTTGTAGTTAACGTCGACGAAAACATCACGTTCAATACATCCTTTGATTGTCATGATTCAATATAATCTAATAGGGCATTGAAAACAAACAAAAAAAATGAATGCATCAATGTCAACAAGGAATGTATTTTCAGCTTTTTCTTTTGAAGGTATGTTTGGTACTTGGTAGAATAGAAAAGATTTTTATGGTTGTTTGGTTAAACATAAAAAAAAGTTTTCTCGTGGTTATTTGGTTATTAATCACATAACTATGACCTCTTCAAATTTAGTTATAAAGAAATTTTCTCTTTTCTTGGTCCTCTTGTCAATCAAACACTAAAATTTATGTTTTTTTCAATAAAATCACTAATTATTTCGAGAACAGAATTGGTAAAATGATTTAAAATACATATTCAAAACCATACTCTTGTCAATGTAGTGAGTGCTGTAATGGTTGTTTCTCTTTCTTTTTTCTCTTTGCTAGTGTACTAATATAGTGACTTTTAATATTAGCATGGGTATAATTTTGATGTATATTTTGGGTCGTTTTGAACTTTGCCTATTGTGAAAGTATATTTGCATATCTTTAAAGTTAGTCTCAAGTTCAGACAAAAAAGGAGAATTGTATTAGGTAGCTAACAGTCATCATAAAATTTTGTCAAATTAACTATGACATGAATTTAGTAAATCTAAATACGAAGAGAAGGGAAGTATAGTCATCATGTTAACTTAGCCCTTACCGAGTACAGGGGAGGAAGTACAGTCACGTAGTTAATCCTATGTAAGTTGTAAAAGGTTTAGTTAAATTAAGTTGAATATTTTAACATTTATGTATATAAAAGTGCAAGTTGTTTGACATTGAAATAAATTAACAGCTTTCTTGTGCAAGAGAAGTTCCAATTAAAGGATCAAACTCCAGCCCGCCCGAGAGAAAGTCAGGATACGAACGCGCACACAGCGCAACAATTGCGTCTTAGCAATGTATTTGACAATTTTCGTACTTGAACTGCACGCGCGGTGGCACGTATCACTGCTACTTGGGCCGCCGTGCATCCATGACTCAACAACGCACCTACCAGCCCTCTATATATACTACTCATGACTTGATATCAGCCCAACACCAAGCTTATACAATTCATTTGTTATTCATCATAGAGAAACAACTTGATTGATATCAAGAGAAACAGCTAGCTAGCCATGTCCAAACTAATTGCAGCTTTATCTTTATCACTACTACTTGTAGCCATTAATGCTTTGGCTACGCTTGCCCAAGGCGTTCCGCCTGCGGTGCTCGACACTGCAGGAAGACCACTTAGAACCGGAACTCGTTACTACATCATACGCAGAAGTGCTCCCGGGATTAATGGACCTGGCTTGACCTTGCTTCGTCCAATTAATGCTTCGTGCCCATTATATGTTGGGCTGCAGGGCAAAACAACTGGGTCGTCGAATGGTCTTCCAGTCACCTTCCTTCCCTTCGTCTCCGATGAGACGATTATACGGGAAGCGAGTGACTTCTCGGTGAGTTTTGTGGCTTCTACGACTTGCCCGCAGTTTAGTACTGACTTGGCCATTGATCAAGCTTCTGATCCAAACATGACGGGCCGGGCATTGATCACGACGAGGAGGGAGAACCAGCCCAGTGATTTTTTCAGGATCTTGAGAGATGGAAGAGATACCTATAAGTTGCATTATTGCCCAACTGATGTGTGTCCTCAGTGTAGCTTAAGGTGTGGTGATGCTGGTCTAGACGGGAGGTTCTTGGCTTTGCATGTTCCTGCTCTTCCAGTTGTGTTCCAGAGGGCTTAATTAGTAATAAGAAAAAGGGTCATTGATTTGATCATATTGTAAGAAAATAATTATACAAATGGAGCTCATATATATATATGAATGTATGGATCCAATTATGATAAATAATTATGGCTACTACTTGTTATGATGTTATTTAATTATTATGCTAATAAAAGTGATGGTTCTATATATTGTTTGGGTTTTGTTTTTTTTTTTTCTTCTTTTTGCTTGGGTTTTGTTTTAATATAATATAAATATTGTAGTATATATTCAACTAAGTTTTTTTTTTCCAACTATATGAACCCCTTTCCTCTCATCCACTCTATTAAAGGCTAAATGGACATCTATATTACAAGTAATTGTATCTTTCTTAATTATTTTTATCGATATTAGTTAGGTCTTTTCTACATTTGCATTATTATGAATTATTAATAGGTTACTCCTCCTAATTGGCACATCTAAAGTTTTTCGTTATATGTGTCCAAAATATTCTAATAGGTTATTATTCACTTGTAACACATCCAGAAATTCAAATGTCAATATTTGTGATATATTCATAAGGGATCACACAAGTGTGATGTTGATAATTAGTTTTAACTAACCCCTTTCTATGAACTTATTGGATTATCATTAAAAAAATATTCTTTTGACTAACATGATCAGATTTATGTATTTCACGTCTGTGATCAAAATGACTGATTTTGTCAATCCTATCAAAGAATTCTTGATCGTTGAGTATTATCTACATATCCATACTTACATTATATATTATTTAATCTATGCTTCATATTTAAACTCAAGTACGCCTATTCTGAATTTAGGCTTTAGATTAGTTAACCATTCGTATGTTTTAATTGAAAAGGTTATAAACCCAATTGAACTAATATGCATTCATTACACTAATATTTTTACGACCCAAAAATCATAGATACGGTAGTAGTTAAATTGAATTCCTACATGAGCTTGTGTCTATGGGGTTAAGGTCCTATTATAATATTATCTCAAGGTGGACATTAAAGCCATATGAACCTCTTCTTAAATACCATTTGAGAAATTAGTGATCAATTATCATTGATTCTTTTCAAATCATGCGTGTGATAAGAAAAATGCTAAAGTAGCATCTATAGTTTAGAAGTATTTCCATCAATGCCCCATTGGATTTTTACGAAATAATCCAATGAGTTATCAAAGGTAATGTTTATTTGTTATGAATGTCAATGTAGCACTACTTAGCAAACAAATAATTCATGAAAGAGTAATTGTGTAAATATAACCACTAACATGTTTAGTAAAAGAATGGTATATCTCTTCCATCATTCAATTATAAATACCGCTCTTGTAGAAAAGTATTGGAAAGGGACATAAAATAATAATAATAATAATAATAATAATAATTGTGTTTGGTTTGTGACTAAAAATAAGTGTACAATTTTAAACGGCTTGTCTTTTTTCCAAAACATGATGTTTTTAACTGTATCTAAATTACTAACTAAACATGCATAATTTTTTTTGTGAGGGAATCAATAAGCTTATCCTTAATCTAGTACTGCCACCATTCTTATCCGCTGTCCCCTCTTGTAGAAAAGTACTTGAAAAGGACAAAATAATAATAATAATAATAATAATAATAATAATAATAATAATTGTATTTAGTTTGTGATTAAAAACAAGTGTAAAAATTTAAACAACTTGTATTTTTTTCAAAAAATGATGTTTTTAATTGTACCTAAATCACATATTAAACGATGCCTTTTTTTTTTTTGGAGAGAATCAATAAGCTTATCTTTAATAGTCCTATCACCATCTCTATCCACTCGTCCATTATTATAGAAAAGTACTTAAAAGGAATAGAAAATAATAATAATAATAATAATAATAATTATATTTAGTTTGTAACTAAAAACAAGTATACAATTTTAAACAACTTATCTTTTTTCTAAAATATGATATTTTTAATTGTATCTAAATCGCAAACAGGGAGCGAATCAATAAGCTTATCGATAATCGTGTCCTGCCACCACTCCTATCCACTTGTACACACTCGGATTGTTACGTGTTAGTAATATCAATATGTTTGACATTTCTGTTCATCAATATCCCTTTCAACTTACCTAAACCCCTGTGAAAACATGACTAATTGCCGTAGCCACAGCCGCTAGCTGCCCCACTTGCCACCAGCCCACTACCCTGACTTTTCTTTCTTTCGTACATTCATAGTCGTATAACACTTCAAGTTCCCCACGAAATATTCATTATAAATACTTTAAAATCATACCTAAATCATTCATGCAACTTAAATTAATCAATCTATTACAAATCAGATCAACCTAGCTAGTTAATTAGCCAACCATGTCAATGACACTTGTTTCCAGGGCACTTGTTGTGGCTCTCCTTTGCCTTGTCGTGGCCACTCATGCCCAACAAGGACGAACCCCGGTGCTCGACACCGACGGAAGACCACTTCGAGCCGGAACCCAATACTACATTCTGCCCAAAACTCCTGCGGCAGGCGCCGGTGGCCTGACCCTGATCCCTCAGAACCGGACTTGCCCTTTGTACGTAGGGCAACAAGGCCCATCTGGGTCGACTGGTCTTCCGGTTCTCTTCCGTCCTTTTGCCACTGGCGAGAAAATTGTAAGGGAAAACAGCGATTTCACCTTAGGTTTTGTTGGTTCGACGATTTGCGTGCAGTCGAGCTCAGATTGGAAGATTGATTTTGAGTCTTCTCCGGACTTCACGCAAAGGAAGTTTATCACGACGACGACAAGAGGGAGCCAACGCGGGAGTTACATGAGGATATCGAGAAAAGGAGATGGGTATACGCTTGGGTATTGCCCGGTAGATGTGTGTCCTCTGTGTAGGTTTGCTTGTGGTGATGCTGGTATTGTCGTGGAAAACGGGAAGAGACTCTTTGTTTTGTATGCTCCTGCTCTTCCTGTTGTGTTCAAAAGGGCTTAATTAGTTAACGAGGAGTGCTAAAACGACCACTATTTCTTATCCACCACGTTATCGTGTTAAATGATGGGTTATATAAATAAATAAAAATAAAATACTCTTTACTTTATTTAGACTGCTAATTAGTTTTTTTTTCTTCAAGATCTTTTTTTTTTTTTTTGTTCTGTGATGAAAAAACATGGGTCGAAGGCTATTGGAGACAATGGGGGTCATTTGATTGTTGCATCTTAGTAGCTAGCCAAATATATATATATATACATATATTTGATGATATTTCAATTTTATTTTTAATGACAGGTTATCCTTATTAGATATATCTAGATGGAAAGAAATAGTCCCAATTCATTGCATGAGTAATAAGTGTGGATTTTTCCTTCATTAGTTTCAAGGACTTTTACAGTAAAATTTTAAGTTTGGACATATTATCGAGGTATTAATTGAGATTTAAGCTCACTTATCGTCCTTTATCTAATATAAATAAATTTATAATATTTTTGTTTACAACTAATATAAGATCAAATTGAATTGGGACTCAGCAGAAATCATTTGGGACCCGCGTAGCAGGTGTCTACCTACCCTTATCCTTACTGAGAGACCTTCCACTTATTTACTACTAATATGGGTGACTACGTTGGGGTACTAATAAGGGAAACGAGGTTGGGGCTTACCAACGCAGCTGGGGACTGGAAGGCAAATTTAGGACATCTAAAACTTACATTATGAGCTAAACACTAGAGAGTATCGAGGAATGATACACAACGGACAATCTTAAGCCTATCAGCAATTTTATTGACAACAACAAAGATATGCGAGAAATCTTAATAAATTGGAATTTTTTTTGGCGTCTGAAGATGGGTGTCCTTGGTCCCATCTTTTTCTAGCGATGACTATAAGGAAGCTGTGGCATTAGAGTTATACGACAGTGGATAAAAAGTTCCAAGCGCACTCCCATCAAAGGAAACACGAGACGTAGATACGTTCGTCTTTATCATTTAATGGAGCTTGTTAGTTGTTGTTAGGGTTCTTCTTTTACTACTACTACTTTTCTAATCTCTTTCTCAAACTAGTAGGGGTTTTGGTATGCTTCTCCTCTTCTTTTTCGTTTTTGCTTTATATGGTAACTGAATTTCTTCTCTGTTTCCAATTCGATATATTTCTTTTGGTTTCCATCATCCGTATTCGTTGTCTCATTCAAAGATTCAGGTTACACGTCCAATTTATTTATTTTCTGCAACTGATGTTCAATCTTTACGCAAAGTAAATGTGAATTTTGAATTACTTGAAAATTGGATTTGATCAAATTGAATATATTTCTTTTGAGTTTGATCAAATTGGATTTCTTTGATTCTTGTTTTTTCTGTTTTTGGTTATGAAATTTTGATGTGCATAAACCGACAAGCGCATCGCTTCTTTGTGGGTAAACCCTAAACCCTTCTTGATTGGCAAAAAAAGAAAAAAAAAACCATCTTTTTATTTCTATTTTGTTTAATTTCTTTTTCTTATATAGTCTTCTTGTTTAATGGCAGCAAAAGGAATAAAAAAGCCTGTTTAAATTAATTAGGCAGGTTACAGAATTTGTATTCGTGTCAATTATTATTCTGGGTCATATCTTAAAGAAAATTATAATGACATTTCAAGTGAATATTATGCAGCTTTTGGCTGGCACTGATTTCCTGAATCTGGAACAGTCATATCTTATTACTATGACGAGTATTAACGTGAATGAAGCACGGTACAATGGACCGACCAAATTTTGTGAAAGAAAACTTGTAAAGAAAATGATGAGGTCCTCTGCTGTTGGAGCATTTGGTAAAGTGCATATACCAAGGCTGGATAATGCAAAGGGAATAAGTTCAACCAATTCTTTAAAGATCTGTTATTGGTCTTCTAACCATGTAAATATGTTCTATTGGCCAATGGTTCGACATAGGAAACACATGCACCATTTAATCAATAATAATATACGTTCAGATTGCAGTTTGGATCCATATGAGGTTGAGGAAATATCCGAATCAAAGGAAGGGCCAACGCTCAAGGATGAAACTTTGTAAGTTTCAAGCACCCGGTATCTCGTTGTCCTTTTTTTTTTTTTTGCTGCGAGTACTCATTGATTGAAATCCTAGCATTATCCTCGAAATGGTTTAACATTTGCAATAACATGAGAATTCTACTAGGACGTTAGAATTGGAAGGTTTCATTTGGTTTATATTTTTCATATTGAACTACATGTCTTGTAAAGCACTTCCTTTCAGGCTTGTTGAACCAGAGCCTACAGACAAAAATGTGAAAACAATTGTTTTCCCGTGGCTAGTTTTATCAAATTCGAAAGTCTTGGATTTTGATTTTTCCATGTCTTCACAATGTTCACATTATGTGCAACACCGCAACGGTGACTTAGTCCTTGATAAAGCCGAATACAAGAAGTAGATTCATGTAGCCGACCCTATGTAGGCTTAGTTGAGTTGACTTGCACATTATGCGCTGTGCGAGACACTTAATTGTTTTAGATGAACTTGAAATCTTTCATTAATGGATGAACTACCTGTGAATGAAGAAATTTCATCCAAGAAAGAATGAAATTATAAGGTGGGAACAACATTCCAATTGGCAGAAGAAATGAGTTATATAATAAGATGATAATAACCATGTTTACTGTTCTCTAATTCTCTAAAAGTAAGGGAAGCAAAATCTTCTATATTAACCTTGCATAACTCTATTAAAACATAAATTCAAGCCGTCAAAAGGCCTTTCTTTTTTAAACAATAGTTGTTGTAGTCTTAAATTGGAATTGAATCATTTTGAAGATTAGTGAATCTTAGCAGGATTAAATTTGATGAATTGTTTGAATCACATGCATAATTTAAATCGTTTGTGTATGAATACATATCTAGGTTAAGAATTATAAGTTTATGAAATTTAATTTACAATTTTACTAGTTGTTCATTCTTCCCAAGTTGAAATTTGAAAATTAACTAAAAAATTTATTCATTTTAAATTTGTACCCATATCAAGTTATTTTTTTTAAAAAAGATACTTTATAATTGTTCATCTTGTCTACTACCTTTCACTAGGCTTGAATGGTGAGATGAACTAATTTTTTTAAATTTCTTTTTGTTCTTGAAGAATGTATCCTAGTAAAAAAAAAAAAAATAGTTCATTCTAAAAATCTTAACAAGTTAAAATGATCTAAGGTCGTCTTTGTAGGTTTATGACCACATATTCTTTAGAATAGAACAATAAGTATAAGATGCATGATTCTTGAATCTAAGATATACAGTATATGTTTTTTCACTTTTTACAAGAATTATGTGAACTGTTTCTTTTTTATAAGCTTCCGTCAAATACTATGATCCTTTATGTCCCTAGTGTAATGGAATATTGGAGATAACATGTGCATGAGTGCATCTGATAGATATGTTTAGCTTTCGATGGAACTTCTCTTTTTTTTATTTTATTGAATTCTGATGTATCTTTTCTTTCTGATGAACTTCTGCTTATTTAATCGTTTGACATATGGATCACACTTTTTTTTGTGGTCCTGTGATTCCTTCTCTATTAAATCAGTCCAGATGCATTATTTCTTCTGAAATCAAACATAGTGTGCTGTTCAGAACACAAAGGTTTTAAAGATGAAATTTGAAAGCTTTTGCTGCTGTGATACACAATAACTATTTTTTGCAAGTTTCTGTGATACTTTAATGATATATGCTTCTTGATTCTATTTTCTACCAAGGTCTTGTTCTTATACTACAATGTCCCTCTAAGTTGTATTTGTGTGATATGTTATGAAGTTTCTGTTTGATTTACAGTGATTTGGTTGGGAGTGCTGTTAAATCAAATTCTGAAAATGTGAAAAAAGAGTTTATTCGTCTAACTTTACCAGCAATTGGTGGGCATGCACTTGAGCCACTTGCACAACTGATGGAAAC
The DNA here is from genome assembly GCA_035771175.1 of Paratinospora sagittata. Classification (NCBI taxonomy): domain Eukaryota; kingdom Viridiplantae; phylum Streptophyta; class Magnoliopsida; order Ranunculales; family Menispermaceae; genus Paratinospora; species Paratinospora sagittata. The sequence continues at coordinate 49,057,929 of CM069603.1, read as the reverse complement.
AGCTTTTATTGGGAGATTAGGTAATTTGAAAGCACTACAATTATTTCTTCTTACTGATATTTACTGTCATGTCAAGGAGAGAAGCTTGTCGTTTTATCGAGTCCTTCCTTGATGTCAGTTGGTTTGGTTCCTGTTACTGTAGTTATTCAACTCTTTGTTTTGGCTTGCTTGTGTAGGTCATAGCAATCTACTGAGACTACCTGCAATCTTATCGCATTTATGTACTGTTTGGATGATTATCTTTGGTCTTCATTTGTCTGGTGATAGTAGGATAAATTGAGTTATTTTGGAAATTCTGCTCTTAATTTATTCCATATATTCCAATGAGAACTTTCAAACTTGACCTGTGGAGTACAAGGGCTGATGCATTAAGGGCATTAGGTCAGTTAGATGAACCTGTAGATGGACAATTGCATGCTTGCATGGCCAATGCAAGAAATTCCTGTATTAGGATACTCTTACATATAGAAAAGACCAGTTATTATCATTTACAATAGACTGCAGCAGGTAATAAAAATGTTTGAGAACAACCTGTGCTTTTATCCTGAAAAAGAAAAAAAAAAAATACTGAAGCAAGGAATAAGCATTTGGTTAGTCACACTCGAGAACTTTTTAATTTTACTCAGAGAATGGGTGTCTTTTTAAAATTATGAACCAAACACGGCCTAACTTTTCTTGGTTTGTAATGGTTCTCCCTAAATTTTGCCTTAATTTGTCTTCAATGGAAATGATTTTATCAATGATACTATTATTCTGCAATTCTACTAGAACTATCAAGTTTGCAAGTCAATATCTGTTGTTGCTAATAAAAAAAGTTAAAGTTAATTTATACTGATGATTTAATGTGTGATCATATTATTCTCAAGGCAACATGTGTTGCCAGACTCAAAACTAGTTGAGAAGCTTTTCATTATCATATGTTATTTTTCTGTATGGCATTTCTAAAAATGTACCGGAAACTAATAGGATGGCAAGTATCATTAAACAACGATGTTCCATAGTCTATCAACTGGTAGTGATTAATTACCTATTCCTAGGGACTCACATGAAATATTTTTCTTCACTCATCTGAGTCATCTCCACCCACTCACATAACAAAGAAAAAAAATTATTTATTGCCTTTTCTGTTAGCTTTTAGTTGTGCTAAAACTTGTGAGATACCATTTCTTAACACTAGAAAAAAAAAAAAAACTTGTGCCCAGAAAAAAATATGCTCCAGGTCTTGATGTGACACTTGTTACTTGTGTAGTTTGATTTTCTGCATCATAATTACTGAAAGTGTCCCCGTTTAGGTTTCCATGCATGTGGATGTCGCCATTGCTTTACCTTCTCTCTTTTTCAACTATTGATAACTCAGCAACCGCACCAGCTGCACCAGAGGCCAGTCATCCACACACTTAAGTACCTATTGGGCGAATCCTAGAGGAAGTGATTGCTGAAGAGAACTGCCAGTTAGGAACAAGTTTAGAAAGTCGTAGGTAGATCACCCATTGGCATCAAGTCTTACCAGAGCCGACGGCCCTGGGCCCCCAAATTTTTGGGGCCCCATATTTTATATTATATATATATATATATATATAAGGCTCTTGAAATCCTCTGCTCCAATCAAGCCTCTTTCTTTTCTTTTTTTTTTTTCAGAAAAGGATAATTACTAATTGCTAGAATGGAAAACGCAGCTCCGAGTTACAAATATATATATATATTTATTTCCGAGTTGTTTAAAAGGTAAATCAACAAATATATATATATATATATACATTATCATTTTTAATTTTATATATTTTTTCAATATCATTTTAACTCATTTTTAAATATTTTTTTACTTACTAAGTTATTGTTCATATCCAAAATCTTATCTCGATCAAAGATAGTGTTTGGTAACTCTATTTTTTTTTTTTAGCTTTAAAAAAATTTGCTCTATTTTTTAGCTCTACTTTGACAAGTGCTTATTTTAAACATATTGGTTGGTAAGTAGTCCAACCTCTTATTTTAATTTTATTTTAAACGTAAAATGTTTCCAATTAAAAATTTCAACCTCTTACTATAAAAATAATTGAACTTAAAAATAATATTTACATAATAATTATATTGAATATTGACTATACTTTACAATAATAAATAAAATTATTTATTATAATATAAATTTATTTAAATTCTAATTCATTACTTATTTATATCATAAATTTTTATTTATTTATTATTATGTTATAATATTTATTAATTTATTTATATCAATTTTCATTTATTTATTTTTAATTTTATCATATCATAATTTTTATTTAAGTATTTTATATTTATTTAAAATATTTAAAATTTTCAAAATATTAATTTTTTTGATTTTTTACCTTTATAAAAAATTAAAATAAGAAATCTAGCAACGACAATTGAATGGCCAGTGACAAAATTGGCAACGACGATCCCTTAAATCTTATCGCTATCCAAAACCTTAAAGTGTTGAGAGAACTGCAACTTCAAATAAAAAATCTGGCGACGACAATCCCGTGACTAGCGACTCCCTCTTCTTGTTCTTCTTCTGGTTCTTGTTCTGCCATCCACTTGTTTTTATTTTATTTTTATTTTTTTTAACTACTTCTACACTATAATTCAATTACATTTTTTTACCCTATCCGCCAACCACTATCTCTGTACGCCAACCCCCCTTTTACAGAAAAACTACTTTTATTATTCAATCATACTTTTTTGTTTACTAATTTTGTATAATTTTATATTTGTATTAAGTTCAACAATTTTATCAATGAGTACAGGGTTGAAGTTGTTAGAATAGCAAATCGGTGTTATCTTAAACTTATTACTATTTGATATTTGCGTGAAATTTAAAATAATTTTTTATTTGTGTTGATTTTGTAGTTTTATTGTATTAATTTGTAACTTTTGTTGTATTAATTTTGTGATTTTATTGTATTGATTTTGTGATTTTTTATTGTATTGATTTTGTAATTTTTAATGTATTCGCGACATAAAAAATATTTATTAATATATAACAGGGCCCCATTTTATGTTCCTTGCCCCGGGCCTCCAAATAGTCAGGACTGGCCCTGAGTCTTACTTACTATTAGGGATCATCTGCCAAGGGGCAGAAAGTGAGGGGTATCTCTTACTATCAACACTTGGAGTGCCAATGCTATACAAATGTCACTGAAAAATCCTGGAACATGAGTATTTGAATAGGTTCTTAATAAACAGAATGCCATACTTGGAAACCCTCTGCAAAGTGCATTTGAAACCCCAACAATGTGCTCTCTTTTTTTTTTATAGGAAACAAGAAAATTTGATTAACAATAATCAAGAGCGACAAAGAAGCATAGAAGCCAGATTTGCAGATGCCGAGATAGCCTCCAACGAACCTAGCTGTCAGTTATTGAACAACAAGCTGCCCCAACCCCTCAATCAATCCACAAGACTGTAACCCTTAGAAAGCTTGCTAACTGCAATCCTGTTTAAAGCCAAAAGTTAGCTTGCTCCCAAACTAGATCAACTCCCCTACTAGCATCTTCAAAAATCCTCTGATTTTTTTCAATCCAAATGCACCACATTGAAGCTACCACAACTATCGTTTGGATCTTCTTCAAATGACAACTGGTGCTACCCCCTGAACTGAAGAAAGCAAAACCGCACAGCTCAGTGGGAACTAAGTTGGCCAATGAAAATGATTCTATTCGTACCATCTTTCCTGAACCTTCCCAAGCAATGTGTGTGTACTTTTCTATAAATTCCTTTAGTTATATGAAAGCACTATGTTTTGGCACAGAGAAACTAAGAATAAGGGTCTAGACTTTCATCAGTAGAAGATTTCGTGCCTAATTTGATACAGACATAAAATGGTTAACTTCCAAATACTTTATACTTGGAACTTTTTGAAATTTCAAGTGAAGAATTCAAGATCACTTATGCACCTTTCTTTATTGTAATTATCTTAAATGTATCCTTGAGCAGTTTGGATGGTTTCATTTCTTCTACCATATTTATATTTGGAGCTGGATGATGCTGGAGTATATAATATGCATCTGTTGTTTGCTCTTTTCTTATTGATGACCTCAGTAATTTTTTAGAAATGAGATATGTTTAAGCCTACTAAGTTTGTATTAAATTATATATTTCCATGATTCTCACATTCTTTGGATGTAGAAACTAAAACGTCGAACTTTAAAGATTTGATTTCCTAAATTTTCTGCATTGTGCAAAAGGTCCTGTGGAGTTAGCTTCTGCTGGTGTCTCCGTATCAATATTCAACCTTATATCAAAGATATTCAATATGCCTTTGCTTAGTGTAGCAACTTCATTCGTGGCTGAGGATATTTCAAGAAATTCCGGCACAGAATCTGTTTCAGGTGTTGTAAATTAGATACTTGAATGGCTTTTAAAAGGTCAACCATGCCACATGATTTTAATTTTGCAAAATAATGGAAACTTGAAAGTAGTAGTAGAACAATAATTCTGTTGTCATTCTTGGTTTCTTGCCTTCTCCACTTGGAATTCGAGCCAATTTTGCAGATGGGGGGTTTCAAGATGGAAGCAGTAATGGTAGGCCACATACTGAAATTTCGGAAAGAAAGCAATTGGCATCTGTCTCTACAGCATTGTTTTTAGCTAGCGGAATTGGCATCTTTGAAGCTTTGGCTTTATATTTGGGGTCTGGATTGTTTTTAAACATGATGGGCATATCATCTGTAAGTTAAAGAATTTCAATCTTTTATATAGGAGGACTTTCGTTCCCAGTCATATAGTGATGCTTAGATATGCATGAAAATTATGAACTCAAGAGTTTTGTGCAACTGACCCATCATCTTATGGTAAAAATTTGTTTTTGCAAAATGTTGTTTTAATATACCATTCCTCTGTTTTAAATTGCTTCAATTTTTCATGGACATGATTGTTGCTTTACAGACAAAGGCTGTTGTATATTTCCATTTAAAAAGAGGCTGTTCTAAACTTTCTCTTCCGCACAGGCTTCATCCATGCGGGTTCCAGCTCAACAATTTCTTTCTCTGAGAGCCATTGGAGCTCCTGCTGTTGTGCTTTCTCTAGCTCTTAAAGGGGTCTTTCATGGTTTTAAGGACACAAAGACTCCTTCATTATGTCTAGGCAAGTGTTTGATTGCCGTCTGAATTTCCCAAGGATTAAGACTTCTTATTTCCTATGATTTTCTTATAGGCTACATTGGCACATGATATACTGTCATGTGTGGATGTTTGTGTAGATGTTTGTCTATGGTTTCGCTTTGACTTTCTTCGCACTTTATTTTATTTTTGATTGGTGGCATTCCTCTTATATTCTCAACTCAACAAAGCTTTTACCCCAATTACATGGGGTCAGCTATGTGAATCCTTTTCCTCCACTTTGCTCTATCAAGGGCTAAATCTTCAATCATTTTTTGAGTAACTATATCTTATTTTTAATACATGTCCACAATTATTATTTCTGTTAATGTTCTCTTCCATTTCTACTGCATCTCTAAGAAACACATATCCCTGAGTGCTCAAATAAATAAATTCCTCATGGGAATAAAACCTTCAACAAACTAACTGGTGCATCCTTAATAATAATACCATCTCTGGTTTGACACTTATAATATATATATTTTTGGTTGTTATCTTACCTCCAATGAGACAAGGGGAGAATTTTTTTTATTGCTAGCGGCTTTAACGTGGGTCTTTGACATGCAGAGTGACAAGTTGATGAAAATAAAATGTTAGTCTATCAGTAGGATATTTCGCACTATAATTACAAAGACTAAGCAATTTTTTTTGGTTCAGATGATGGGAGGGGCGGGCCTTGGTATAACGGTTGAGGTTACTTTATTGTGACCCCGAGGTCTCGGGTTTGAGTTTGGAAACAACCTCTCCAATATGGAGGTAAGGCTGCGTACGTCGACTATTCTCTAGATCCCGCCCTAGTGGTAGCCTTGTGCATAGGTTACACCTTTTCTATGACTAGGAAGTTGTAGAATATGAAAAAGTTAGGTATGCTAATTTGCAAATCCTTACAAAACCTACCTTAATATTTCAATAATTTTGCCACTTTGTTTGTTGCACATTAAGGTTTTTTTTTTTTTTTGGATTAATCATTCTAAGTGTAAAAGAAGAATTTAGAGGGAGGAAATAGATAAATTGTGGAGTTGTTGCAAAAATGCTTATTTGAGTTGTGGAATAATGAAGACACTTCTCAATGATTTTAGGCTTTAAATATATTCTTTTGTAAAACCACTTATCGTGGAGGCTGTGTGCCGTCATTTTAAAAATTGTTTTTTGAGACCTTGTTCCCTTCTGTGATTTGCTCCACTGTTTGGACATCAATCAAACCTCCATTCTCACTTGTTTTTGCTTATTGTGCTACCCTTCCTCTAATTGATAAATTTTACCCCTTTGCAGGAGCTGGCAATCTGTCGGCTGTATTTTTGTTGCCTCTGCTTATGTATTCACTTCGTTTGGGGATAATTGGCGCAGCCATTGCCACTGTTATATCTCAGTATGTTCTGATCCCTTTATATATATTTTTCTTCCCTTGTACTTGTGGACAACCACATTCTCATACTATTAATGTCTTGATATGTGAAACTAAACCTTAATTATATTAAAGGTATTTTGTAATATTTTTAAGTCCCATTCGTTGAGTGGTTTACTCGCATATGAATGCATGTCTTCTGTGCTATCTGAAATGGTTTGGTCATGTTAAAGTTCATTTGTTGGAACTGGTTTCAGCTTAGAAAGTTGACAGCTCTTTTTTGAGATTTTCTTTTTTTCTTTTTGTTTGAATATGAAACAAAGTGAATGGGAAAGTTCAAAGGTAATTCAAACCCAATTATGAAGTCAAGAATGAGGGATTGGAGTATGTTCTGTTCCATGCCTGTCTTAGTTTGAGATCAACTTGGGCATTCATACTTGGTTTTGCCCAAGGTGCAAAACAGTTCTCATGAACATTCTTTGGATGTATCCTTGAAGCCTGTGGAAGCTTGGATTTGATTTATAACTGGATGATGTAGAATCATGTTGAATGCGCTCCTGCATTTGGTGTGGTAAGTGGCATGAGGAACATGACATGTGCATATTCAACCAGAAATGCTTCTTGGTGGATTGTATAATGGGTTTTTTTTTTTTTGTGGCTTGATAGTTGAACCTAGTTCTTCAGTCTTCAAGAGCAGTTTTCATGTGGTTGTTTCAGTGAATATCTTGGAGCTTTACGATGTATAAGGTGGGGTTTATCCATCTTATGATGTGAATTGTCAGATTTATCTTGAAACAATCTCCAAGTAAGGAAAGGATACCCTTGTTTCTGTATACCTGAAAATATAGCATGGTATATGTTATAATAAGAAATTGTTTATGCTTCAAACCTTCACTCAGATGCAGACATGCAGTACTGCTCACTGCTCACCATTGGCCAAGGCTTGAACAATTTAGAATTGGGAATTAAGATGATCATAGCAGGATTCTGTTTTGTTATTTTTCAGATATTAAAAAATCTATCTGAAATCAATTATCAAACAAAAAGGACTGATTAATACAATGATTTATAGAAATTTTAATACACCTGATACATTTAGCAGTGGGTAGTTGGTGCTGTTTATGCTATGCAGTTTGTATCTCAATTCCTGGGCAGTAATGCCTTGGCCATGCTAAAAAAAGATTAAAAAGTTGAAGAAAAAGTGAAACTATGTTTTTAATCATTTCTATTTGCATATTCTGTTGTGAATGTTTCAGGTATATAGTCACCTTTCTGATGATTTGGTATCTTAGTAAAAGGGCTATATTATTGCCTCCTAAGATGGAAAATCTGCGCTTTGATAGCTATGTGAAATCCGGTGAGTTTGTTGTTGGAAATAACTGGATTGCTAGTGCCTCGTGACACTCTCTTGCTTGATATACCATTTTTTTATTTTTTTTTTTTGTTTTAAAAAAAGAAAATTCAGTAAGTGATGGTGTCTAAAACCATGACATGTAATTTGTATATAGTCTTTGATGTGCCAAACCATTGGGCTAAGGTTCAACTCCAGTATCTTGTTCTGTGATATAGCTAAAGAAATTAACTGTTGTAACTGATCAGTGATCTCATCTCACCACAAAAATGAAAACACACAAACAAAAGCTTTTGTTGTTAATATATGTATAAATTGACGATGTTGGTGGCTAGCTTCCTGTTATGTTTGTTGCATAATGCAAAACTGCACAACACATCTATCTATTTACTGAGGGTAGGCCTTGGCATAACGGTTGAGATTACAGTTGAGGTTATTCCATTGTGACATGGAGGTCACTGGTTCAAATCTTGAAACAGCCTCTCCATTTGGAGCTAAGGCTGCCTGCATACATAATGAAAGCTTGTCCCTTCTCCAGACCCCACAATGGCGGTAGTCCCATGCACTGGGTTCATTCTTTTTTACAGCTATCAATCTATCTATTGCATCAATTTCAAACTATGTTTAAATGTCTCATTGAAGTCCTACTTCTAAATTTTGTCTGTTATTTTTTTTTATTACATAATTCTCAATGTCTTATTTGAGCTCAGTTTAACTCAACTTAAGTAAGCCTTTTACCAACTACATGGATCAGCTACATGAATCAACTTACTCCACTTCGCTCTATCAAGGGCTAAATTGACATCTAAATTTCAAGTATTATATCTTTCTTAATTATTTCTATCAATGTTATTTTAGGTCTTCCTTTACCTCTATCCTTACCATTGATTGTTAATAGGTCACTCTTCCTAACTAGGGCATCTAAAAGTCCTTATTGTATATGTCCAAACCACCTTAATCGGTTTTCTCTTATTTTATCTTCAATTTGTCGTAAGAGACTCTTACCATTTCTCGAATATGTTCGCTTCTAATTCTATATCTTAATGTCTTACCACATATTTATTTGTCCAAGATGCAATATTTATCACCTTTTTTGAATTCTACAAACCCCAAATATTGTGGACGAGGTTTTATGTAGTAGTAGTAGTAGTTTTTGTGTGAATTTTCATGTTATGAATTGAATTGGAAGGGGGAAGCAGTGATAGGAGAGGCTGATTGAACTACTGCTAACCATTTTTTCTACTATTGGGCATTTGGTGTTTTTTTTTTTTTGAGAAGAAACAAACTTTATTATATTAATACAGAATACGTTTTACAATACATTCTAGAAGCACATAATGTACTTCAGAGAGATACCACTATAGCCATAATCCATCATCCATGGCACTTACAATAGGCATTCACTCCAATTTAACAACCACCCACCAATTGACACCCCATTGCCCCAAGGAGAAACATGAACCCAAGTGCTAGCTAGTAGCTTAATGCTTTCCCATTGTTGTTCACTGTTCTTATGACTATTATTGAACATTCTATCATGTCTTATGACTATTATTGATCATTCTATCATTGGGCATTTGGTGTTGTGACTATTTTACTTCATTTAGGATATCTTGGTAGTTTCTACTAGTGTTTATGGGTAAGTGGTTCGTTTTACAAGAGGGCTAGAAGTTTGATTTAGTTGTTTGCATGAATTCAGCCTGGATGTATTGGACCTCGTCTTCTAGAAGATAGTAACTTTTCATGAGTATTTGCGGTTTGCCTAGTTTATGGTTAAAATATTTTACCTTCTTTTTTTATTTTATAAGAAATTGGATTATATTATTATTCGAAATAGTTTAGACTTCAGAATGTCTTTATTTATGTGTTTTGGGTGTACTTATTGTATTTAAACATGTTGGGTTATTTTGAACATTTTACATTTAATTATAAGTATAAAAGAAATAAGAGAGGAGAAGTGGCACTGTTCACGTTATTGTTCACGGTTTTGTTCATAGCACCACTTCTCCCCTTTCCTCTCATCACTTTTCTTCTTTTAGGTTCTCTTTCTTTGATCTCTGATAGCGATAAAGTGTTGAAACTCTAACTATAATATATATTAGAAAGGGAAAAAAATTAGAAAAGGTCCAAACGAGCAATTAGGGGTGCTTCTAAAGATCAAATACCAACAAGATAATCTCATCCTTTTATCCATTCGCTCAAGCTGTGACCTTTGGACAAACTACTAGCTGAAACCCAAGACGAGGCAAGAAAAAGAGGAGAGTCCCATACACAAATGCACCATAAAACTCATTACATTCCTTGTTAAAGTCATTTTTTGTAGTTAGATTATTTTGCTTCTTCTATCTTTTCATACAATTATTGCTTACCCACTCACGTACACAAAAAGAATGAGGTGAAGAAGTGACTAGAGAACTAATGGTCCTATCCTCTTTTCACTTTTTCAGTAATCATTTTTCTAACTACAGAGTTGGCAACTCTTGTTTTGTTCTGTAATCTTTGCACTTCTTATCCGCCCAATTATCCTGCAGCTGATCTTGAGATAATAGTGCAACTCTAAAAGATAGACATCAGCTATGTTACCCAAACTCAGGTATGGGTGTCTGATGCAGTTACATATCTAGAGCTTATCCATTTTCAAATAATGGAATATGGAGTCTGCTAAAAGGTGTTCAAAAATTTTGATTTGGGTACTTGGACGTGTTTATGTTCATTATTATACCTATATTTCTTTCTTTCTTTTATTTTTTCTCTTCCTTGGTAAATCCACATAGTATTATTCTAAAATCTAAAGTGTAGGACACATATCTTATACCCATGTCGGTATCATGAAGTATCGTCTCGGGTATGTTGAGCTAAAGTAAAGAGTCTGGTAAACATAGGACATTGTTGTAATGCTTAACTCCTTGTTCTCCTTTTAACTACTACATCTTGAAGGGCTTATCATATTATATGAAGTTTCTGCTAAGGTTTTTGTCATATATGTACACTTTTGCATGTGCTTCTTAGGTGGTTTCCTTCTTGTGAGAACTCTGGCTCTCCTATGTACCATGACCTTGGGGACATCAATGGCTGCTCGTCAGGGACCTCTGGCAATGGCAGCTCATCAGATATGCATGCAAGTATGGTTGGCTGTGTCTCTCCTTACAGATGCACTTGCTGCATCTGGTCAGGTAATTGATGATTAGCTTCTGATCTCCCCTGCTCTTTTTTCCTTTTTTTCCCTCTGAAATCATTACTCAACTTATTGCATTTCCACCTCTGTTTTACTGCATTAATCTTTGAATCATGCAATGTTGTCAGGATAGTTATCTCTAGATTGAAGCTTGATCTTTTTCATATTGTCGGTTGTCCTTTCCTTACGTTAGAGCAACATGGAATTAAATAATGCACCACTGTTAGTCTTTTAAGTGTCTATTTTCTGTTTGTTAGTTGAATTTTGTAAGTACTTACTACTCCTATAAGTTGTTTGGTAGGGAGTTGTAAAGCTTAAATCACTAATTTGCGATCACAATGAATGTTCAAACAGAACCTTCAAGCAAACCTATTGTTTCTGATATTTAGCAACTCCTGTTTTACTCATCTCTGGTCTGGCTATGTTGCAAGTTGTGATGATAAATTCAATTAGAAAAGTTGAGTTTCATCATTGTGAAAGCCACAAATCTTCCATTGCACATATACACTTATATTCATATCCATAGCCACCTTGAAGTAGCATTGCTTATTTGATTTCTTTTTTCTTTTTTCACGTGATTAATTTTTCTTTATTTATTCTTAGGCACTGATTGCAAGTTCATTCTCAAAGGGTGATTACAGCACAGTGAAAGAAATAACATATTATCTGCTGAAGGTGAATTTTTCTATTCTTTAATATAATTAATATATATATATATATATATATATATATGTATGTATGTATGCATGTATGTTTTGAAATCTTCATTCACATTAGTATCTGGTATCGGTTTGTTAAATATACATTCCTTGTTTCATTAGTTCTCTAACATTTATGATTTTTCAGGCAGGTTTACTTGCTGGCGTTCTCTTAGCTGTGTCACTGGGTGCATCTTTCGGTTCTCTTGCTACTTTATTCACCAAGGATGCAGATGTACTTGATATTGTTAGGTCTCTCGCACTTGTATGTGTACAAAAAATTGCTTTTTATTTGGACTAATCTGATTGTCTTTTTTGTTCATTGTTATGTTTCTTTGATGTATTATTTTCTATGTTCATCACAGTTTGTCTGTGCTAGTCAACCCCTCAATGCTTTAGCTTTTATTGCTGATGGGGCTTATTATGGTGTTTCTGACTTTGCATATGCTGCTCAATCTATGGTATGCTGTCTTCCAGATGATCAGGAGATATGTTCTGTTCCTAATTGTCCATATACAAAGCATCTTTTAATATAAATTACTGGTTTTTGTAGGTGGTGGTTGGGGCTATATCTTCTGCTTTTTTCTTGTATGCTCCTATATTTGGCCTTTCAGGAGTTTGGTTGGGTTTAGTTCTTTGTATGGCCTTGCGGACGCTAGCAGGATATATCAGGTACTTGTGCAAGATGATACTACCCCTCTAATATTTTGGCTATTGGCATGTTTTAGGAGGTCAAACTTATCTGGATTATATATATTATGTTTATAATTTGGATCTTTTTTGTTTTGGATTAATTTTCTACACCTAATGGACCTTCAATCAACAAGTTAGGTTTGAAAAATGAAGAGTTGGTTGAAAGTGTATTTCTGACTTGAAAGCATCTTTATTGTAATCACCACCATGATAGCCTTACAGGCCTTACCGATGGTTGGATTAATAAACCCTGGTGCTCCAATTCAATTCTATCTAAAAATTGTGATGAAAGCTTGGCAGTGGTGATAGGAGATGATTACATTTTACAGTAGCAACTAAAATTATATGCGAATAATGAATAGTAAAAAAGAGGAGAAGAAACCGAATGAAGCCTTTATGTTCTCACTTTATGCACAAGAAACTTGAGTTGCTATTTGGTTTTGCTATAAGAAAGTTTGGTGATGATTGATTTATCTTTTCTTACATTTTCCTTACTACCAAAAGCTTGTGTACGCCATGTCCCAAAATACTCTTTACAAAAAAAACCAAACAATATTTTTGGAGTAGGTGGTGCGCCCACTTCCTGGTCATGAGCGGTATGGGGGATGTGGGCCCCTCCATAAATATTTTTCCCTTTATGGAAAATATTCCTTCCTTATGGAAAGATCATTGGAAGGTTGTGTGCTTAGCGATGCTATGGTCCTTATGGAAACAAAGGAATAGGAGGGTGTTCGATGGTGTATTGTTTTCGTCGGATAAGGTATGGGAGCAATCCCATCTCCTTGCTTCGTTTTGGGTTGCAAATTGCAAATTGTGTAATGGGTTTGCTCTGAGTGAATGGCTCAGGGGTTGGGGCAATTTTGTGTAGTTTGATTTGTGTTGTGGTTCAAGTTAGGGACCACCTTTTGTATAGCTTATTTAGATACAGATTTATACATATATAACATCTTATAGTTTCTTTTAAGAAAAAAGAAAAACCAAACAATAACTTTTTGTTTCCCTTATATTTATGCATATTGCCCTTGTCTGTTTCCTTTTTTTTTTTGTTTCATTGTTTCTTTTAGCAAATACTCAGCTGAGTGACTTCATCAAAATTGAAGAGAAAAGTGCAGACATTTGTTTTTGGTACTAACTGCAACCTTAGACATTGAAACATAATGATAAAGGTTAAAGAATATCAAGCTTTGGTTTGAAACTCTATAATGATAGTTGAAGACGTTACTGATGTTGTTTTACTTGGTCACTCCTGGTTGGGGCCACACTTTCTTTGGATTCTGGAGAACAAAGGAGCCTGCATTTGCTTTTTCTGTGACAGTTTTTCAATGCATCACTTGTCATTCTCTATGCCTTCACCAGTCTCTCTCTTACATAATATATGTTTAGAAAAATATACATAAATAAATAAATGCTTTTTGACTGCAAAGTGCATATATTTAGAGATTATTCATTTATATTACTGAAATTGAATCATTAAAATCATCTTCTTTTTTTCAATTACAATTCTTAATATTTGCAATAGTGTAGTTCTATCATAATTTGTTATGTCCTAATACGTATTCTCTCTCTGCTATACCTTTTTTTTCAGATTAATGTCCAGAAATGGACCATGGTGGTTCCTGCATAAAGACATTCAAATTTCTGAGGTTGGATAATCTGTAACCTTATTCTGATTATCAAGCCATCATGAGCTAATATGCTAATAACTACTCAACATAGCTTACTATTGTTCATGATACTTTCTTCTATTTTATATGAATCTTAGGATGTCTATCAACACATGAGCACACAACATTCCTAGATATCTTTTCTGAAGCAACAAAAGCTTGAATCATGGCTCACGGGTCATAAGTTGTCTTTGAAGGCTATCTTCTTTCTATATTGTTTCTTCTGCCACGTTCTATCAGTTTTTTCTGGACAAGGAATGCAAATTGTTAAACTTGGGTTCTTTCTTATACTGGTTTCATAGAGAGTTTCATAGATTCAAATCTTATTGAAGTTTATTTGTTTTTGTTTCCAGGAAGGATCACAACCTAGCATCAAGTGAACTTTTGACTATGCAACGTGCAACTTCATTGGACGGGTTTTTTCCTTTTGATCTTGATGTAATGGTCTAACGGAGACTCCGGAAAACTGCTCACGCCTGAGCTTTGTACATGGAGGCAAGTCATATTAATTTTTTTTTACGCTACTGATCAAGTTTGAAATGGTGCTCACTGCTCGAGTACAAGTTCTTTTTTTTTAAAAAAACATAATATATTCAGAGTTTAAGTTCTTCTGGCAGTTTGATTTTCAGGTTGTCGGTTTAAATCGGCTGAATGGGAGACTTATTCGATTGCGTCCTTCATCATTAATTCTCGAGCTGGTACTTGATCCTCAATCAGGCATTGCCTCATCAAATTTATCTAGATCATAGCTGTAATAATGCTAAATTTCTCATTGGCATGTTTTTGTTCTCTTCAAAGTGTATCCTTGAATTGGAAGATCAAGCGTATACACCTCGCTTTGGTATTTCTTTTCAGTTTCCCAGCATAAAGTCATGGATTACATGGCTAAAGAAGGCTCCCAATATCATCATATAATGCCCTTTGTGAAATGATTTTCTCGCTTCAGGATTGTAAGTAGCTATACTATAAAGGGTTCTTAATATCATATCATCATATAATGCCCACGCCCTTGGGATATAATTTTGATTTATACCAATCGATCAGATGTATATCTATTGCTGTTGAGCATCACGATATACATGATGTTAATCTACTGGGTTTTAATGACTCGTGTTTTTGTCTTAGAACAGCATTTTCTCATTCCAAGTTTTTCATCCAACCAACCAACCATGATGGGTAGGGTATAATTTTGATAAGACTCGAAAGAAAAAAACAAAATGGTTCACATGTTAAAAGATTCAAGAACATTAATCACACTTATCGTATTGAAACATATCTCAAGATACAGTTGAGCCATACAAAAATCCAAATATCTTCTAATTTTCGCGTTAATCATGGACTCCCAACACCCAAAAAAAAAATAAAACAACAAATACTTGCATTCTTCTGTCTACAAGAAAGGAAAGGAAAGAAAAGAAGAACCCAATTACGATTCCCTCACGAGTCATGACGGGAAATCCAAATAATTTCCTACCAAAGATAGCCGAGACATAATAAGCCCAAGTTCGCAGAGGGAAGAACCCAGCTCCAGCTGAACCCTTGTAAGCCAATCTTTGTTGCGTAATTTCCAGGTCCGGGTGCCCCTTGAACTGTTCAAAAGAAGGGGGGAATTTTCATTTCTCAATAAAATCAAAAGCTTATTATAATATGACTACCCTTTCATTCACATACAAATCAATAAGCAAAGACAACTACTTGGAAGGATAAATTTTTTGATATAGTAGTAATGGGTATATCTATTATATACATACACTTACCGTTACAAGTGGAAGTTTTGGTGAGAGTGGTGAGAAGGGCCTTGTCGTCGTAACCGGCATAGGAGCAAGTGGTGGTTTCACAAGAGCTTGATGAAGACGATGAGTTTCCAATAGACAAATTATCTGTGCCTTGGCAGGTCATTGAAGGGCATTTATCCCAATTCGACACTTTGATCCCTGGAGGAGATGGATTACACTGCAATCTGATCAAACAAGAAACAAGAACATAAAAAAATTAGTGCAAGATTCTCAATCAAAGCTTCAGAAAATTCTAATAGCTAGTAATAAAGCTATAGAAAAACTCACGTCCAGTTGTTTGAGGAGTCGCAGTTGCATTGAACACAGTTGTGGGCTGTGAAGACGTAAGTGCCATTTGAAACTCGCAGAGGGTAATCCCGTGACTGATTACTCACAGATGACGCACAAGCTGGAAATCCAATCCACCATAATTAAACATCCAGTACTAATTATAAGAAGCCCACAATTATCATATTCACAGTACTCACAAGAAAATCAACAAGCACAGGTATCTCACCAACAACCACCATTATCTAAATTCAAAAGGGAGTCCCACCTTCCCGATTACCCTTCTTATTGAATCATTGTGTCATAAAGATAATATCATAATAATGCTAACTTTTTAGTGAAAACCAAAGCTAGCAGTCAGAGAATCTCTACTTAGATTGTCTAAACAATTTAAACCTCTGAGGGGAACGTCGAGGACGGAGCCAGCCATGAGGAGCTTCGGATCAGCCAAGCCATTGAGTCTCAACAAGGTGTCTTCCTTGGTCCCGTACTCCTCCGCAATCTGTTCCACCGAGCTCCCAGAGGCCACCACGTGTCCATAATGAACCACCTCCATCCCATCCACATCGTCGCAGCTGCACGGCAGAGGAATCCTCAGCTCCTGCCCTACTAGGATCAAAGACGCGTTTTTTATGTCATTAAAAGCTTGGATCTGTTGATAAGTTACGAGAGCAGAGAACACGTCTCTGGCTATGTGATCCAACCCGTCCCCTGCTTTCACCTTGTAAACGGATCTCTTGTTCGACACTCCTCTGCCTTTGTCGCACACGCACTCGAACGGAACCTTAATCGTTTGCTTTGCGGCCACCGTTTGGTTGGGTGGGGTCGAGAGTAGCAAGGAGTTGGCGCCGAGGATGGAGCGGAGGTTGTGGACTCCGAAGAGGGTTTTGATGTCGGAGAGGGTTGTGGCGTTGGGAGCAACGTAGTCGATGAGTGCGTCACATTTGGTGGTTGTAGGTGAAGAGCACTTGAAGCCCGCCGCCGCCTCGTCCTGAGCTCTTGCTGTAAGCAAGAGGACGTAGAGGAAGAAGAAGATTAGCAAAGGTGCCTGCGGCTTTTTCATCATCATCATCTCTTTCGTCTTCTTCTTGTTGTTGTTGCTGTTATATAACAAAGAAGGAATGGAAGAAGAAGTGGAGTGGGGATAGGGGAGAGTTGAAAAATGAAAAGTAGTAGTAGAAAGGTGTCCCCCCATTATTATTAATTGCAAGACAAAAACACAGGCTTGACTGTGTGGAGGGTTGAACAGATGGATCGTTGGAAGAGCACTTTAATATGACGCGGTTGGGTTGTAGCAGCAGTAAGTTGGTAATTCAAAGAGATAAATTAACATTGTTGAGATGGCGTGGTTGTCGTCATGTGGTGGTGAGGGAGTGGGCTTTTGGGAAGGTAAATAATAAAAAAAGATAAAAATGGGGTGAATCTGACAGAGCTGTAGCTATCAGGAGGAAACCTCTGGTCGTCCGGTCGACGAGTTTAGTATGAGGAAATTGCTAAGATAAGGATTTAGAGATTATATTGTTCAAAGCACATCCTACGTCACAGGCAGACCAGAACATTGGGGACAAACATATAATTACATTCTAATAACAGTGAATGCATTAATGAAGGTAACGTTTCTAACTATGTCCACTGTTAATATTATGTTGCTTAGCAACACTCATTAATTTTTTTTCTTTTTAAAAAGATGAGTGATGCAGGAAGAAATAGAAGAAATTAGAAGAGAATAGACGAGAAGAAGATAGAACAAATACAAAACTTATTTTTATAAAAATCTAAAATTTTTAATTTGTATCATACTACAATTTAAAAACTAAAATAAAATAATTAAAATTCTATTGAAATAAGTAACTAAATCTTACTTAAATAAAATTAATAATTAAATTCTTACATATTTAAATAATTAAAATATAAATAATAATATAAATTATTTGATCTTCATCAATGAGGAGGAGGAGATCATGAACCTCTCCACTCTTCATTTTGCCTCGCTTGATTTTAGTTGAACCAGGCTCCTCGTGTAGGTCTCAAAAAGCGGTTGGCCACGGAGGCTTCTTCTTCTTCTTCTTATCTTCTGCTTAACATTGGCATCACTGAGCTCTGCAACACTGCCGTTAATAGGATTATACAAAATTAGTTATTTCCTGCGAATACTCCCCACCGCCACCAACAAGAAATTTCCCTTCTTCATAACACCGTCCCAAATTTCTGATGGTACTGATGAATTAAGAACTGCTGCCGCTAAACTAGTATCTGATATGGACAATATTTTACACCTTGATTCCTTCACACCATACTCTCTCATCTCATGTAAATTCATAACTCCGTGTATTTGTAACCAATCTCAAAATCCAGCATTCAATGCAAAGCCGCCCTCCAAACAAATTAATTAGGTTGTTAATATTAGCCTGATATTCATTAGGCACTTCAATCTCATTCCGCTCTTCTGACCCACATTCAAAACACACAATTTTCCTGCAATCCCTGCTTAACCAATGAATTGCTCCATTCAAATATTTCCCAAAACTAAACAAATAATAACTACATTTATCGTTTCCTTGAATCCTCATAATTGATCACCATTTATTTAATCGTAATGAGTAAACTGCAACTCTACATTCTTGTTTTTGTGCGTTTCTAGCGGATCTGTGATGAATCCCTATCACCTTAGAATCATCATTCTTCGAATCGTATCCCAGTTCAAAGGTATTAAATGGTCCAATGCGATGTAAAAATACAGGTAACTTATTGAATTCTCCTGTGGTTGGATTCCATAGAACGAGTTCGTGAAAGATAGTACCTAATAACATTAATCCATTTCAAGAACTGGAGATATTGTTGTAATAATCAAAAAAAATTCTGCGGCAGCGGAACTTCATTAAGCTCTATTGATGATGACGATGATAATGCTTCAACTTGGCCAAGGGTGCGTCGGGACGCTTTGAGGCACGATGGCGTGGCGTAAGTTCGACTTCCAGCTTTGACTTTCAGTTTTGTTAGATTTTTAAATGTCTCACGGGCGGACAGGAAACTACTTCCTGACATGGTGGCGGGTTCGCCGTAGAGTCCTCGACGTGGGTTCGGTTCCGTAGGGGCCGAATAGCATCACTATGATGATGTTTTGGATGTAAAGAATAAACACGATTGGTTTTGGGATCTTGAATTAGGGCACACGAGGTGTTCTCGTTTTGGATTGTTCTACTAAGGTGAAGTTTAATGAAATAAGGATCGGAAATCAAATTGTACCAAGACTTACAGACGGACTTGAACCGTAGAAGAGATTTCGCGGGTAATTCTGAAAGAAGTTTCATCGTAACATCATCTGGTAAACACCAAATCTGCTGCTGCTGCTGCTCCTGCTGCATCATCTTCTTTGTCTTCTCTGCCACGAGCGATAACAAAGATGAGAAAAATCTAAAACACTAAAAAACAAAATCAATAAAATCAAATAACTGTTTTCTTGATCGATTCTTTTTCCCTAAACCCTAAAAGAGAAAACCCTTTTTCGCCGCTCTCCTTCTAATTTAGTGCAGGCAGTTGGAATTACAAGAACCGCAGATAGAGAATGAGAGTATTTTAGAAATTTATAAAATGAAGCAGATTTAAAAAGTGAAAATTTACGAAAAAAATTAGAAGTATAACCGTATAACCTTATTTGCAACCTTTAAAGAAATTAGAGGGTAATAAAAAAAATATTTTTTAAAATTTTTTCAATCTTTACAAATAAAAAGAAATTGTTTAAGTTAGTAGAACTTAAACGTATGCTACAATTAAAAGTTAAATTTAAAATAAAAATAAAAAATTAAATAGAATTATCAAATGTTATTTAAATACAGAAAATTACATTCGAATCGAACTCTAACCTTTTTCTTTTTTAAAAGAACTCTAATCTTGTTTGGGTTAGCGGCACCTCCACTTTAATATATAAGCTATTTTGTTAAAAGATATATTATTTTTTTCATTTTTTATCTAAAAAATTATTTTATTCAAAGTCATTCCCATTCTTAAAAAACAAAAAGGCTGATTGTGTTTGTTTTCATAATTAAAATAACATAGGTCTTATCTCAAACATTCTAGAGAGGTGAGTTGGCCACCTTCTGCATGCAAAATGAAGTTGTAAGTTGAAGAGAATATTAATAATAATTTGATATACATTATTAAATTCTTATTTAATAGTTAAGCTTTTATAAATTTTAAGTTGAATGATGGATATTATAAGCAAAGTATAGAATCACTTACATTGAAAATATATATCGAGAGAGAGAAATTAATCTTAAAATGTGGGATTTTCATGTTAGGATACACAATAATTTTGTGCATTCTACATTTTAGAATAGAACCATTCTTCACAAGGATAAAAACATTAGAGTCAAATGAAAGTTAGGTGAATTAGATTGTGATCAACCAAAACAACCATTGATAAACTCCTTTTCAATAATAGAAGGCTGACGTTGATGAACCGAAGATTTAACCTTATCTATATTCATACACACTCTTGTTCCTATAGCGAAACTCTAATAGGGGTTGATGTGTTGGACACGTGGATCAAGTGCTTTTTACCGCTCACCACTATCAAAATGGATGTAAAATTGCAACATATAATGTGATTAGAATCCTGCCTTGCTTGCTCCACGTGCAATACGCCTTTGTCCTGTTCTCATTTAGTAGAATGCCCCTCAATATTGGTGACCAACTGTATCAACGTCTCATTTATGAGGTCAATCTTGTCGAGGAATAAACTTAAGAAACTGCAAACACATACAAAAGAGAAAACACAGAGACAAAAAATTTAACGCAATTTTTAAAATTTTTACATCCACAAAGTACATCAACACTTAATCTATTATCAATGAAGGTTTACATTAGAAAGTCACTTTATGAGCTCTCTCTCACAACTCTCTTTCTATTCTCAATCTCATATCTCTTTCACATTTCACATAAACCCTAATTATAATTGAGTTTATGTGCTACCTTCATTCGAGAATACAAACCTTTATCACTTTGTATATCGACCTGGGTCGAGTTTAAGTGGATTAATCTCAATGCAAAGCGTAAGAGGACACTACTTGAGCACCACTCAACGATAGACAAGGTAGTTAAGATTGCGATCCGAATCATAAGATCGTACGATCCTAAATGTGAAAAACGATCCAGATCGTGATAGGATCAAAAAAATTCCTCTATTGCGCTTGAATCTCGATCCTAGTCGTAGGATCATAGGATCGCGATTCATTTGCAATCCAAAATTGAACCCTTTTTTTTTTTTTTTTTTAAGTTATGTTCATGTTAAAATAAAATAAAATAAAAAGTTATACGTACCCCCAGCCCTAACCAGTAACGCAAACCCACTCCCCACCCTCGCGCCAAAACGGAAGAAAGGAAGAACCGAAGAAGACGACGACAACTGACTCCGGCGACGACTTCGGCGAGAGGTATCGTCACCTTGTTCTTCTTTGTTTTAATCACACGGACAGTCACATAGACTGTACGATTTTTTATTTTTTTTATTTTTTCGATTCTTTTTTAATTTTTATTTTTTTGGGTCTCTGCTCCTCTTCTTGCGACTGTGCGACTGCGACATTTTTTCTTTCTTCTTCTTCTTCGTCTCAATTGCACAGTCGCATAGTGCGAACTGTGCGACTTTTATTTATTTATTTATTTTCTTTTTTTTTCCGGCTTTCTCTTTTTTTTTTTTTCTTTTCTTTTATTTAAAGTACCCTGTTTTAATCTAATACCCTTTTTTTTTTTTTTTTGAAAAAAATTATACAATTCACTGATTTTTGTTTTGGTCTATGGTGTATAATTGTATTTCTTTCATATGATCATTATATCAGCTGCAAGCCTACAACTAAATTATAGAAATAATATGTCTGCATTCGGTGATGGTGTTGATGGAATTAGAATTGAAGATAAGAGGAAGACTAAGAGAAAGAATATTAGTGGGAGTAGGACTAATCCTGGATGGGAACATGGACTAGACATAAACCCTAAAATGAAAAAGGTTCAATGTAAACATTGTGGAATTGTTTATAGTGGTAGTGTATATAGGTTGAAACATCATTTGGCTGGAACTGATGATAATGTGGAGGCATGTACACAGGTGCCTGAATATGTGAAACAAAAATTTATAAATATATGTTTAGCTCTAGCTAAAGAAAAGCTAAAAAACCAGGGTAAGAAGTTTGAGGGTGCAAGTTGTGAATCTGAATTTCATGAAGAGGATCAGGATCAGGAACAAGGGAAAAGGGAGTTGCTTGTTTTTTTAACAAGTCAAAGAGCCAAATTACATTAAATCATATGTTCAAAAAAGAAGAGTGGGAAAAAGTTTGCCAACAAATAGCACGATTGTTTTATACAAGTGCAATTCCTTTTAATGTTGTAAGGAAACAAGAGTTTATTCGAACAATTGAAATGATTGGAAGGTATGGAGTTAGATTAAAGCCTCCATCTTATAATGATATTAGGGTAATATTTCTTAAAAAGGAGGTGAAAAGAACTTTGGATATGCTTGAGGACTACAGAGCAGAGTGGAAAAAAATGGTTGCACTATCATGTATGATGGTTGGATAGATAGAAAAAGACGATCAATAGGTAATTTTTTGGTGAATAGTCCAAAAGGGACAGTGTTCTTATCGTCTATAGACACATCAGAGATTTCAAAAATAATTGATAAAGTGTTTGAGATGTCAAATGAGATTGTGAAAAAAGTTGGGGAAGAAAATGTTGTCTAAGTAGTGACTGATAATGCCTCAAATTATAAGTTGGTTGGGGAGAAGTTGATGGAGAAAAGAAAAAGTCTATTTTGGCCACCTTGTGTTGTCCACGCATAGATTTAATTTTGGAAGACTTTGAAAAGAAGCTTCAAATACATCGTATTACAATTAAAGGAAAGGAGCATTACTACTTACATATATTCAAGAACAATGCTCATTACTTGGTTGAAAAAATTTACAAAGGGAAGAGATTTGATTAGACACATTGTCACTATATTTGCTACAACTTATCTGACTTTGTATTGCCTCAATGAAAACAAAGGGGCATTGATTTCCATATTTTCCTCGGATATGTGGAAATCAAATAGATTTGCAATATCACCACAAGAGAAGAAAATTCAAAAGATAGCTTTGAATCGTGGGGGATTTTGGAAGCATGTTGTTTTATGTTTAAAGGCTACAATTCTTCTTATTAAGGTGCTTAGAGTGGTGGATTCTGCTATGGTTTTATTTATGAAGCTATGGGCAGAGTCAAAAAACAAATATAAGCCAATTTCAAGAATATTCAAAAGAAGTAAGTTTTTTTTGTTAATTGTTATTAAAGTTTTATACTTTAAATTGTTCAATTCAACAGTCAAATAATTTATTTATTTTTATTTGTAGTTATCAACCAATTTGGAGTATTATTGAAGAAAGATGAGAACTCCAACTCTATAGACCCTTGTATGCTGCAGCATACTATCTGAATTTTTAACTTCATTACAATCTCAATTTTAAAGTTGATGCTGAGGTAAAATTTGAATTGTATAGTTGTCTTTAGAAAATGGTGTGTGATGCTAAAAAAAGAATAAAAATAGATGAGCAGGTTGAAAATTTTAAGAATGCTAAGGGGCTTTTTGGTATTAAGAAGGCTGCAAGAAATAAAAAAATCTTTAGGGAATAAAATTACCTTATTGTATTCACCATTAATTCAATTTTATTTCATTTAAACGGGTATTTTTAAATATAATTGGATTATTGTGTTTGTATAACTAAGTGGTAAGATTGATACGGAGATCAATGTCAGAGTTGTAGAGATTTGTAATTTGGGTATTAAATTTGACTTGCAGTTCCTCTGGTTGTAAGAGGACCTGGAGTGCATTTGAGATGGTAATAAGTAATAACATTAACATTTAGTACAGTTAATTTTATTTGATTTAATAAAATAGACAGTTACAAGAATAATATTTTGTTGCCAAAACTAATATTTAGCAACAAAAAAAAATTGTTGCTATTCATATTCAATTTTTTAATGAAAAAACAACTACGAAAACAATATTTTGTTGCTAAAAATGATATTTAGCCAAAAAAAAAAAATTACTGTAAATTTTATAGCTAAATGTCAAAATTGTTGGAGTGATATTGATCTCTAAATACTCAGAACAATATAATCTCAAAATAAATAACGACATTTAGGTCAAATGAAAAAGAAGAAGAATAAGTTACCTTGTAAGAGAAACAACCATGAAGAAGAGAGAGAGATCACGAATATAAAAAAAAAGAACCGCAAAGAATGAGAGAGAGAAGTCGTTGTAAACGAAGAACAAAAGCACAGAAAATGAGAGAAAAATCGTTAATGGCAAAATGAAGAAAAAGAAGAAGCAGAGAAAGATATATCTAATGGTTGAAAAAAAAGAAGAAGAGGAGGGAGGGAAATGGAAAGATTAAAAAAAAATGTTTTCGTAGATAAAATGAAAATCTCACCATTTTAGAAGAAATTGGGGAGAGTTGTGTTTAAGTTAAAAAAAGAAGAAGAAGGTATTTTAGACTTTTTTACCTGGCTAAACATGCCATAAATATCAGTTTACAAACAAACATACTATTCTTGTAAAATAATATTTTTAAGATGCTATTTTGAGAGGTTTCCCACTAAACAAATAATAACTTCATTTATCCTTTTCGTTGAATCCTCATAATTAATCTCCATTTATTTGATCGTAATGGCAACTCTACATTCTTGTTGTTCTGTGTTTCTAGCAGATCTGTGATGAATCCCTATCACCTTATAATCATCATTCTTCGAACCGTATCCCAGTTCAAAAGTATTAAATGGTCCATAGCTGTTAAAGAAGCGCCGTTGTTTATAAACATAAGAATGGAAAAATGTAGGTAACTTCTTGAATTCTCCTGTGGTTGGATTCCATAGAACGAGTCGATGAAAGAGAGTACCTAATAACATTAATCCATTGCAAGAACTGGAGATATTGTTGTAATAATCATAAGAATTCTGCGGCGGCGAAACTTCATTAAGCTCTATTGATGATGATGATGATGATAATGCTTCAACCTGATCATCAAGAATAGCATCACTATGATGATGTTTTAGATGTAAAAAATAAACACGATAGGTTTTAGGATCTTGAATTAGGGCACACGAGCTGTTCTCGTTTTAGATTGTTCTACTACGGTGAAGTTTAATGCAATAAGGATCGGAAATCAAATTGTAGTAGAAAGAAGTTTCATCGTAACATCATCTGGTAAACACCAAATCAGCTGCTGCTGCTGATGCTGCATCATCTTCTTAGTCTTCTCTGCGACGAACGATAAAAAGATGAGAAAAATCTAAAACACTAAAAAACAAAATCAATAAAATCAAATAATTGTTTTCTTGATCGATTCTTCTTCCACTGACGATAAACCCAAAACCCTTTTTCGCCTCTCTCCTTCTAATTTAGTGCAGGAAGTTGGAATTACAAGGAACCGCAGACAGAGAATGAGAGTAATTTTAGAAAGTGGAGCAGAATTAGAAAGTGAAAATTTACGAAAACCACTTTTTATCTTTTCCTTGAAAACAGATGTTTTCTTAATGAATTTTTAAAAATTGTTTAAGCAACAAAACGTCTTTTTCATGTTTTCAAAGAATTTAAATACAGAAAATTATATCTAAATCGAATCATGAACTACAACTGTAATAGGGGTTGATATGTGTTGGACATGTATTTTTCACTCCCGCTATCAAAATTGCATTATATAGTGTGACTACGAAATCCTCAAGATGTCTATGGTGCAATCTGCATCGTTTCGTTTGACGTTGCAGCAGCGGCAAATGGATCCCTAAGGTGAAAATCCCGCGTAGTTGCCTGAAAGCGCTTCTACCTCCTGCTTTTTCGCTAATTGGGAATAGAACATCCCTTCGTCACTGCGTGAAAAGAAAAAGCCCTAGCTTTAACAAAGGACAATCGAATAGGGCCACTTGAAGGGCTTCCAGAGCATGCATAGATCGCTGTAAGTCATCTTATCTCCCCCGTGCTTCGAAGCATGTATTGTTGTAAATGTATGAATACTGCTCAAACTACGTATAGAACATTGCCTCTCTAAAATTGTGATTTTGGTTTATACAGGTCGAGGGCACCTCTTCGATCAATCGCAGGTTCCTCATGTAGGTCCAAATCGCGGCAAGGGGTACTACATTTCTAATTAATTGACACAAATCTTCTTCTTCTTCTTCTTTTTTATTTTTGGGGTACTTCCATTGTAAAGCTTCGTTTTATTGTATATTAATTTTTTTTTTGGGTGTTTTGTCAATTTAATAATGGTGTTTCAGTGGTGGAAGAATGGCGGGGAGAGGATGGACTCCTCGCAATCACAAAGCTCCGCGAACTCAAAAGGTTTTGCTTTTCTTGGTTTATTTGTTGAGTTGTTGAATGAAGTAATGGCATTTTTATTTTCTATTAACCCTAAAGAAGTCATGTTGACACAAAAAGAAAAAAAATCCATGGGGCGACTATTCAAAAAGTAGCTATCAAGAAGAACAATGAAATAGTCCAAAGCTTAAGAGGGGTTATGAATCTCCAATTGATTCTGTTGAATTAAGAAACATATATATTTATTGATCAAGACAAGCTGTACAAACAAGGATGCAAGGGGTAGTAGAAGTACCCACAACACCCAAAATCCTAACAGCAATTACGTTAGGATTGTTCAATTAATAATCCAATCATATCTGCAGAGTACCTTTGGAGCAGAACAAGTGCAACTAAGGGAGGTGCATTAGTTTTTAGAAGGCTGATGAACATGAAATGGTCGTGGTTGAGGAAGTCAATTTGGATGTTTACTATTTCCTTTTTCTTAAGGGGTGCTTCGTAGGGTAAAAGGCTGTTGAGGTAGCACGTGACGTCACTGTGAATGGGAATGGGTTCAATGGATGGTGGGTTTTGCGAATTGAAAAGGGATCTTGAGAACTAGTGCGCGGTTTCAGAAAGTGGTAAGTTTAGAGTTGGGAGGGAGAACATATCAAAGTCCTTGGAGTTGGAAAAGTTAAAATGGATAAGCCATTAAGCTTTTGATGGAGCAATTTCTAACTCTATACCATACCAGATGGTCTGGGAATTCAGGTTTTGTGAAAATAATCGGTAACTTTGGGGCTTTGATTGCTGAAGAGAGCTAATGTTGGGAATTAGATGCAGAAATAACCTTTGAGTTTGTGTATTCTCCTTGTTGAATAGCCTTAGTTTGTACATTTGGATTTTTTTTCCTCTACTCACCGCTCCCTTTGGAATCCTTCACAATCTCTTGTATCATACCATGTGAAGGAGGTGGCGAGTTCTATACAAAATTGCATTTTCTTTTTCTGAGTGTTGCATGTCTGAAAAATTCCCTCTACTGATTGGCCTCCATTTATAGGGTACATCATCAGACAGTTTTGCTCAATGCATAAATCCCATGAGCTCATCAACCACTTTTTATTGCTATTTGCCCTTTGCCATCTGGATAGAGTTTTCTCTTGTTGAGACACCAAAGCTCTATTGAGTTGTAGCAAGTTATGTTGTAGCAATGCTAAGATTCTACAGATCCTAGTTGGTCTCACAAAGATGTAATTGCAACTGGAGGGTTCTTCAATTGTCCATACTTTGAAGTCTTTAGTTTCAGTTGAGTGAAAAGATCTCTACAGGAGTGAAAGAATGAGAGCAGAAAGTGATCATGAAGGTAAAAGGACCTCTTTCTCTGTGGTCAAAAGTCAAAACAGTTCCATGGGAGCCAAGTGCATCTATCATGAAAACATTTTTTTTCTTAATCTGACCCATCATTAGATAATTCATTATAGCTATTGTTTGTGCTAGAATCATAGAATCCTATTAGATTCATAATGATTTGTATCTCATAATAAAACCAGGAACAAGGGAACAATGATTTGGCCATTTCTTTTGTGGTGCACTGTATTTATTTTTTCTTATGCTCGTGCATTTTATCCTCATGATTGCTTGTATTCATGTTCAAACTAGCACGGGTAAAAAGAGCATTCACTCAGATTCTTGATCTCCTTCTCTTTAGTTGTGGAGGTAGAATGTTTATGTTGCATTTGGTTTCAGGTCTTGATCATTTGGGTTTTAGAGCGGATTCAGTAACAGGGTTCTTGCAGAGGCAAATTGTTAATGCACTTCGTTTGGGGAAAAGGGACAGAGCTTCCAATCTGCTTTTGAATCTCAGCCAGCAGAATGACTCTTTAAGAGCTAATGATTTTGTCTATATTCTTGACTATTGCGCCAGATCTCCTGATCCATTGGTAATTAATGCAATTTCTTGAGAATATTTGTAATCATAGGCTCTTCTTGTTGATGTTATATTATCATTAGAGCGTTTAATAGCAGTGTTTTCAAGGCGTCAAGGCGAGGCGAAGCCTAGATGTGGCCTAGAGGCCCTAGACGATAAAAAAATATTTATTTATAGATCCCTAGATAATAAATTAATTATTTATAGGTCCCTAGACAATTCATATACAAAATTATATATATCTAACTATATTCTATAATAAATGTTAAATTTTCATAAAATGATCAAAAACACTTCATGTTAATTGAAATCATGTCCACAAAACATTAATTTATGCCATAATACACATTATCCAAAATGTTCAAAAGTACAAAACTCAAATTTCAATCGCGGGAGGGTCGCTGAAGAGTCGTTAGAGGGTCATCGACCGTTGCCGGAGATTTCGACGGCGTTTCTTGGTTGGAGCAAATGGAAAGGATGGACTTAGGGAGAGAGAGGTTCGAGGGTTTACTGTAGAAAAGGGGGCGTTTTCATTTTTAAAGCTTTTTAAAAAAATTAGAGAGACCACTCAAACTTTTTAAATATTTGCACAAACCCTCACTGCCTGCCTAGCACAATGCCTAGGCGTTTTTTCCCTAAAAAGCCTAGGCATTGCCTAGGCGACGCCTTGAAAACACTGTTTAATAGTTGACTGGGACAACTATTCCGTACTTATTATCTACTCTTTTTTTAATCTATAAAAAGAAAAAAAGATCTAGTGATCTTAATCGTAATTGTAATTATGTGGTTTGTCCTATCTGTACTATTACCATGTGACATATCACACAGGTAAGGAAAGAATTACTCACCCTTTCTTAACTACTTTTTTTGTGAGTGTCTGTTTGATGTTTCATCTTTCTTCTTTTGCAGTTTGTCATGGAAACTTGGAGAATTATGGAAGACAAAGAAATAGGTATGAACAGGAGATGCAATCTGTTTATCATTCAAGCTCTAACAAGAGGAGGGTACCTTGAGGAGGTATGATAGTGTTGTCCATTTTTTCCAACATCTTTTTCATATGGCTTTCTTAGTCTCTTTGTTTCCCTTAATTGTTAATTAAAACTTGGACTTTCTTAACCATGAAAGACAACCCAACTTGAAATGTACTCTAAACTTTGGCTGTACATGAAGTTATCTCCTTTCACATTATAAGATGCTTTCCAGTATAGGTTCACTTTAATTTGTTGAATTTTTCAAAAGTTATATTATATTATTGATTTGCATTTTTTTTTCTTTGGATTTTTTGGTTTTTACAGGCATTCAATTGGTTGACTGCTCTAGGGGAAAACTATCTGACTAGTCCTATTCTGCCCATGTACAATGCTTTTTTGAATGGATGTGCTAGAATGCAAAGTGCAGTTCATGCTAATTACTGTTTGGATTTAATGGAGGATCGACTGTTGGGAAAATCTGAAGTAACATACTACGAGCTTCTAAAGGTCTGTAGTGTTCTTTAGCTACATTATTGTTATTGTGACCTAAAAAGAAGAGAATCATAAGTATAGAAACCTTTTGTTCTTGTTAGCACTACAATTTTTACCTATTATACACTTTCGTTGTTTCCATGACTGCGATCCGAAGCAGCATTCAATTTCAGTATGATATTTTGGTCACTGGCTTGGTTCTCTGCATCATCTGTCAGCATTTTAATTTATATAGTAAACAAATTAAGTAGATGCCCAATCCTGGATGAATTTAAAACACACACATTTTTTAACTAACTTGGCAATGTGTATATTTCAAGTGTGGAACCATCATTCCACATTGACCCTTCCCTAACTACAATGGTCAAACACTTGTGTACTGGGTTTACCATTTTTTTAACTGTTGTTTACATCTTTCAGACTTTTTTATCTAAACTATTTTGCAGCTCGCAGTTTGGCAGCAAAGCCTATCAACCGTCCACGAAATTTGGAAAGAATTTGTCAAGTACTATAGCCCGAGCATAATTTCTCTACGGAAATTTATTTGGTCCTTTACCAGATTGGGAGACCTAGTTTCTGCATGTGAAGCTTTGCAGCATATGGTGGATCTGGCTTTCCAGGGAAGAGCCACCATTGTAAGATCTGCCGAAGGAAAATTTCAAACATCAAGATTAGATATTCCTATACCTACTAAAAGTGATTTCAGCATTGATAGATGTAGCATGAGCAGGAATGGCCATGCTTTGCCATCTTCACCATTTGGAAATGAGTTGGCACAATTAGGAGTAGCTGATGTAGAAGGTAACCTGGTGGATACATCTAGTCAAAGAAACCAGGTGCTTTTTCTTGAAAAAGGTCTTAACAGCCTATCTACTGTCACTAATAAGGGTCACAGAAGCTTTTCAATTCCTACAGGACTTGAGAACTCTGTCTTTAGCTTGCAAAGAGGAAATGCAGAGACCATTCCAGTTATGAAGGTCTTGAGGTGGTCTTTCAGTGACGTGATACATGCATGTGCACAATCTAGAAACTGTGAACTGGCTGAGCAGTTGTTTCTTCAGGTAGATTCATATTCTCTTATGAACAGTTTTTTTTTTATTTTTTTTTATTTTGTGAAGTCTTACAACTTATTATTTCTAAAATGTTGCCTAATATCTTGTGATATTGCCAGCAATTCCAGCAATATGAGTTATGAATCCTTGCTGGATTGTGGCAATAGCTTAACCGTTCTTCATGCACTAATCTACTGAAGATAGGAAGTTCTTTTTGATGTTTTCATAATATGTGCCATATCCAGATATTGTTAGTTTGTTACCCCTGTAAAGTCAATTCTCAATTACACTTTTCGTGCTTATCCTGTGGGCCTACTGTCCATTGTTGTCTGTAAAATGTTTTTGAAGAGGCTCTGGGTACATATTTGCCTTTTTTTTTTTTCCTTTAACTCATTTAGTTTTTGTTTTCCATACTTCATGCTATTTTTGCTATCATTGTGGCTTGTTTATGATATTGACTTTGATATTTTTTCTATTGCTTGGTTTTGGACATGTGCTTTCTAATATTCATGTAGTTTGGTTCTATATAAAACTAATTGAGGCGCCAACTTATATAGATGCAGGATCTTGGATTGGAACCATCAAGCCACACATACGATGGCTTAATAAGGGCTATTGTTTCTGAGAGAGGTGTTTTTGAAGGTATCCAATTGGTGAGTAATCTTGCTGTTACAGGATGCCATTATATTTATTCAGGCATCAATTTTCTTAAAATTTTCCAGTCTTGTCAAGGATTTTCCTTGGGGATTAGCAAGGTTGATAATAGGGAGGTCTACGAGATTTTTAAAGTTTTGGGCTTATTTAAAATTTCATCAAAGATTTATGCACCTGCTTTTTATTTTGAAAGAAGTTTAGTGGAGGCCTAGTCAGTAGCATTTCTTATTTCAAAATGACAGGCCCTTACTTTCTATTTTTCTTTCCTGCCACACCTCAGCATTTACAAAGCCCCAATTCAAATCTAATCTCATGATTCATGATTCATGATTCAGTTTAAGAGAAATCAGTTTGAATCCTTAACATGTATCCCGATGCCACTGAATCTTATAGACAATCCTATAAAATAGTAGAATCTTATGTTTCACGATTCAAGTCTTATGATTCAAGCAATTCATAAGATTCAAAAAGTGGCCAACGAGGTGTTGGCCTAGTGGTGCAAGTGCAAGTTCGAATTTCGGAGGTTCCGAGTTCGAATCTCGTGGCGACCGCTACGGGGTCCTTCCCACTTCAATGAGTTGGTGAGGGGATTAGTCACGGGCTTTGTCCCAAGCCCAGGGGGGGGCCATGGATACCCCTCGGGTGGGTGCAGTGGCACTGGGACCATTGTATCTACTCAAAGAGAAAAAAAAAAAAGATTCAAAAAGTGAAAGTATACATATTGTATATCATAGATTTAAAATATCATGTTTTACTTTCATTGTAAGCACTTAAATGTGCTATGCCAATTTGAGAAATATGTAATTACTTTTAGGACTTTAAGGCATGGTTTTTAACCATATAACCTTGATAAAAATTATTAGAACTTTATTGTGTACTAATTTAATGAGGTTCTTCAACAAAAAATCAGGTATAAATACTAGTTCTCCTAAGAATCATATCCTGTAGAAAGGTGGTAGAGGAAACAAACAATTATAAAGTATTAATTTTCAGTTTTAATTAAAAATTAATTTGATTAATTTAGACATTTGATAATTGGCACGTTCTGTAAGAATAATCAATAAACCCTTTAATGAAGGGTTCATTCTTATCAAAATATTAGTTTAGGATCTTCCATTAGGTCTAAAATGACTAGTTAACGAAACCATAAATTAAATCTCATTTGTTTATAGATATTGTGTTGTATGTGTTTTTATACATAATTTGTGTGCGCACGAATCTTACGATTCATTGATTAGAATCCTAATTCAATTCATCAAACTCTTAAACGATTTGATTCCTATTCGCGATTCTAACAAGGCACTCAAAACATTTCTCATGTTTCGGCAGGTAAAAGCAATGGAAGAATTGAGTTTGAAGCCATATGATGCTACTCTTGCAACCCTCTCAATAGGCTGCAGCAAAGCTTTAGATCTAGACTTGGCCGAGACTCTACTATATCAAATTGTTGAAACTCCATCTCTTCCTGCATATAATGCTTTACTTGCTGCTTGTGATTTTATGGTATTAGTTCAATTGCTTTCAAATTGTTCAATTGTTATTGTTTTCATTGTTATCATTATGACACACACACACACACACACACACACACACACACACACACACATATATATATCAGAAAGAGACCTTTTTTCTACATATCTGCACAAGGATGGAGAAAGTCATCAATTATTATGACATTGCAGGATAAACCTGAACGAGCTGTTCGAGTGTTGGCTAAAATGAAGCAATTGAAATTAAAGTCAGATATCTGGACATATGAGCTGCTCTTTTCCTTGTTCGGTAATGTGAATGCTCCATATGAGAAAGGAAACATGTTGTCACAGGTAGTAGCAGCAAAGAGGATAAATGCAATAGAAATGGACATGGTGAATAATGGAATTCAACACAGCCATCTATCAATGACAAACTTGGTAATCCCGGCTCTTAGTTATACTCCTGATTTTGCACTGGAACATTAATTTTGTTGTTCTTTTAAAAATAAAAAAATCAATAACAGCTGCTAATATACAGCCCTCTCTGCCTTCTACTAGAAAAGAAGGGAAAAGAAAAAAAGTAAATGGTCCATTCTGAAGTTGAGAGAATTAGAGTGCTTCCCTTCTCCTCTTATTTTATTCTTTTTTAATGCGTGTGGGATTTGGGCAAAGTATGAGACAGAAAGGTGAGGAATTTACTGCAATTTTTAAACCCATGGATCATATATTTTAAAGTCATTTAATCAATCCTGATTTATTTGAATAAGTTTTACATGTTATCAATGAAACATGGTAAAAGCAAATATTGGGATTGGTAACATGCATCCTATTTTGCTTGTCAGAGTATGAACTGAGGTGAAGTGATAAAAAAAAATTTCACTAACTTATGAATTAAACCATACATGTTTCTGAGTCTTTCTTGTATCCGACTTCTAATCTATGTGTTTGCAACTGGCACATTTCTTTGTCATTTCTGCCCGGTTGTCCCTTTGTTTGGTGAGCATGTTTCTAAGTGTTGGATGAGGTTATTTGATTAGATTTTCTCAACCTCCAAACACATTCATGATCCAGGTTCTTATCAAATATACCGCAATTGTTGATCAACCTAAATTGATTAATTGACCTTGACCTTGACTTTGGGGTCATCTGGATAATTCAACTCAATTCAGTCTATGTCCTAGCAAACTGGTTCTAGGTGTATGTCATAAGTAATCTATTATTCTTGTCTTAAGGATATTACCATAAACAAAGGACCATTTACGACTAAATGGAAGAGGATTGACTAACCCAAAATGGGCTTTTACTGAATTTCCTTTTAACAATGCAAGTGATTTTGCTACCTGGAACATTGGGGATGATTGGTTCTCTTCTCTCTGGTTCTTTTGCTGTAATTCGGTTTGAGCAATCTTGTAGTTGAATTCTTATGTGTATATGTGTGTGCGTATGTGTATGTGTATAGAGAGAGAAAGAGAGAGGAAACAAGGTAAAACAATATATTAATAGTTCATCAATTCTTTCCTAAATATATATATTTCTTGAGAATTCTAGCTTGTTTTGGTTTTGATCTTTGGGTGTTCTTTATTGTTTTTGAGTTGTAATTGGTGGCAAAATAAAATTTCTCGACTGTTGGTGTTTAGTTATGCATGAGGAAGTTGCTATATTTTTTTTTTCTTTTTTACCTTGCTTGTTACACTTGTAGGCTGCATAGCTTTGAAACTTTGCACACACCCTGGAGATCCCATATGTAAACTTTTGGATTCAAAATCTGGATGCAAATGATGTGACTTTGCAAGTTTTCATTGATTCCTTTGCATGAAGCACTCCACGTTCATAGAAAAAGGACAAAAAAAAAAAAACAAAGGAAGGGAGATTTATCTTTTATTTGGTTCTTTTTCAGGTGAAAGCTCTGGGAGCTGAGGGCATGATAAGAGAAATGCTCCAATATTTACGTCAGGCAGAGAATCAATTCTTTCACACTGACATTTACCTGGGGACGGCTTTTTACAATGCTGTGCTGCATTCACTTGTTGAGTGTAAGGAAGTAGGTCTCTTGTTTTTCCTAATTTTTTTGCTAATTTCAGTTCTGATACCATTAAGTCATATTTTGTGGGTAACACAACTGTTACTTATTCTGCACTTCTTGACAACTAGGTTTTGGCCTGAAATGCAGAGTCGCATGGCAGTAGAACTTTTCAAAAATATGAAATTGTGTGATTTGCCTCCTGATGCTTCAACATACAATATCATGATTGATTGCTGCAGCATTATAAGATGTTTCAAGTCTGCTTGTGCATTTGTTTCAATGATGCTGCGGGATGGTTTTTGTCCTCAGACGTGTACTTACACTGCTCTCATTAAGGTATATTTCTCTAGGTTCATTGTGTTGAGCCATTTGGTGATGAAGCATGAAAATGTATTGATGCCAACATTGAACCTGAGCTAATAATTTTTCCAGTATATTCAGAAATGTAAATTTGGAGATGAGACAATGATCTTTTTGAGTGGAGCATGCACAAACCCACCCACACACATACACACACACACACACACTCTCTCACAGAAGAGTTAGTTGAGAGTCTTGAGACAACCAGCACTTCCTGCCATCTGTTTATCTTTTTTGCCTTTATTGGAGTAATTGCTTTACTTAAGCAAATGACATGGACTTGTTTGTCCCAATTTTCTGATTGCTGAGTTTTATTTTGTCCAGATTCTGTTGACAAATGAAGAATTTGATGAGTCCCTTCGTCTTCTCAATCAAGTGAGCTTGGAAGGCATTCGGGAGGATGTGCTGTTGTTTAACACCATTCTTCTCGAAGCATATCTAAAGGTATTGGATAAATACCGTAAAAGCATTATCTTCAGTAAAAAATAAGGCTACAAGGCTATAACCTCACAACTTGTATGCCCATAAACTGCCACACTCTGCTCAACAATCTGTCTAGGAATAGCTAAACTGGAAATTGGGCCTAATAGAATGATCCAAGCTTTCGATCATTTCTCTGAAAATCAGAGGCTGAGTCCCACTTACCTGTGTGCCCGTAGTACTTCCTCATTTACTAACCCTAGTTTCACTGTCTTCCTTGTCAGGGGCGGATTGATGTAATTGAGCTTATTGTTGAGAGAATGCACCAAGAGAAAATCCAACCTGATCCATCAACCTGTTCTTATGTGTTTTCCACATATGTAGACCGTGGATTTTTCACTACTGCGATGGAGGCACTACAGGTGCTGAGTCTCAGAATGATATCTGAAGAAGAAAGTACACTTAAAAGTAAGAGAGAAGACTTTGAGCAGGATTTTGTACTTGCTGAAGATTCAGAAGCTG
Source organism: Paratinospora sagittata (assembly GCA_035771175.1). NCBI lineage: Eukaryota > Viridiplantae > Streptophyta > Magnoliopsida > Ranunculales > Menispermaceae > Paratinospora > Paratinospora sagittata. The sequence continues at coordinate 49,021,612 of CM069603.1, read as the reverse complement.
AAGCACGGATAATAAACATTTTCATGGACTTGGGGGAGAATTTGGCTGCTGCTCTCTTGAACCTAAGATGGTGTGCACTAGCTGGTTTTACGATATCATGGTTACCGGATGAAAGTCTGTGGGCGAGGAGGCTTTCATCAACCTATAGTCCGGCAAAAAGAGCTAGGTGACAAGTTTAAAAGCTCAGTGTTGGGGTTTTCCTTGAGGAGATCTTCAGAAGAAAGAGGCTGGCCTTGCCCGAAATTTGTGTGTACCATTAGTAGAATTGAAGAATAAATATAGTACCCAATAAGCAGTAGCACTTGGAAATGATTAATCCCATTCAAAGCTTGAGTTTTTATTCAGCTTATTCAACACAAGCAAGTTTTGCCGTGTGAATTTCAACCTTGAAGCATTTGAATGGACGTCGAATTGTAATCTTGAATTATACGTTGAAGTATTTAATGTGATAAAAGTAAGGGACGGGTTCAATGAAATTTTCCGCATCAAAAGTCGGCTGAAATGTGAAAAATAATAACTCCCCCGCGCTATTATAGATTATAGAAAGGAGCATTAAATGGTTTACGTTATACGATCTATGCCATGTACTGGAGTTTTACTTGAGACTGACGAGGAAGACGAAACTAAATTTGATTGGCCAGGTAGATTCTACCAGTATTTGTTTTGTACATGCATTCTTTTACTTTTTTATTTATTTATTTATGTTCAATCAAAAATGCTCTTAACCACCACATCAAGTTGTTATTTGCATATATGGCATATTTAACTACAATGATCCATATGCGCTCCAACACTATTCATAATTGTGAAGATTGTCATTCAAATACTGGAAGATGCAGTGCATAATTTGTCATTCCATGTGCCACTTCTGTAAATACTCGGCAATAATCATTTCTATCACGCAAGATACAGATTGAATTTTAGTATTTCATCGAGTAACATTTGGAACCTGTAATAGAGCGCAACTCAAACTAGAAATGGTTGCGATAACTTTACTGATCTTAAGAAGACTCAGCTGTTTTGAAGAAGCAACGCAACTTCTTTCGCTGATTACACTGTTCTTCCCTTTGCTATAAGTTGCTGACTATTAATGGTTTGGAAAGCCAAAGCATCAAATCCCTCCAAAGTGAAATCCATTTCCCTTGGCTACTTGAGAATGAGTTAGAGAAACACAAATTTAGTTTTCAGATTAATACCTCTGAGCTGTCTCATTTACTTCTTGCCGTCATTCCCTTCAATACAGGAAGTCTTCTCTTATATGTTCTCCCCAGGTGGTAACTCTGCAAATTTTGGAGGAGTACCAAGCACTCTCTCCATGTCAAACCTCACCTCAATGTTTCGGATGCCATAACCAACCACCATAAGCCAGTAAAGCAGTTTACCAAGTTCTGAAGCACTAGTCTCTGTTGCTGCAGTCTGTGAAGTGCAAACACAAGTCAGAGAATCTTAAGCAATGCTAATTCGTCCGAACTGAACCATGATTGTAATGTTCCAGGTCCAGAGGCAGGCCAAATGAGTGTCATGTTGCAATTAAGAGATATTTCCAATACTGATGATATCACAGGCAATAAATCAATTTATGAATGGTCAGAAACATGGGACTTCAAGTTTCCTCCTTGTGCTGGTTTATAAAAAAAATTGTGACATCTTGTTTTTTTTAAGCAGTGACATCTGAGATTTGCACACCAATTAAACAGGGAAACCAAGGATGCATGCCACATGGCAGCTAGGAGTTTGAAAAACAAAAAAGCTCTATTTGGAAAATAAATAAGATGTTATTACAAGGTTAGATCTACCACATTCGAAGTCAAAATCTCAATGACAAATAGCATATTAACATTCAACTCAACAAAGCCTTTTTCCCCACTACATAGGGCTGGGTAAGTATCTCACTATCCAACAATAGAAGTTAGGTCAACTGGACAATTGAACCCATTCCGAGTCTCAGACGGTAAGACCAAATGCATAATGTAGCAAAAGTAGAAAGATATTTACTTCCTTGCCAAAACTGCCTAAGTATTAACCAAATCCAATAATAACCAGAAAACCCAAAAAAAAGAAAAAAAGAAAAAAAAAAGAGATGAAAAACATTCCTTTTTTCAATTAAATTTATCCTTTCCTAATCAATTACATCATTCTTTAATGATTTAATTTTTTTGCTGTGTTTCAGATTCTAAAATAGCAGTCTAATATGAGTAAAAAGAAGTATGGCTTTGGAGAACAATCGACTCTATGAAATATGAAAAGGAAAGATATAAGAACAGCGGCAAACCTTCATTTGGGCAGGATCTGAAACAGCCAGGAGACGTTTTATAAAAGTGTCCATGGCCAGCACAACATCCTCACCAGCACTACTTGTAAGTTCCTACATAAGTTGCACAGCCACCGGCTTTAGCATGAACAGTAAATGCTGAGATAAATAAGAAATAAGGCTTTAAATGTATGTGTGTCGATAGCCAATAAAATAATCATTGAACTGGATTGTACAATTCTAAAAGTAATTAACTAGGAACAAATCAAACTCGAATATGGGAGCTTGGGAAAACTCTTTTGCTTATAAGCTCCTTAAGTCTACAGGTAGTTTCTAAAGTTCATTAATTATAAGACTTTATAATTTTAGCACGACTTTTATTTATTTGGCTCCAAGGTTTTTATATCTTCAAGGGTGTGATTCCTTCACCCACTTACTGTGATTACAATGGTGAAACTCTATACATATTGATGATGTGATTTCTTCGATTATCTTTTTAATCTTTTGCAATTGGCTTTTTGTTGTACATATACGAATACCTTTTAATCTATTTAATATTACATCAGAAAATCCTAGTTTCGTAGAGGTAAGTTCCCAAGTCTTAGTGATAATAATCAGGCCTTAACACTTTAGTAATCCCTAATTTTTGAAAATCCTAGTTTTGTAATGGTAAGTTCCTAAGTCTTAGTGATAATAATCAAGCCTTGACACTATAGTAATCCCTAATTGCTCAAAATTCATTATACCACAAAAGCCTTAATCTCCATTTTTAAAATTATAAAACTTGATTTTCTTATTCCCTAAACCCTTCCAATCAAAACCTAGTATCCTCAGTGCCCACACATTCATTTTTCTTTTTCTTTTTTTTTTTAAAGTAATTAGCTCCATAGGTTGTAAATTTAATAGTTCGTTTATTTATTTATTAGAAATTTTAGCGAATTTGATATGTTTTCTACCTAAAGTTTTAAAATTACAGAATTTTCAAGCTTTCAAAATAGCCACGTTGTAGTCGAATGTACAGATGTATAACTCATAGATATACAAATGATCTTAATTAGTTTAAGAATAGTGTAAGTCTAGACATAATCGAATGTACAACTCATAAGATATACAAATAAAGGAATCAAGAAATGAGACTCTGCTTAGTTTATCAATTTTTATCCTTTTATCTTTTTTTAACTAATATTTTAACTTATAATACAGAAATCTTAATTTTGTACCTATACATTTTGCCTTCACAAAATCATATCTTTAAATATGTAATCCCTAGTACTTTAAAACTTCATCCTAAAATAAACAACAAAACCCAACCTTAATATGATGTGTAACGTATTTTAGAATGTTTTTTATTTTAGTTTCTTTCTTTAGGGAAGTTTTTTATTTTGGTATATTTAATATTTTAGTGGTAGTTCTAGATAGTTTTTAAAATTCGTTTTTATTATTTAAGTGTATTAGAAGTGTCTAAATAGAGTTCTAATAGGATTAGAAAGTTGTTTTCATGTTATAGATAAGTTAGAAAACTTATTTTTAGGTGTTTTAGGTAGTTTAAAAGTAGTTTTAGGGGAGTTATAGGAGCTCCAATTACGAATTTAGGAGGATAAGATATTTTTTTTTTCTCTTTGAATATTTTATTCAATAGAATATATTTATTTGGTTATTTTTTGAGTATTTTCATTCTTACTTCCGTAGCGAATCTACATCAAATTGGTATCAGAGACAAGTTTGATCTTGCTCTTTTTCGTCAATGGCGTCAAAGAGAAGAGGAAGACTCGCAACCAATTCTTGGGTCGATCTACTTGAAGAATTGATCACCAATAATGCCAAAGCCGTGAATCAACTGCTGAAAATTGTTTTACGCTTGACGTTGTCGCAGCTACAACTTCAAGAGTCGGTCATTGTCCAAGACAAGGAAAAAATTGTAGGTTCTCACGACAATCTTGCAGTTTCACTCTACGAATAGGAGCAGGGGTCTGAATCCGACTAATCCCATGCGCTTAATCTAGATCGTAGGGAGAGTTGCTACCACAGGCACTTGCTTGCACCACAACCTTGCCGTGAGGTTTGTTTTACACCAACCGTTATAAATGAATGGAATAAGGAATAAAATCTTTTTGATAATCCACCCCATATTTGATGAATATGATGATGAATCTGAGGAAGAAATCGATATTGGTGACCAGGGAGGGCTATTAGTGATTCAAAAGCTAACCTTGGCTCCAACAACTAAAGAGGGAGGTGCGTGGATAGAGGAAGAACTTGAGAGCTCAGTTGCTAATCAAGGGGGTTTTCGTATTCCACAACAAATATGTGATGCAAGGTGGTAGTCAAGATTAAAAATTGATATTCTTGAGTTTCATGATAATCTCCAACCCGATGAACTGGTGGATCAACTATTTGCAATTGTAGAAAAATTAGATTTCAAAAAAGTTTTAGATCAAGAGCTTGTACTACTTGTGGCCACCAAATTTAGATCAAGAGCAACCACTTACAAGATGCAGTTGCCTAGGAATTTTCACACATGTGATTTTTTTATTATGTGACATCCTCCGTATTATGATGATTCTTTTGGTGATGATTCGAATTCGAGGACGAATTCTTTCCAACAAGGGGGGAATGATGTATAACGTATTTTAGAATGTTTTTTTATTTTAGTTTCTTTTTTTAGGGAAGTTTTTTATTTTGGTATATTTAATTTTTTAGTGGTAGTTCTAGATAGTTTTTAAAATTTGTTTATATTATTTAAGTGTATAAAAAAGTGTCGAAATAGAGTTCTAATAGGATTAGGAAGTTGTTTTTATGTTATAGATAGGTTAGGAAACTTATTTTTAGGTGTTTTAGGTAGTTTAGAAGTAGTTTTAGGGGAGTTATCTATATAAGAAGCTCCAATTACGAATTTTAGGAGGGGAAGATAATTTTTTTTTTCTCTTTGAATATTTTATTCAATAGAATATATATTTGGTTATTTTTTGAGTATTTTCGTTCTTGCTTCAACGACGAATCTACATCATAATGTATATTTGCTAGCCTATAAAATCTTCTATTTTTCAACACCATTTCAAGTTTTCAACCAGTACCCCTATATCCTCCTGTATCAATTTTTGGATATAAGCTAGATGTTCCAAATCACTGCTCTACCCTTGCCACATACCCATTGTTGCTACCATCAGCGCATGAATATCCTGATGTGAAGCAAAATAGCAAAGGCTACAATAAGAAGAATTGCGTCGAAAAACTCAATGAAAGCACTCCCTCAATTACGTTTACTGATAATAAACCTTTGATACTAATAACTTAGAAGTCAACAATAAGTTTCAGTAGAATCAGTACAGCAATATCACAAACAAGTAGACTGACAAACTTTCTTCAACTGTTAGTACGTGATTCAAACATGGGAATAGCATGCCATGAGGAACAGAAGTTTATTAAGAAATCAGCTAAAGTTCATGGACAAGAACAGAAAGAAATTTCTGCCAAAAAACAGAGAGCAATAAAAATAAAACATGTAAACAAGATCCTTACCTTCAAATTTTGAGGTTCAAGAGTCTTGAGATAATCTAGAAGCTCATTTTGCCCTGTTAAAGATTTCCTTCCAATTTGACGATTTAGTTCCTCAATTTCTGCTTCAAGTAGTTCAATGTATTTCACTGCATCTATTTTCTCGGGACCAGAGATACTATTCCACCTTATAACTTCACCTGTCACTTTTTTCTGTGTGCCAGGAGCATAATCTGGTGCATCCTGCAAGAATCACAATAGTAAGTTACATAACTCCATAAAATAAAATATAATAGCGGTAAAGCAATTTAGACCTCACCTTATTTATCAAAAGTATTGGTAATAAAACCTAGACACTAGTTAGGAGCAATGACATTAAGGTGATATGGTGACAGATTGGTGATTTACCCTGCTTAGTGAGGCATTGCCTTGAGATGGGCAAGTCAACAAAATTAAATGCGACATATAACTATAACATACGCTTATATAATTATGTATTGAATAATGCAGTAGACAGCAGCCAGTTAGTCATTACAAATTCATCACACTAAGAGGTTAAGTCAAGGAAAAAAAAAAGAGCAGAAAACTAGTGTCAAATACCGACTTCATACATTATCCACGAATTCTAAATTACACATAGTAGACAAGTGAAATGTGATACCTTTTTCTCTTGAGCATCAGGAAGAGCAACTTGCTCCAAGCTCTGCTGCAGTTCCAGACGATATTGTGCGTTTCTAAACATGTAACCAGTCATCAGAACACTGTACATGAGTTGTGTAAGATTTTCAGCAACCTGAATAAAGGATCGACAAAGCGTTTTTCACTATTACAGCAAAGCCACACTCTTCTAAAGCTCATCACTTTTCCATAACATTTGAAAGTAAAAAATAAAATTAAAAAATTAAAAAAATGAAAAAGAACTTACAGTGGTTACAGTTACTGCAAAGAATTGAGGTGGCAGTGTTCCAATCATATTTGTCACCGTTTGACGCATTGCATCAACTACCTATTGCAATAAATCAAAATCGATTTAAAAATAAATAAATAAAATGACAGAGAAATCAGAGAGAAGAACATTGAATCAGACCTGTTGAGGAGCTCTTTTGACGAACAATTCCATGAATTCTGGCTTCACATTTTTCACGTACTCAAGCAAAATGTCTCTCCTGCTCTTCGGCTGGTATCATAAGAATCAAGAAATTAAGCTTCAAACAATAAATAATTTAACCAATTAGGGTTAGGAGGAGGAGGAGAAGGAGTGTACCATAGTGCCATATGGGGGTTTTGTGTCGCTGGTGTCGTTAGGTTTGTCATTAGGAGGATTAAGAGCCCGAACTCTTAAACCACATCTTCTATTGCTTTTCTTTGAAAATCTCAGCGAAGAAGAAGAAGAAGAAAAGCGAGGAAGAGATGAGAAGAGAAGAGAAGATGATGGAGATGTAGCAGCTGGAGAAACACAACCCTTCACAGACAGTAGAGAAAACATCATCCTTACACTTTACCTCTCTCTCTCTCTCTCTCTCTCTCACGCACACAGTCTACCACCTCGTCTTTTAAGTTCGACAAAACGAGAAAATGTTGGAGCTTTTTCGGTTGGCAACTTAGGATAGGCGCAGCAGAGCACGAGGGGCAGTCTGCGTCGTTGCGGTCTGTGCGGTTCTGGTTCTGGTTCTTGTTCCGGTTCGGGGTGTTGAGGAAACCGGAATTCTTGACTCGATTCTCGGTTCCTACTAATTTTGTTCCGGTTCCTTCAAAACGGTTCCGGACAAATGTAGTGTGTAGAGTCCGTAGACCTTAATTCTAAAACAAACAATGTTTGATTTTTTTTGTTAAGGAATATTATGTTATTAAAGCGGAGGCTACGGGTTTTTTTTTTTTTTTTTTTTTGTGGTTACAAAAATCGAAAAGGGAATCTGAAAACAAGGTAACATTATATTCAAACAAGGCACATTACGTCTATACATCACTCTCATCCAAAAAATATTTTTACTACATTTATGTTGAAATTGAAGCTTAAAATACTTTTACAGATGAAACCTAGAACATAGTCTTACTTACCTTAACAAAAGTCGCAACTGTGACTTAAACATTGGGTTTGCCTAGGGTTTTACAGTCATCTCACCAGCAGAACCCACTTTGAGAGTGTGTAGCTAGTTTCTTCCCTCCCTCACATCCGCCCCCTATTTGTCATTCAGTCGCCCTTTTTATATATATTGTTATTATTGTTACTATTAACATTCTAACCATCCAAACATCGCTATGTATTGGTGTAATTGGGATTATTATTATTATTATTAACATAATAACCATCCAAACATGTCTACGTATTGGTGTAATTTCTAACAAAATCCTAACCATTGACTCTTCAATATTTATAGTTTTTTGTCAGTAACTCTGTACGTGAACTCCAATATGAACATCCGCCTAAAATAAAAGAGTTTGGAATATAAAAGTCAATACTGGAATTTGTAACTCTCGTCACTAACATGTAAACTAAATTCATCGACTCTAGTAGCAAGGCACCCTACCTTCTACGTGCTTCAAAATTTAAGTGTCCTCATACACATATAAGTGAGAGATCATATTAGGATGAATATACCTTCCCCATTGAGCAATAAGTTAGTGCTATAATATATAACTTCTTATTTCACATTTCCATTTTATAAAAAGATTATAGTTCTGACTTAAGCATCAATTGGTATATATTAGGCTAACACCATAGATGTTTATTAATTCAAGATAACTTTTCTTTTTTCTTGTAGGATCTTAGCTCAAGAATGAAGGTCCTAACATACACGACCAAGGCCTAACATTTCATGGTGAGTTAAGGTCATCTTTATATAGTATTGTTGGTCCAATCTTGCTGCTAATATAGTCTTTGACGTATGCTTTTCTCAGTTGGTCATCTGCATTTTGCTCTTGTTCATTATTTGTTAGGTTGCGTGGACTGAAATAATTATTTTATATTACATGAAATATAAGTTAGAATTACACTTTCATTAATACAAGGCATTTTAGAATAAAACCTCACACTTGAGCCTTGAAGTAGTTATGTTGGAGGTAATATCAGTATTAATATGTCATAGTGGAGCATGTGCATATACTCATGAATCGGGGATAGTTTTTCAAATTGTTGTTCTTTAAGATGATGGTGACCGATAGTTGATCTAATATATATCGTGCTTATCACCAGGGGCGAAGCATCATGTGGGCTAACTGGGGTTAGAGTCCAAGTAGCAAATCCCCCAAAAAATATTAAGTTTTGGAAAAGAAATATATACATAAATAAATAATTAATTAAAATACTTTGATACATTTTGGAGGTTGTTGAGGGTTAATTTTGCTTTGAATTTGATTCATGAGTTTGTGAATGTGGTTCATTATATTCTCATTTTTTAAGTGTATATTTTATTTTTAATCAATGAATTTTTTTTTGTACTATCGATGTTTGTCTACAATTTTTTTTAACGCACCCTAAATAAAATTTATGGCCACGTCGACACAAATAAAAGTTTACATAGTTTTTTAATATACTTATTTAGAAGCTCATTTATATTTTTCTTGCCTATATCATCATATGTTTTCTTAGAAGCTCAATATCTTCTATGTTGCTCTTTTACCTAATAGCCCATAATAGAGCTTATGTAAAGTATTTGCTTACTTAGAAGCTCACTATCTTCTATTTTGCTCTCTTACCTAACAGCCTTTATTTGCTTACTTACAAGCTCGTGTAAAGTTACTCGACGTAATTTATTTTAAATTTTAACTTGTTTTCTTTTTTGGAAAAAAAAATCCTCCATATAAACCTATTAAAAAATCTTAACGTGAAAATTGTAATTTGTTTCATTTGATCGATGGACCTCAAAAGATATTTCCACGTGACCCACAAGAAAAATGTGAATTTGGATTACTATCCGGCTTCCTGGAGTATAAAGTTACAGGGAAAAAAAATCCTGCATGAATTGGTCAACCGAATTGACCAAACCAATCTCGATTGCTAGTTCCTCCAATATTTGTCCGGGTCCTCTCTTCACAACCAACTGAATCTTATTGACCAAGTCACGTTCATTTATCCTATACAACATATATATCATTCTCTACGTTAAACTAGATATAAAAAAAAAAAAGTTTTAAAATCTAATTAAATGAATAAAAATATATCCAATCATGAAAACAGTGGTGGAGGGAGGTGTACCATGGGACATACGCTCCCTCTGGTCCCAAAATTATTATTTCTATTGTGAGAATTAGAAAAGTATACATATATAGACTGAACCAAAGCTGCTATTTTTTAGCTGAAGTGGGGCAGCTGAACCTGAGAGATGACGCCCGACTCCGACCAAGTTGTAAGAAGAGGTGGCGGACCACGTACGATGTGGGTCCGTAACAACAGAATCCAATTAGTAAACCATAAGCCGGCGCTTAACCCAAGATCAAATCAACATGCTTTTTAACTTTTAAGAATCTTGGCCCTTCTTTGTTCCTTAATTGCAACTTGCTTCTGATTATGGCAATAACTATTCAGCTCCTAACAGTCAATGCTTCGAGCAGAAGTTTCTTCAATTTTTTATTTTATTTTATATGAAATAATATTAATAATTAATAGTTAATTATATAATTAATTTTATCATCATTGGTTATCATATCACATAATCTAAGGGCCCTCATTAATCTTCTTCACTCTCTAGACAATGATAAAAATTGAATTTGTAGCCTTTAGATTTTAAAACCATTTCTTTTATGATTCTTCTCCAATTAGCCACCTGCTTGGGAAAGAGGTTCTTCTCCAATCTAATTGATTCAATTAATGCCGGCTCATTAAAATAAAAGTACTAATTTTAGTAGTTCTTGGTGAGAACAACTGGCGAGGTGCAGGCATTTCATGGGTCCAATTATCTTTATAAAAATAGGGTTAGTTAGTTCCTTAGCCAGAGCAGAAGGGATAGAGACATAAAGCTGCTCCTATTTTCTGTCTTGTGTTGGATAAATTTTCTAAAAATTACATTAGAGCTAAAAGAAGAAATTATCCTTGGTGGATTATTCAATCTATTAGTTGGCTAATCTCATCTAACACCAACTAATGCCACTCCTCTATTTAAGCGTTTTTTCTCATTATTAATATAGAGCACCTCCTTTTTTGTTAGTGTGCCATGCCTATCGAATTAATACATTGAAGAATGCGTTTTTTATGGAATTAATCAATTCAATATAAACCGATTCATCATCGATTGCGCCAGTCTTTTTAGCATTTTCCTTCTTCTAATATCTTGGTCACTATATTTAATTAGTTTAGATTAAGTTATTAAAATAAGAAGAATAGAGATAGGAGGAGTCACGTTTGGGGGCGAGGTGTTTCTGTTTCGGTTTCGGCAGGCTTGCACTATCGCTACTACTAATTCCAAGCTCTATATAGATTATAGAGAGGGAGAAGCAGAGAGGAGTGGTGCAGAGGTACACCACCGCAGCATGGCGTTTCAGCGGCGGCGCCACCAGCAGCAATACAACAATTTCCGGTGTTTAATTCCGGTTATTTCGACAATCTCAACCCTTATTCTTCTTCTTCTTCTTCTTGTCGGTATCCTTTCTTTCTTCGCACCAGCGCCCGACGGTAACAGCCACCATCAGCTCCACCACCGCGCCTCGGTATTGCTTTACTATTATATTTCCGACCCTTCTTTTCTCCGTTTATTATTGTTTTTCCACCCTTCTTCTGTAATTGATTTTTATTTTGATTCTCTTGTTGTTGTTGGTTGAAATCGTTTATAGTTCTACAATGGCGTCGAGGCTCGAAAGGAGGACCAATCGGTGTTTCGTGTTCCGGTAGGTTAGGGTTTTGTGAGATGATTTTTTCTTTGTTTGTTGTTTTTGGAGTTGTGATTTGTTGTTGATGTGTTTGTATTTGTCAATCTTGATTTGTGGTTTTTGAATTTTATAGATCGGTGGAGCGACTTCGGACCGTGGTCTTTGGGGCTCCAAGTTGTCGAAATACTACCACGGATGCTGTAATTCCAGCAATAAGTTTGTTAGTGCGTATCGGATTCTCCAATTTTGTTTCTTGTTGAATCGATTTGTTGATTCGAGGCCGCTGAATTTGCGGTAATTACGGATTTTGGGATTGAACTCTGGGGATTCTAATTTTCTTGGCTTGTCTTTTAAAAATTTATAATTTTATTTATATATTTTCTTGATATTTACCGGATTCAAATTTAGTTCTGATTTGTTCATGTGTTTATCTCTGGGTCTAGTAACGGAGAGGATAAATCTCTATTCTGCCTTTTCTGGAGATACTATTGATTCATCTTCCATTAAAATCCACATATTCCCTTATTATTCATATATCATTGTTTTCTAGTAGTTGTTTTTCCTATGTTAATCTCTTTTTTTCTTTTTTTCTTTTTTTCCTCTTTTGTATATATGTAATTGGGACTTTTATGATGCAGAGGCTGAGATGAACACCCGTCCTAATCGTTACTTGATGATTGCAACCAGTGGAGGTTTAAATCAGCAAAGGACAGGGGTAATGCTCTTTAATCATTATATTTCTTAATCTTCAGATTGATGGTAAAGTCAAACTGTAATTCATTTTTTGAGCACCTAGTTATTGGGCTGCAATATTTGTTATTCTTGTTGTTAGTTTCACATTAGGAAATAGTTTTATTTCTGTTTGATGTGAGAAATGTATGAAGTGAACCAGGAAGTTAGACACCCTTTCAAAGCACTGGAAGAAAGAGTCAACTTGATACTATTTTCTCTGACTGAAAATATATCATATTGTAGATTTAGCATTACCCATTATTACCTGGCCAACTAACAACTTAAAGCAGTGTAACTCATTTTGTTTGGGTGAATTTAATGTTTACTACTCTGCTAACTTGCGTGTTTGTCCATTATTACCTTTGCTTATGTGCCTCTCTTTCTACTACTTTAGCATGCACATTTCTTGAAGGGTGCTAGAATGAGTCTTATGTTGGCTGTGTGGGACAAAGGAAACCAAGTTACTTCGTGGACATGGCATTTGGATTTGAAAGGTCAAGTGTCTAATATTTCGTTTAGTGTAAAAAAATGTAGTTTTTTTTTTTTTTTTTTAAAATCGATGTAGAAGATATGTCACTGCAAAATCTCAAGATAGAAAGTGATGCAATAGGAGCAAAAGTCTTGATCTACCAAAGAGAAACATGAAACCGAGATGATGCAAATACTCAAACAACAATGAATAAGAGAAAGAAGTTCCTTCTCAGTTTTGTACTTATTCATCATAAGTTCATAACATATACCTAAACATCATATGAGGATGATTTTTTTGATATTTTCAAGTTGTGAAGTGTACATATAGTACTTTTGATGCAGTTCCAAGCAATTTTGAATTGCTGTAAACATTGGAAAGTAAAAAGGCAGAGGTCTATTTGAAGTGGCGTCTTATTTTATTTATTTACTTGTGATTTTGTGAGTAATATCTGTTGCAATGTATCCTAATAGATGATGGAAACAAGGACCTAAAAGGGCAGTCCGGTGCACAACGCTCCCACTTATGCAGGTTTCGAAGAAGGGTCAAACCACATTTAGGTCTATTGTATGCAGCCTTACCTTGCTTCGCTAGAGGCTGTTTACAAGAAAATACAAATGATAAATCTTTTTTTTGTTTTTTTGTTGGTTTTCAATTTTAGCTGGCCATAGTTATTAAAAGGCGTCTCATTTACTTAGAGTTCTTTAAATTTTGTGTTGGGTTTTTGGCTTGTTGCACCACCTGTCTATTTACCATGTCAAGAAAATATACCTATTTTGGTTTTTCTAAATTAGATGATAGGACTTTTTACCGCTTGATAACCAGAAAATGTTCATGTTAATATTATCTGTTAAGAGTGAATAACTCATTTAAAGAAGTTAATAGCAGGAGATGCTGCTGATGTTAAGGTACATTGAACCATGTATTCTACATGGTAACTGCTCATTGTGATTATTACCACTACATTTTGGAGGAGATGAACCAAATATTTATTTTAGTATTTTAAACGAGTCCATGAATTTCTCTATTGAATTGCTCCATTGAATATTGATGCTGAACTTGCTGTCCTATGTTTTGCAGATCACAGATGCTGTTGTTGCCGCCCGCATATTGAATGCTACTCTTGTTGTCCCAAAGCTGGACCAGAAATCTTTCTGGAAGGATGCAAGGTTTCTAAACTTTTTTGTTTCAGAATTCAGATATTATAGTTCGAATTATTTCTAAATCTGATTGTTTTTGAAGATCACATATATATTTTTGTGCATTAATTCTTTGTATGTTCTCCTGCAGCAACTTCACTGAGATCTTCAATGTTGACTGGTTTATATCGTTTCTGTCCAAAGATGTTAAGATCATAAAGGAGCTTCCAAAAAAGGGGGGCAAAGTTATGACTCCATATACCATGCGTGTTCCAAGGAAGTGCACTCCTAGATGCTATCAAAATCGTGTGTTGCCTGTTCTTTTGAAAAAGCGTGTAAGTATCTGATTCATAAACATTTATGTCTCTCTCTCATTTTCCCAGTGTATTTTCCGGAGTTGTATTTCTTAGTTTTGTTAATTTTTTACTGTTGGTGTTCTAATCAGGTGATTACAGAAAAGCAAGGCTTTTAAAACAAGTAACCTAGGGCAAAAAATACATGTCGAATACATCACATGATAGATTTTTAATTATACCAATCAGTTGACCTAGAATTGTTCTAAGGTTCCTAGTAGTCATTTTTTGCATTTGGGAATTACTTACCTTGCAACAATACCAAGACTCAGTTATTATCAATTTTCATCGTCTGCCAGTAATCTTAAAAAAAGTGGAGCAATTGTAGGTACTTATAGACTTTGACTAGTATCCTATTATACTTGCGCTTTGAAAGCAACTTAAATCCCTAATCTTAATGCGATGCTAAAAACTCTCAAGTCTCAAGGATAAAAACATTAGCTAACAAGAGACTTATTATTTGGTGCTATAACCTGGATATTAATTCTCAAAAAAAAGGTTGTATGTGGTGGACAAGGCTTTCACCATTATGAGATTTAGGAAAGGGTCAGTCTATGCAGGACCTTTGCGTTGTGGAGAGATGTTTTCATATTCGAATCCATAACCTTTTGGCCATTATGGAGCAATCTTTGTGTGCCAAGGCCTGCCTTTAAACACATTAATTCCTATGTTTACTACAAATACTAGTGATGGGTAAGTTGAAGCTTACTGTCAATACTAAAACCACAAGGCTTTTTTTTTGTTGTTGCAAGTTTACTCATAGGATGTGGCATAATGATTGAGACATTGAAATGTAAGGTCCAATTTTAAATAAATATTAATGAACATAGCTATACACTCAAAGTTGTGCCGAAATAGAAATAATACACACAAATGTAGAAAGTGATGAAATAAGCATAGTTAAAGTAGCTATTAATACTTTTAAATAAATCTTAATGAACGTGGCTATTCGATCAAAGTTGTCCTGAAATAGAAATAAAGAGCAATGAAATACACTCAATATAGAGAGTGAAATAAGCATTATTGCTAAAGTAGGTATTAATACTTTTAGTGTTTGGATTCTGCCTTAGATTTGACAAAATTTGGCAGTTAGCACGTTCTTCTTCCCATCTTCTTTGTCTTTTTCTGTACTCATTGACTATTAATCTTCTTTCAGATAAATATTTAAGGTTGTGCACTCATTAATATAATATTGAAATAATGGCATACAATTTTGAGTGTGTATTTATGGAGTTCCCTCTAGTTTGTTCTGTACACTGCGACTGGTCGATTCATGAGAAGTTTCAATAGGAATGTAGGGATGCTACTTCTTGGGATTTACTTATGTTCGAAGTCCATGTCTTTTTTTTTTTTTTTTTGAGAAGAAATGTTCAAAGTCCATGTCAGATAAGCAAAATAAATTAAGATCTTTGTATTTTGTATTTGCTTTTCAAAGCATCCTGGTGTTGGATGGGTTTGTTTTCATTATTTTTTGGGCTCACTTTATACCAAAGATTTAGGTTTGAATGAATTTATATTTTGATTAATTAAGAATGAATTCCTTTTGTTTTGAAGGGCTCATTTCAAACATTATGTGACACTTGTGAATGTCCTTTACATAATGCAGGCTGTCCAGCTAACCAAGTTTGATTACCGGCTTGCAAATAAGTTGGATACAGAGCTACAAAAGCTTAGATGCAGAGTTAACTACCATGCCTTGAAATTTACAGCACCAATACTTGGAATGGGTAAAATGTTAGTCCAGAGGATGAGGATGAAAAGTAGGCATTTCATTGCCCTACACCTGAGGTATAGTCCATCCTGCATCAATCTTGCTTTTTATTGATTTCTTTCTTTTGCATATTGTACGTTTTGTTTGAAATTATGGTAACTCTTGGAAAGAAATTATGTGGACCCCCTTGATTGTTATGAGAAAAAAAAAAACTCTACAGAATACATTGTTAGTCCATCAGGTTCATAGTTTCTATCCATTCATAGGCCGCCACCTATTGTATTGGACTATGTCTAAATCAACTATGAATTGATGCTTCTGACTGTTGAATTGAATGGTCCTGTTTTTGTATTACTAGTAAATGCATGTCCTTTAGGGTATATAATAAAATGGAATGCCAATAGGACGATTGGCTAAAATAAGATTGAAGAGTTACTAGCTGCATAAGAAGTCTCCATCGTATTGAAGAGTCATTAATTGTGTTTATACCTTTTGCATGGGAAACTTCAGAGTTTTCATGTTGTGGTGGCTTGGAGAATAGCCTCATTTCCTTACTAAGAAAATGTGCAAGACAAGGGAATAAAATGAGAAAAGTTTCTTGATAGTACTAGCTATGTTTAATGACAGGTTTGAACCTGACATGCTTGCATTCTCCGGATGCTACTATGGTGGAGGAGAAAAAGAAAGGAAGGAATTGGGTGCAATACGTCGGAGGTGGAAAACTTTACATGTAAGTTTCCAATTTTAACTGGCTGGCTCATGTTTCCTTTGACGCATGCCTGATCAGTCTTTCTGGATAATTTTCAGACTAGCAACCCTGATAAGGAACGGAGGCATGGAAAATGCCCACTTACTCCAGAAGAGGTTGGTCTAATGCTGAGAGCACTAGGATTTGGCAGTGATGTTCACATATATGTGGCATCTGGTGAAGTGTATGGACGAGAAGCAACACTAGCACCTCTAAAAGCACTCTTCCCTAACTTCCATTCGAAAGACACTATATCAAGCAAGGAAGAATTAGCACCATTCTCCTCTTTTTCTTCTCGCATGGCTGCACTTGACTTCATAGTTTGTGACGAGAGTGATGTATTTGTGACGAACAACAATGGCAATATGGCTCGAATTTTAGCAGGTCGAAGGTATGTTATCCTAGAATTCAACAAAACTCGTAATTGATTTTTTACACTATTTTGTGGCTTTTATTCCAGGAGGTATTTTGGGCACAAGCGAACAATTCGTCCAAATGCTAAGAAGCTGTATTCATTGTTTCTGAACCGTGCTAACATGACCTGGGAAGCTTTTGCTTCTAGGGTTCGTACCCATCAGAGAGGTTTCATGGGAGAGCCTAATGAGGTAAGGCCTGGCAGAGGTGAGTTTCATGAGAACCCCTCAACCTGTATCTGTGAGGATTCAGAAGCCAAGTCAGGGAGAGAATCAAGTTTCAATACTCCCACTATTGTCATTCCTTTAAATGGGATGGGTAATAATGAGAGTAAAGACATTGGTGATTCAGTCGACGATCAGTTGACGGATGAGGAGCCAGATTGGTCAGATCCAGACTATGGGGAGCATCTGACAGAGCCTCAAGAGAAAGAACTGTCCAACTTAAAAGATTTGGATTATAATTTGTTCGTTAAGTCTGACGAACTACCTGAGTTGGAAGAGATACTTTCAGATTGATGGAAGCTACCCTTCTTGAGTTCTGCTGTACCTAACCCATTTTTTTTCATCAAAATTCTTTGAGCCTTACGACATCCATTTGCTAGGTTCACTTCTGTTTTGATTGAAGCTGCAGTGTTCCCTTTCTGTACATATACCCTCTGTTGTAGAGCTTTAAAAACGCTGTTCTAAAATGGGAACCATCGAGATGTACGGTACTGTAAGATTGCAGAGCTTTTATATACATAGTGGGCATGGCAAGTTTTGGTCTGTGATATTGAAACAAGCTTCTGGATTTTATCATTTCGTTTTAAGTTGTGTAGGAATCAATTGTATTATGTAAAGCCTATTTGGTGGAGACTATTGGAAAACGCACATTCGTGTTAAAAAAAGAAAGAAAAAGGGTCATGTTATGCACTTGGTTTTAATCCAACAGCGTAAGGATAATTGCATATCTATCGCATTTACCCTTCCACAGCTTCTCTGTTAAACTGTGCACGGAAATGCCTGCATCTATTAATTGTTTTCTTCTTTTGTCTTTTTTCCATTTTAAGGTCTTCTAAAAGTATGCACCATCCTGAAAACTTACTTGTTCCGGTTAGACGTGCAGATCCAGCTCTGTATACGTACGTAAGGGAAGATGATAGAGCTGTTGAAAAACACTTACAATTGAATTGTTTTAAATCAAGCACCGAAGAGAGAATCTAAAAATGTTGAGATGACAGTGTAGATTGTTACCATGTTTGTATATATATTTTTTTTTGGAGAAGAAACGATAATATATGTATTACTTGTAGAACTAAAGTAAATGTACATCTTAGCACCAGAGGTGCAGCCTCCAACACCACCACTGGCCATAACCATGTTTGTATTACTTGCAACTAGCTAACAATTCATGTCATGCCATCAAATACATCTAATATTGAATTGATTAGCTCATTGAGAACAATTGAGCTCGCCTACCAGTAGAAAAGGTTGTGTTAACACTAAACAGAAGCATGAAAATGGAAGTATTGGACTCAAAAAAAAAAAAAAAATTCAAAATTATTGATTGGCAAACCAAGAGCGGCAATTTTGGAAAAATGAAAGAATGAATAAATTAAAAACAAGGAATTTTATGAATTTCTTACAAGTCTTCCACCATTAACAAGATGATGCAATTAATAATCTACTGGCCTAAAAGGCGAGGGGAAAAAATTGAAAGACCAAAAACAAAAAGACCAAAAGGAACGCTCTTCATGGTGAAGAGAGCGGAGAGTCTGGTGGTTCATTGCCTGAAGGTGGAGGAGATGATCCAAATTCAAGATTTGGGTAGACACCAGGAGGCCTCTCACGAGGCTGGATAGATAGTAGCTGGCTTGAGTCGCCCACAACGTCTGCCCATCCATAATGAGGTTCGGGCCTTGCATCAAATATACAAAATTTTTATCAATAGCAGTCTACTCCAAAGATTGGTTCTTTAGTTGTCATGTAAAAATTTGACATGTGAAGATGCTGCATACAAATTTAACTAAGCAGATGTTCAGCATATACAACACTCTTTTTGTTCTTTTAAAAAAAAAAAATTAACTAAGCAGATGTTGATCTTACTCATAATAGGTTTCTTCATCCACAAAGATATCCCAGCTTTCACCTGTTGTGCTTTTACCATACTTGTGCACTTTCCTGATATCCATATGAGGTACATTAATCATTTAGGTCTGAAAACAACTCAACACTGCAACTAGATCTTTTCATAAGCAAAATGGAAAATACCATCAATTGAGCTTCAGACGTCAGTAATTAAAATCTAATCATTTAGGTATGAAAATAAAGACGGTAATAAATATTTTGTAACTGGAAAATCCTGGAAAAGACATTGATAGTATTAGTGGCATACCCATTTCCAAAGTGCTCTTCTCCCCATGTCCTTGACCAACCTACAGATTAGAGGACTTAAGTTTTTAAGGAAGCCTAATAATGTTAAACTTCATAGCAATGCAAATTACATGGGGAAAACATGAATCATGCAGAATGGAATAGGCTGTACAGGCAACAAACTTGAACCATTACAGCAGATCGATTTATTATACTACTATCAAGGTTTTATTTGATTTATTCTTGTATATACATCTCCTATAGCTAAAAGTTGATAAAATGCAAAAACATTTTCATGCGTAATCATCAATCCTGTGGAGTTTGCGTATTTCATTAAACACAAATTCCTGTTAAAACAGGCAGCACTCAATAATTTCTACTGCTGGATATGAGATTAATGAAATAATTTATGGCGACATTTGAGATTGAATATAATTTTTTGAATAACTGAGCTATTTGATTATTTTGAATCATAGGACTGCTTAAATTTCAGCAGAGGAATTTTGAATAACTGAGCTATTTAATTATTTTGAATCATGGGACCGCTTAAATTTCAGTGTTCCTTTGCTGACAATGTTCATCTATTCATAACTGGACTGAAACTTCAAATAATATAAAGAAATATACACATAAAATGAGGGTATATAGACATACGATCACCAGCTGATGACACATGCCACGTCTCTCCTTGGCGTGAACCTATGCCAGTAAAAAACTTGTCTTCCCACTTATCTCCCCATTTGGTTCCAAGTTCAGTCTCAGCCCATTTATCTGTCCTGTGAAAAGAAGATTTAAAATCAAGAATCAATGAAACCTCATTATCCAACAAGGTAACGTTTATCCTAAAAATTAAAAGCTTTCCTCAACAAAAAGGGTATACATTGATCACAGTTAATAATTATATTCTGCTGATCTATGAAAGCAGTACAGAGATGGACTGAGAAATAGTTTAATTCCAAGAGAATGCTACAAATGCCGCACGATCTATTAAAATAGAACTCTGACATTGAAAATTGACTCAAATGGTACACCTAGGCCTGTTTATTAACTTTGCTTATCCTCTACTTCAGTCCTATGGTGATCATGTACTTCTAATATCATGGCCAGGGTTACCAATGTGTGATCTGTAAGCTTAGAATAGTTAGACAAAGAAAGTGCTGTTTTTACTCAAAAACAAAGTTGCTTCTTCATTTCTTCCTATCAATTAGTTAGAAGTAAATGAAGATTGAATAGTTAGAGGCAGACTGTTTCAAATTCAAATCAACTTCTATCATCTCTAAGCACAATGATCTGAAATTTGATGTCAATACACAAAAATATTAGTGCAATCAGCACGCAGCAGATTCGCCAAAGTTCATCCCATAACAGTAGATGTCTGACTGTGAGGTAACTTTTAGTCAATAGTCTATATTGCTAGTCTATTGTTATGCATGAATATCTATGGCATGGTTTCAAGATGAACTCTTTTTATTGTAAGAAAAAAATATATGATTAAGCAAGTAGGAAAAAGAGAATTTGACAAAACCATTTCAGGACAGATCCTCTTCCATCATAATGCTCTCCCCATTTCTCCCACCATGATTGTTCATTCAATCTACCATATTTGTGTGCACCTTTCTCTGTCCAACCTTTAGCATCATATTTCTCCCACCTGAGGACAGAGCACAGGAACCATTATATATGCTGCAAATTCAAAAGTTAAGGAAACTCAACGGAATTTTATGCTTATTTAGAGGTAGACTCACCATTTCTCATACCAGCCAGCATTTTCAGTGCCTGATTTTGCTTGTTTCTCAGCACTCCGCTCTATCCTTGCTAGGTTACTGCAATTTAAAAAAAGGAGGCATGATTGTAGCCCCGTTGTAATTAATTGCATTGATTTCACAGAATGGAGTGTAGCGTTCGTCATGGGTTTAGAATATGTCAAACTTTTGTCCAAACTTACTCAAATCCAGAAACAGAATGGAAATACATTTTCAAGGAACTGACAAATATAATAGGGTCATAAACGTAAAGACAACGTATCATTCATCCAAGACTACTATGTCAAGGAAGTTTCTGATAATCATAACCTTGTAAGTGAAAATTTCCATTTAGCTCTCACCTCCATTCATCTTGATGAAGAACTTCTTTCCATGTTTCCCACCATGCATCCCCTTCAGCATTTTTTCCAGATTTCTCCACACCTAAGAAAGTTAAGACTTCATAAATGAGCATAAATAATGATATCAATGTGAAAGATACACAATGATAGTAAGTGATGAGGTAAGCAATACACCTAGCTCCTTGTATCCGGTCCAATCGCTCTTCTCCCACCACTGTCAAGGAGATTAAAAAGGCCAATTAAGTGCATCCACCTGGGATTACAGAAAAAATGTCGACCTAGAGTACATTGGAGTATAATTATTCCTTAACAGTATAAGCCATGATAAAAATGAGGTTGAATGATTGATTAATCACCTGAGACAATTCATTTCATGTAAGAAGTTAGAAATATTAGAAAAATTCGAGAAACCAATATCTGGCCTTTTAGAAGATAAACTATACCATCACATTTAACATTTCATGAAAATAACTTTTGTTTTTATCCATAACCAACTGAATAACTTACATCATCATTAGCACAGCGCTTTTCCAACCAAAATGTAGTCATGGAATGCTCTTCTAGTGTTTTTCTTAGTACAAGAAACTCGGTCCTGTACCAGTCATTCCAATTTCTACTGATATGAAAATCGCAATCAAATGAACTCACCTTCTAAGGTACAGAATTCTGCACAGGAAGGTTCTTCTTGTCTAGAATGTAAAGAAAAATAAGATCAACTAAAAGATTGCTCATAATTCTTTATAAATGAACTTTATGTGTCCTATTTTTCTAGAATTAATCCATCTATTGGATTCAGTCACATGTTTATAACACCTCCCCAGATATGTCCACTGGAATAATTATCTTGAGAGTACCATCAATAGATATTTTGCTAACACAACTCCCCTCTAGAAGATTATTTTACTTCTGCTTAATTCGAACTTGGCTTTCTCAATAAATCTGTAGATGCTTTTTTTTTCACTATTAGAAGATCAATCCCACTTAAATGATATTATCCAACAAAGTTCTTTGAAAATCAGTCTCCATTATGTCTCCCGCTACATTTGTACCATTGATTCTCAGTTTGATATATCATTTAATCCTCTGCAGACATTTGTGACAAATGAAAGGATCCTGTGGTGCCTTATTGAGTGCTGCCTGAAGAAATCAATTGGACATCCAATATCTTAGTTTTGTTTTGTACAGTTTCATCCAAGTTTTCAGCCTCAACTACTAAGCAGAAATTGATCCATACCAAGCGGAAATGTTGTTGTACTTCATATTTTTCACTTTAAAATATAACCAATATTATCTGGACTTTTGGAGAATTGTTGTCAACAATCTAAAACAAATTAACCAACATGGAGTTGGTGCAGTTGGTAAAGAGGAGGCTTTGAAATCCCAAGGTTTTAAGTTCAACTCTTGTCACTGCCTCACCTCATGGGTTAGGAACCAGCCTAATACCTCCCTGGGAGTGCATCTAGTGATTGAACTGGTTGTAAAACAAACTACTAACATTGTATCTTCTCAAAAAAAAAAACAATCTAAAACAAATTAAATTGCAAATAAATAAAAAGTTGCAGGAGATCATTTAGAATGCAGGTTTTTAAACAAAGCAACAATATACCGTTTCTTTCCATTTTGAGGAACCGTCATGGCATTGACCACCCATTCTAGTCCAGCGACATCTATATCCATTTTCCCCAAGTTCCACTCCACTTTCCCTGTACCAAGTGCTGCCATCTTCATTTGTGCCAGACTCATTGATGTTTTCATTTAATAAGTTGATGCCCCAATCTTTCTCATTAGCAATACCCGTGTCTGCAATTTTAGAATAAGGACATGTACATATTTTTACTTTACTTGGCACAAACATAAGATTATCAATTATTAAAAAAATAAGTCGTTTCTTTCTCAGTTAGAAATAAGAGAACTGTTGAATTCCTAACTTTTCCTGACAACAGACTCGCAAAACATATCCACAAATTAGCTTGATAGACCAAATTCTGGCAGTGAAATAGTTTAAAAAAAAAAATTATGGGAGGCTGTTGCATCATACCTCTTTTAGGTGGACTATCACGGGATTGCGGACCAGAGTTTCTTGGAGTGCACCGAGGATAAAATTTTTCTTGTTTGGAGGCACCTCGCGATCTGCAAGAAATGGAAACTGGAACTATTGGGGGAAGAAAAAAAAAGGAAGAAGAAAAGAAAACATCTTCTAGCCCCTTACCATTACTAAGAAACTTTTTAGTTTGTAAAATTTAATTCATTCTGTATACATGGAAATTCTCATAACAAGAAGATAGCAATAATTCTAACTGTCTACTTTAATTGGAAGTAACAAGCAATTTGAGTAGAAGAAATTTAGAGGATCAATAAATAAATTGGCTACTGGCAGTGAAAGCACACAAGATAGATCACACAAAATTGAAGAGTTTTACCAAATATGGAATCATGTTTATAATATAACCATTGTCATCAGTGTATTAATCAGAATAACAGGTCATCTTTTTGCAGAATTTTCATGCTGTTATTATATTTTTCATTACATTTTGATACTACGTCTGTGTTCATACACACTTACTTGGGAAGCACCATGGATCCACCCAGCACCAAACAAAAAGGCACAGAAATCTTATAAGTAATCTAAAGGTCAAGAAGAGCGGAAAAGTCTAGGATTTCTGTGCAATGGCCTCCATAGGTATGGTTTACAATTGTGAAACTCTTTGTTATTCTATTAAGATCCAATAAAGTGTTAAGAATGCTTACATAAACATTTATAGCTTAAACTGTACTTCTGAGGAATACGTACCACCTTCAAGGAGTTAGAAAATCACTACTTATCCACAAATAAAGCTGGAAAAACTCACCTAACAGAAGAACATCCTCTATCTAACACTCAATCCAAATGCAATAAAGTTTTCCTTTTTCCAATCTCCCCAAAGTGTACTAAATTTGAAATTTCAGTGTTGCCTACTGAATGAGTTGCACAAGTAAAGATTGATAAAATCCCTCAAGTTCACATTTTTACTCTCTCATTCTTTCACACGATTGAATACAGAACATGTCTAACTACAAAACAAATTCTACTGTCAGATTCAAGATCAAACTTCCCCAGATCAACACTTACCCAGGCGAAGCGGAAAACCAAGTAGGCATTGATAGAATTCGAGCTCCACGAGCGTTCTTTCGTTCAAAGCGCCATTCTTCTGCGTTCTCAGCATTCTTTTTCCCCGTCGCCGAATTCCTCCTCACCGGAGACGCCGAGTCAGAACAACGGCAACCAAATCGGCTCACTCTTCCTCCATTATCATATCCTCTGCATCTCCGCCTCGTGTTCCTAAATTCCAATCCACGATGCCGCGGAAAAACCTCGAATCTTCTGAGTTTCAGAGCAAACGGTGCACAGAAGCCACTGGAACTCGATGTCATTATTTTACGAGAACGACATTTATCTTCTCTTCGGAGAACCAAACCAAACCCTACTTTTCTCGATCCTCAAATGTTCTTCGCTGATCTCCTCTGCAACTTAACTATAGTCCTCGAAGTGAAGAAGAACTTGAAAAATAAGCCTTTTTTTCTTTCTCTGTTTTTTCCGTTAACGGCGCCGTCGTCCTGCGTGCCTACCTGTAATAGTTAAACATCGATCAAGTTCACCAAGATCTACGGTGATCATTGAGCGATCCGCTGCGATTTGTTCGGATTTTAACAGCTATTGCCAATGCTGCAAATTCTACGGTGAATTGCACAATAAAACGTGAAGGCTAAAACCGTACCTGTACTTACTTATATAGTATCCGTAGAGCAACATGGTTAAGCCACGTGGCAATAACTTAATCTCTGGTGCCTATTGGGTTTTTGCGGATCCCGTATGTAAAACCTGCAGTACCGAAAAACATTGATTAGCACGACATTGATGTGGTAAAGTTGTTTGTAACATAAGGTAATCAACCATCGACCTAATCATTCATTTACATCTGTTGCGAAGTGTTGGGCCTTGGGCCCATGATGCGGTGGAGAACAGTGTTACTGTCGCATATCTGATCTCTGCAAAAGGGAAATCAGAGGGTGCGGGAGTGGGGTTCACGTGCACGAAGGCAGTGTATGCCATATAATCGGCTAGGCGTCGAGGGTACGGGATCAAGCTTGTAATTTCTCGCGCGAGATGAAAATTGAAAGGATATGCTACCGTGCGTTTCAACGGGTCAGCTGACGCGTGGCGCTGGACTTTTTTTTTTTTGTTGAGTTCTCCGTTTCAATTTTTCTTCTTAAACGGTACGTTACCTTGCGCACGGCGCGGCGTTTTAAAATTCTTTTTATTTTTTAAAAAAGGGTAAAAAGAACGCACTCCTTCCCATCCAAATACTTGAAAAAAAAAACTATTATTATTAGTACTTCATAGATTAATAATAAATAAAAGACCAAAAAATAAAATTAAATGTGTTATTGTATTACCATTTTTTAATAAAAAAGCCTTGAGCTCCATATATCCTCTTTCAAGTGATATTCATGCCTTGAAAATAACTGAAAAAGTACTTAACAATTAGTAAAAATTAAAATATGATATTTACAAATGTTAATTTAATATAAGAAAGATACATGTTAAAAAAGGTACAAATTAACCACTAGATTATTGACTTGGCGATATTTCTTGTCATGGTTGCATTTGACTTAAATTTTGACTATATGATAATTGAGGTACAAGAGTCAAGACATTCGAAACCATCAACACCTGTAAAAATAAATTTCGTGTTGTACATAATATCCTATAAAAATATTATATATTATATAATAAAATCATACCTTGAGATGAAAACATTTTGAGGAGGGATTTTCATGTACATTAGTTGTGTAGTAAAAGAACATAATCCCTAAAAATATCAAATAAATAAATATTATAAACCTCAATTTATATCCTACAAAACTTTACCTATATATATTATTCATAATTACCTGAGTACGAGAATTCATGTTTGATGCTTCTTGCGTAATTTGAGTTGTACTTTTTTTATTAGTACCTACAAAATTTTATTCATCTTAATCAAAAAATTTTATCAAAACTTATTCATAATTATTATACAATTTAAACAATAAATTATAACATATATACATTTATCTATAGCTCAAACTCGCTTTCTAGATTTTTGGTGTTTAAGAAACTTTTCATTCTTCGTGTAGATTGATCATGCTGTCGTTTAACTTTTGGGGCTAAAACACAAGAGTAACTCTTTGTTATGTTGTTTTTAATTAATTTTGTATTAAAACACGAGCACATGACTAATTAATGAGGTCCTAACCACATGACTTTTTTCCTCTTTGTGGTTTTAGTGGATGAGTTGGTCCTACAACTTGCTTGGTCCTTAAATGAAAAGGAAATAATAATAGATTAGGCCAAAGGCATAGATATATATTTTATTGGATTGCATAAATCTCTTTTTGTCTGATAATAATATGTAATAAAGCATTGAAAGCTAGGGAAGGTAACTTGGAAATAAGTATTTAATGGTTTCTAAATGACACAAAGAGAAGATGAGATGAGAATGCAACGATTCATCAGAAATGCTACATGGATCTAAAAACATGGTGAATTGTAGTTGTTTCTTTTTTCTCTTTCTCTTTGTTTATGTTAAAGATGCGGTGATTTTATTGCATAAACTTGACTAATATGATAAGCATGTTTTTTTAATCATTTTATTGTTGCCTATAATTTATTTAATTGTTTTGATTATATTCAATGGGTCACCATACCTATATACGTGGCAATATTATAGTTGATTTGATATTGTTTTATGCTAGCTATCTTAAAAAGTTTTAACTCTACCACACGCCATAAACTTGTCTCAATTAGGTTTTGATTATATTCGAATAATCGTTTTCTAGACGATATGCTCACGATCGATTTCAGTCAGATAATCACCAAAAATATCGACGTGGAAGAACAATTGACAGCACTAAATATTACGTCCCTGCTGGCAAAACAACATACGCAGTCCAACACATCAAATCTTATCCAAATTAATTGGTACAATCCGATCGCCACGTTTCAGCATTTGGTTTAACTATGTTGACTTCCAATACATTTGGCTTTGGATAAGAAGAAGCGAGAACTTAAGGAAATACCCGTGTGGCTGATGTTGTGCCGAAGCGGAGGTGGCATCGATCGAAACTAGTGGCTTAAGGCGCGAGTGCGGTCTTTGTTGAAAAAGCGGAGAAAGGTGGGGTAAAGAGTTTCTACCTGGCTAAATTTCTCGACCACAATTTTGTTTCGGCCCTTGAACGAGGAAACCCAGTAACAGAGGAAGCACTGTGGGGGAGCCCCGAATCAAGAAATGTGGAAGATTTTGTCTAATGCGTGCGAGACATGTCTGCTGACTCACGCAATCGTGTTTGGATAAGTTTAGTGTCACTTCTTACTAACATTTGCACCGACCGTATATTATTATTATTGATGATTGGTTCAGAAAATTTATAAGGTGAATGGAGGGTTAAGTGATAGACGTGGCGGGTTGGACTCTTTGATTAGGAGAGCACAAGGAACTAATTACGAGGCTTTGAGAAAATGCAAGGAATCAATATATATATAAACTACAATGATCCACGTCCACGTCCACATCTTTTCTTTTCTGTTTCTATCACTTCAGCACTTTCCTTTTTTTTAATAAAATTTAGGAAGTGAAACTCAAGTTTTGATAGTGCGGTACATGTGTTGATGCCTAATTCTATACAATTTAATAATAATGCATTAATAAAATAAAATATGTATATTAATATATACCATATATAGATATGTCACTTCGACATTTTCTTTTTGTTAGGATCACCTAACTCCCCGATGCATATTTCTACATTGTAATAGGACTTTTGCAATCCTTTTGTTTTTTCCTAATAACATTAAGCCCGAGACTCAACAGCATGCGCACTTGGTAAAGGTGTAGAGTTTGTTTAGTAAAAAGATTAGAAGTGCTTAACTAATAAAGATCAATACTTCTTTAATCCTTGGTTTTTTTTTTTTTGTAACATAAAGAATTTCATTCAAGAATAAAAAAAAAGAGATGTCAAGTACAATATCTCATATAATGAGATAAATTTTCTTTAAACACACTTGAGCATCATCAAACAATATAATATGTTTACTCAGTTTAGGAATAACTTCATTCTCTAACCTAGGAATAGTTTGGACCGAGACATACGGACAATACTAAGTTTACAGTCTTTAATCACTTCACCATTTTCAGAAAGACTATAATCTAAGTTTTTTTGGAGCAGCTGCTACTGCCGAAGAGTCGCCCTCGAAGATATCAAATGGTATTCCCAGCTCATGGGCCATTTCCATGACAATTGGAGCTGCCATGAGTTCAAACAAGAATACCGACAATTTTGCCCAAAAAAATAATAGTATAAGGGCCTCCGCCTCCGGAGTGGGGCCTCGTGCTCTCACTGCAATAATCTAACGCACGGATAAGATTGAAAAAAGGAAAATTTCCGTTGCCGGGACTTGAACCCGGGTCTCTCGGGTGAGAGCCGAGTATCCTGACCAACTAGACT
Source organism: Paratinospora sagittata (assembly GCA_035771175.1). Taxonomy (NCBI): domain Eukaryota; kingdom Viridiplantae; phylum Streptophyta; class Magnoliopsida; order Ranunculales; family Menispermaceae; genus Paratinospora; species Paratinospora sagittata. Next base: position 48,992,516 of record CM069603.1, on the reverse strand, counting down.
ACAACGGATTTGTTATTCTAGGCGAATTATAATTTAATTAATCAAAATGTTTTAATCTCACTTGCTACGCCATCCAGTCGAAGAACGACGTGGCAAGCTTGAGATCCACTACTGCGCGCCGCACAGGATTGGGTGAGAATGGAGGAGGGGGAACGAAGCGAAGGAAGAAGGCATTCCACTGGACAGAGTGCACGTTAGCAAGCCTACTCTACTGCGAGAGAACGAAAGTGAAACACGAGGAACGATAATGGCGTCAAGATGCGCTGCGCTTCCTACTCAGCTTCCATCACTTCACCATCTCCGATCTCGCTCAACGTTCTCCAACCAGCACCTTTCCCTGTCCTGGAAGCGCACGTTAGCAGCGGACAATCTCGTCGTCTCTTCCGCCTCTTCGCCATCTCATTCATCATCTCGAGGCAACCACTTCTCTCTCAATTCATCTCTCTCTCTCTGTTTTTTTTTTTACTAGATATTGAAAATTATTGTTAATGATGCTCAGATAGTGTCTGAGACGATGTAAATATGTTAATTGAAACTCAAGCTAAGTATTAGTATTCCTTAAAGACCAACTTACTGTGGAAAATGTTATTCTTTATCGGTTAGAGAAGCTCTTTAATTTGCGCAATAGCGGGGTTCTTCCATTGTAGGATCGAATTCTTCAAGCTTTTCAGCTATGTTTGTGTGTCTACTTAGTTAGGTTAGGATCGTAGTTACAGTTTCTAGATGTTTAAGTATTTTGAAATCTCAAACAATTGAAGTTTCTTTGAGGCTCATTCACGCATGGACATGTGATCTTTTTATGCATTTTTTTTCAAAAAAAAATAAAAAAATTATGAGAATTTCAATCAAGCCAGTGTATTTGGTAGAAACCAAGAAAAACGACCGATTCTACTGTTGACAAGGAATATTTTTGAAAAAGAAAAAGAAAATTCATGGCAGTTAGGTGTGTGTTCTTTGGAACTTTATTCCTTTGGTTTCTATTCATTTTTGTGCATGAAGACATTTTGAAGTGCACAAAACTAGTCACTCTGAAAGGTTCTCCAACATTAAACATTTTTTAGCCTGAAAATGAACTTAATTTACTCTCTCTCTCTCTCTCTCTCTCTCTCTCTCTCTCTCTCATTAATGAGAGTAGGATTGTTGAGAGAATTGGTAAAACTTCTATGATTTTTTAGTCGTTTGTTCTGAATTTCAGCTACCTTGTTCTGTGTTTCTCAGGCAGATCTTACATGCCTTCAGTAGTAACATGCACTGCTCAGACTACTGTAGCAACAAATGTGGCTCCAGGAACACCTGTTAGGCCTACAAGTATATTAGTTGTTGGGGCTACTGGAACTCTGGGCCGGCAGATTGTGAGGCGAGCGTTAGATGAAGGTTACGATGTGAGATGCCTTGTTAGGCCTCGACCGGCTCCAGCTGATTTCCTTCGTGATTGGGGTGCCACTGTCGTAAATGTAAGTTCCATGACCTTTTATTCTCTGTTAGAATTTGTATGTATCTCCCTTGAGTTAAGATGTTTTGAAGAAAATTGCTTGTAACTCTAACAACCATTACTTCTATTCTTCATATTCTTCAGTACTAGGTGTAATGTTAGCTGCACTATGGTTGCTTCCGAATTATGAATAAATTTTCTTTCTTGAAATTAATAAAAGAAACAATATTCAATGAAATTCTGAGGGCTTCAACAACCTAAACTACGGCTTTTCATAACGGTGTAGCTGTATCCCCATGTCATAATTGTGCTGTACATTGTAGTCATATGAGTAGGCTTTGTGTAACTATGTTCTCTTCAACTTAAACCGAGTTGACTGCCTCTTGAATTTAGTTTAGTCATATCTGCTCATAATGCACCTGAATTCAGTTATGATTTAATTTCAAGCTAATGTTCCTTTAGCGCACATAATTTTAAAGAGGCTTATAGAATAACCAAATGACTTGATTTGTGAATTTGTTACTTTAAATTGGAAGTTACCTGTGCCCTATTGGCTGATCTTCCATATCACATGTATTACATAATATATGGATATAGGTTTTCAGCACTTCTTTTTGAGTGGGGATTTTCTTTGCTTGATGCGGAGAATTTGAGAGAGTCCATAACATCACAAGAAGTGCATTTCTATATATATTTTGCACTAAATGCTGTGATGCTTACTAGTTTCTGTGGGCATATGAACAGGCAGACCTAAGCAAACCAGAGAGTATACCTGCAACGCTAGTTGGCATCCATACAATTATTGACTGTGCTACAGGTCGTCCGGAAGAACCTATAAAAACAGTATGTATTCGTTGGAAGTTTTGACACATTTTTTCTGGTTTCTTTTTGGATGAATTGTTTTGGTTCAAAATAAAGTCAATATAAAGAGAGTGCTTTTCTTATTGTTATTTATCAACCCTTCTCAAGTATTCAAAGGATATGGGCCTTTTTTTTATTTATCAAATTGCAGTCTTGTTGAGGCGATTAATATTTTTGTACTATTTGGATCTTGTTCTTATTTACTGGCTCTATTTAGGTAGATTGGGAAGGGAAAGTTGCTTTAATACAATGTGCAAAGGCAATGGGAATCCAAAAGTATGTATTCTATTCTATTCACAACTGTGACAAGCATCCAGAAGTCCCTCTAATGGAGATCAAACATTGCACGGAGAAGTTTCTTCAAGATTCAGGTCTAACATACATCACTATCCGTTTATGTGGTTTCATGCAGGTACATATTTAGTCAGAGTATATACCCTTTACATGCTCTTTTAATGATCCCTTTATTTGAACAATACTTCACTTTTAGAGCACATGTGCCAACTTAGTATTTCATATTTGAAAAGCTTTATTTCCTATCTATATCCTGCTTGGTTGTAACAAAATAAGATGGTTTGGCCATTAGTAATAGCTATTCAAAAGCCATGATGCTAAAAAATGACAATCAAGTTGCTCACAGTTTATGCACAACATGCTTTTGAAATTCCCATTCATCTTTCCAAAAGCTTCTTAAATGTCATTATGTCACCCTTATATGTGTTACGTTCTCTAATTTTGTGGATGCTATTGATCGCTTCCTTAGCTCAATCTTAATGCATCTAGCTTGATCTCTGTCTTTACTTTTGTTTTTCAATCTCACTATCCCAAGTTCCCTACTTTTGATGTACATATATAAAACACTATATGAAAGAAATAACAAACTTAGCTCAGCCCACCTCTGTTCATTCAGTGTACTTCTTCTATCTCTTTCCCTTTTGTCGTGTTTGCTTCTCCTCCATTTGCTGTGTCCTTTTGTCTATTCCCAGTGGTGGTCTTGATCTAATTTAGCCTTGGTTGTGTTGAGCCCCTGTTTTCTAATACATCCAAAATCTTCTGATGTTTTTTTTTTCTTTTTTGAAGAAAATAACTGAATCCTGCATACCTTTCATAGGTGAACATAATTTATCTGAGAAAAAGGAAGTAAATCTTTGGGCATAGAAATTGTCTTCTTCCTAGAATCTCATTGCCATGTTTTATGGCTATAAAGTTTTTCCTTAGATGCCAAGTATTTATATGTGTTCTGCATTTTATAGGGTCTGATTGGACAGTATGCGGTACCTATACTAGAAGAGAAGTCTGTTTGGGGGACTGATGCCCCAACACGAATTGCTTACATGGACACACAGGTTAATGTTTAACTTTTTTCAAGGTAGCGTATCTGATTAATGCCAAGGCTGTTTCTTCATATTGTCTGACCCTCTTTCTTGAATTTCCAGGATATAGCTCGACTAACATTCATAGCTTTACGAAATGAGAAAATCAACAAGAGGCTTCTTACGTTTGCTGGACCTCGTGCATGGACAACCCAAGAGGTAAAGACAGTAGAAAAAAAATATTTTTAGTCATATGTATTTAATCTTTAAAAATGTTAGAGGTTAGATATTTTGCTCAAATACATCTTTGCCTTGTATAGAAAATATTCCATTTTCCCTATATTGAGAAGACTTGTTCATGGAAGTTGACTTGACAATTTCTGCTAGTAAAGTTGAAGATCTAAAATTCTGTTGCCTTTTGATATGAACCCTTAATTTTGTAGTTTTGTTTCTTAAGGTGATAACTTTATGTGAGCGGCTTGCTGGGCAAGATGCAAATGTGACAACAGTCCCTGTTTCAGTTTTGAAATTAAGTCGCCAACTAACACGGTTTTTTGAGTGGACAAATGATGTTGCTGATAGATTGGCATTCTCAGAGGTGAGTATATTATTATGTTAATAAAAAAAGAGATAGTAAACTGAAACCTGATGTGGAAAAAACTTCACCTAATCCATTGGTCATTTTTGTGGTGTTCTAGATTCTTGAATTCTAAATCTTTTATTCTCCTTCCCTTTAATTAGGTTGTGTCATTTTGTTCAGGAAGTAAATTGGATTTGTTTATCTTTGGTTGACTTGAGAAAGTGAGAGTTTACCTAATGGCTGTTTGGTGGTAATTTCTAGGTTCTCACCAGTGATACGGTTTTCTCAGTTCCAATGACTGAGACATATGACCTACTTGGGGTGGATTCAAAAGATATCATCAACTTAGAGAAGTATTTGCAGGATTATTTTACGAACATTCTGAAGAAATTGAAAGGCTTGAAAGCACAGTCGAAGCAAACAGATTTCTACATATGACACAATAGCTTCTGTTTTATAAATCATTGTTAAAGATTTTCTGTTTTACCATGTCTAGCATTCTTTTGCCTTTTTCTTTTGTTGAGCAATGCCTGTGAACCAAGATGAAGACTTTGGTGCTCATGTGGTCTCCATTTATATCAACTAAATTCAAAGCCGTTCTAGAATATCAAAAAATTCTTTTTGGGGGGTTCAAAGCCTTTCTAGAATAGTATTACAAATCACTCTGTTTAAACGTTATAGTAACATGTAGATGCCCTCACATGTAATCTACATACTAGCCCAGGTAGTGACAAGATTGGAACTCGTGCACTTTATGGATTATAGCTTTAACACTTTGCCATCTTGTTCCAAGGTAAGTTGATTCACCATTACATTCATAAATTATTTATTATCGGTGTGTTTAGGAGAGGATATGTGGAGGTCCGTCCCGGCCATGGGGTAGGACCCAAAGGCGCTCTTTAATTTTGAAGGCTCGTATATATGTACATATTAATGGATGGACCTTTTGAAGGTAGTGGACTCTTTAGTAGTTGTAAATAATGATGAGTTTATTTTTTTTCTAAATGTAAAAAATTAGGTTTATTTTTAACTTATTTTAAAAAAAAAATTAATTAAATTATTGGGAGCCTCAAATTTTGTACTAAAATACTTATATAATATATTTTTTTTACCTTAAAAAAAAATTGCTATACTTTTTTTTAGCTTTATTTTAATAAGATTTATTTTTTTGGTTCAAATAAGAGCTTATTTTAAATATGTTATTTGGTAAGTAGTCAAACTTCATATTTTAGTTTTATTTTAAAGATAAAATATTTTCAATTTAAAATGTCAACTTCATACTATAAAAATAAGTTAACTTAAAAATAATATTTATATATAATAATTGTATTGAATATTGAATATTTAAAATTTTGATTTTGTAATTTTTTATTATATTAATTTTGTAACTTTAAATATATTGAAAATATTTATAAAAAAAAGACCCCATATAAAATTAAAAAAGGACTTTATTTATTGTACATCACTCCGAGCCCCTAAATTGTCAGGACCGACTCTGGATATATGAAACCAAGACTACTTATTTCACTTTATTTTTAAATAAGAAAATACTTTAAAAATACACTTTGTTAACATTACTATTAAGAGTTATTAGATCGTTTCGAATTATGTATCAACACGTAATTTGAGGCAATTCAATAATTCTTAAAGAAAATGTCAAACAAAGTGTATTCGAAAAGTGATGGGGTCCACCTCATCATATATTCAAGAATTCATGCATGGGGTGGCTAGCATGACTTCACGTGGGCGACCAAGCAAGAGCAGCCAACAGTCAACACATGCATGGAATCCTCGTGGGCAGCAAGCAAAAACCTCGTGGGGAAGGAAGCAAGAATCACGTGGGCTGACCAAAATAATTACAAAAAAGCCCATGTTTTAGCTCTATAAATAGATCCTTAATTTCAACTTGAAAATTCATTCAGAGAGATCTAATTCTAGAGATCTAGAGAGCCTCAAAGAGAATTTCTTTGAGAAGAAAAAGAGTGAGCTAATTTGTGAAGTTTTATCCACAAATTGAAGATACATAGATATTGTATATTTGTGAGAGATTCACCGAAAGGTGAAGTTTGTAATCTCATTATATTATAGTGGAAGTCTTTAAGCGGCCTACGGGTCCCGTGGTTTTTACCTCATCTTTGGAGGGTTTTCCACGCTAAAATCTTTAGTGTTATCTTTGTTGTATTTTTAGTTTGGAAATTTATCCCGGGGTTGTGAAATTATTTCTTTACATCCATTGATTTTTTTCCAACAAAGTGGTATCAGAGCTTAGGTCGTTTTCAGTGAAGATACTGTTCATACATATAGTACTATTTACGTATACGATACTGTTTTGTCGATAAGTACTATTTGGAATAGTAATACTATTCACAAAATACTATTTACGAGGTACTATTCACCCCGACACTATTCATTAAGTACTATTCATTGCCGGAAAAGTGTCAAGCTCCGCGAAACCTGTTGACTGACGACTCAAATGGAGGAGAGCACAGGCAATATGAACACAGGTAATATGATCAGGTTGACTGCATTTAATTATGCAATTTGGAAGCCGAAGATGGAGGATCTTTTATACATTAAAGATCTGTGAAAGCCGATTATAATGCCGAAGGAAGAAGCCGTGTCTACAACTTCGACAGATGACAAGACACCAAAAACAACCAGCACAGACGCTGACTGGGCCGTGCTGAACCGAAAGTGTGCTGCTCAAATCAGACAATGGATCGGCAAGAGCATTTTTTAAAATTTTGCTAATGAACACGATGCTTACGTTCTTTGGCAAAAATTGGAGACAATGTATGCGAGGACAACCGTACAGAATAAAGCTAATCTGATACGACGATTAGTCAATTTGAAGTATAAAGACGGAAGCAGCGTATCGGAACACATGAGTGAGTTCCAAGGCATTGTAGATCAACTCAACTTTATGATGATGATCGTAGATGACGAGCTACAAGCGTTGTTGTTGCTGAGCTCTCTACCAAAAAGTTGGGACACTCTAGTTGTGTCAGTTAGTAACTCAGCTCCTGGCGGCAAGCTTACCATGAATATGGTAAAAGACAGAATGCTGAACGAAGAGTCTCGACGAAAAGACAATGGTTATACTCTTGAAACTGAAGCACTTGTCATGGAAAAACAAGGCAAGCAAGAATGGCACGGAAGGAGTAAAAGCAGAAATCCTCGTAACCAAAGTTAGCAAAGAGGACGCTCAAAGTCCAGATCGTGGCATGACAAGAAGTGTCATCACTGCGGTAAGCCCGGACATTTCATTCGAGAATGTCGAAAGTTAAAGGCGGAACGATCCAGAAATCAAGAACCAGAAACCCGAACAAATGACACCGCAACTCTCACTGAAGAAGTTGTCATTGTTCCAGATGCTGATTATGTCAACCTTGCAAGTCAAGACTCTACATGGGTAGTTGACTCAGGTGCTTTCTACCATGTCACCTCACGACGAGATTTCTTCTCAGCCTACACGCAAGGTGATTTCGGACGAGTGAGAATGGGAAATGATGATGCATCCAAAATTATCGGCATCGGTAATATTTATTTAGAAACTAATCTTGGATACAGGTTACTCTTGAAAGATGTGAGGCATGTTCCAGATATCCGCCTCAATTTGATCTCTACCGGAATGCTTGATGACGATGGCTACAATAATAACTTTGGTGAAGGAAAATGGAAGCTCACCAAAGGAAACTTGGTAGTAGCCAGAGGCAAGAAAGATGCATCACTCTACCACACAGAAGCCAAGCTGTGTAAAGAAGAAGTAAATACCATGAGGAAAGAAGTTCCCACCGAGTTATGGCATAAGCGGCTCGGTCACATGAGTGAAAAGGGTCTCAGAATTCTTTCCAAGAAGGAGCACTTACCAGGAATGACAGGTACATCTTTACGTACTTGTGTTGATTGTATTATGGGTAAACAACATAGAGTTGCATTTCGTAGTTCCCCACCATCTAGAAAGGTAAATATTTTAGATTTAATACACATAGATGTCTGTACAATGAGTTGTAAGACACTATGAGGTGCTCATTATTTTGTGACTTTCATTGATGATCACTCTAGAAAAGTGTGGGCCCTTGCTTTGAAAACTAAAGATCAAGTGCAGGAAGTTTTCAAGCAATTTCATGTAAAAGTTGAGAGAGAAACTGGCAGACATATGAAGTGTGTACGATCAGACAATGGCGGTGAGTATTGCGGATCATTCGAGGAGTACTGCAGAAGTTTCGGCATCAGGCTGGAAAAATCGGTACCAAAGACACCTCAACACAACGGTGTCGCAGAAAGGATGAACAGAACAATTTGTGAAAGAGTCAGATGCATGCTATCAAATGCAAAACTGCCAAACTCCTATTGGGGGGAGGCAATGAGGACAGCAGTCGATTTAATCAACCTTTCTCCATCAGTTCCTCTGAACTACGACGTACCAGAAAAGGTTTGGACGGGGAAAGACGTTTCTTATAAACACTTGAAAGTATTCGGCTGCAGAGCATTTGTTCACATCCCTAGAGACGAAAGGTTCAAGCTGGATGGAAAATCGAAGCAGTGTATCTTTGTGGGATATTCCCATGAAGAATTCGGCTACAGATTATGGAATCCTGTCAACAAAAAGATTGTCAGAAGCAAAGACGTGGTGTTTCTTGAAGATCAGACGATCGAGGATTTTCAGAAACCTGAGAAGCCACAATCAGAAGAACTTCCAGTTAATCTGGAACCAATCTCTTCATCAACAAATTCAGATGACAAGGGAACTGCACCAGATACTGAAGATGATGTTCCACCAGCTCAAAGTTCAGAACCAGAACAAGTTCCTGAACAAGTCCAACCAGAAGCACAACTAAGAAGATCCACCAGAGAGCGACAACCAAGTCAAAGATATCCTCCTAGCGACTATGTGATGCTCACTGACGGGGGAGAACCAGAGAGCTATACTGAAGCTATCACTGACCAGCATAAGACTGAATGGATGAAAGCCATGCAGGAAGAAAATGAATCTCTGCATGAGAACCACACATTTGACTTGGTGAAATTACCGCAGGGAAAGAAAGCCCTCAAGAACAAGTGGGTATACAGGATCAAAAGTGAAGAAGGTAGCTCGCAACCTCGATACAAAACAAGATTGGTTGTGAAAGGGTTCGGACAGAAGAAAGGCGTTGACTTCGATGAAATCTTCTCACCGGTTGTAAAAATGTCTTCAATCCGAGTTGTTCTTGGATTACAACTTGATGTAAAAACCACATTCTTACACACCATTTACAACTTGATGTAAAAACTGCATTCTTACACGGTGATCTTGACGAGGAAATCTATATGGAACAGCCCGAAGGTTTCCAAGCCAAAAGAAAAGAGAAACTTGTATGCAGGCTAAAGAAAAGTCTGTATGGTTTGAAACAGGCACCGAGGTAGTGGTATAAAAAGTTTGACTCGTTCATGGAGGAAAAAGAGTACAACCGAACGACAGCTGATCACTGCGTCTTCATCAAGAAATTCTCTGATGATGAATTTATTATTCTTTTGCTTTATGTTGATGATATGTTAATTGTAGGCCAAAATATCGGCAAGATTAACCAGTTGAAGAAAGAGTTGAGCAAGTCTTTTGCAATGAAAGACTTAGGACCCGCAAAGCAAATCTTTGGCATGAAGATTGTTCGTGACAGGAAGAACAAGAGACTTTGGCTATCTCAAGAAAAGTATATTAAGAAAGTTTTAGAGCGGTTCAACATGAGCAAAGCTAAACCTGTTAGTTCTCCACTGGCAAGCCACTTCAAGCTTAATTCGAGCCAGTGTCCTTCAAGCGAGGAGGAGAAATCAGAGATAAGCAAGGCACCTTATGCATCGGTGGTTGACAGTCTAATGTATGCTATGGTATGCACCAGACCAGACATTGCTCATGTTGTTGGTGTTGTGAGCTGATTTCTATCAAATCCTAAAAAAGAACATTGGACAGCAGTCAAATGGATACTCAGGTATCTTAGAGGTACTTCTAGTCATTGTTTATGTTTTGGTAATGATAAATCTGCATTAGAAGGATTTACAGATTCATATATGACTGGCGATGTGGATACGAGAAAGTCGATATTCGGGTACCTAATAACCTTTGCAGGGGGAGCTGTCTCATGGCAATCACGATTACAAAAGTGTATTGCCTTAAGTACCACAGAAGCAGAGTACATTGCAATCACTGAAGGTTGTAAGGAGATCTTGTGGATGAAAAAGTTCCTACAAGAATTGCATCAAAACCAAGAAAATTATGTTCTTTATTGCGACATTCAGAGCGCAATTCACCTCAGCAAGAACTCAACCTTCCACTCAAGGTCCAAGCACATCGACGTGAGGTATCATTGGATTCGTGATGTGTTGGAAAATAAACTGCTGCAAGTTGAGAAGATCCACACTAATGACAACGGGGTAGATATGATGACGAAATCCCTGACCAGAGAAAAGCTTGCTATCTGTAGAGAGATTGCCGGTGTGAAGAAGCCCTGTTCCACATGAGGTGGAGGGGGAGATTTGATGGGGTCCACCTCATCATATATTCAAGAATTCATGCATGGGGTGGCTAGCATGACTTCACGTGGGCAACCAAGCAAGAGCAGCCAACAGTCAACACATGCATGGAATCCTCGTGGGCAGCAAGCAAAAACCTCGTGGGGAAGGAAGCAAGAATCACGTGGGCTGACCAAAACAATTACAAAAAAGCCTATGTTTTAGCTCTATAAATAGAGCCTTAATTTCAACTTGAAAATTCATTCGGAGAGATCTAATTCTAGAGATCTAGAGAGCCTCAAAGAGAATTTCTTTGAGAAGAAAAAAGAGAGCCAATTTGTGAAGTTTTATCCACAAATTGAAGATACATAGATATTGTATATTTGTGAGAGATCCACCGAAAGGTGAAGTTTGTAATCTCATTATATTATAGTGGAAGTCTTTAGTGTTATCTTTGTTGTATTTTTAGTTTAGAAATTTATCCTGGGGTTGTGAAATTATTTCTTTACATCCATCGATTTTTTCCCAACAAAAAGTTTGTTCGTCAACCATTACTCTTTTAAATATTAACAAAATATTATTATTCATCACTTTAAATGTATTTATGTCTTTCTGAAATTTAAAGGCCTCTTCCCAGTTCTACAAATTAGAATCTTAAAACATTTTTTTTAAAATATAAAACAAATTTTTTTTTAATTCACATATGCATGATACCTAATGAAAAGTTTAGGAATGTGAAACTCACCTTTCAAGAAAGAGAAAAAAGGAACGTGACAGTCCATCCGAGAACAGAGGTTGAAGCAGTCAGGAATTCCACGCGAAACAGATTTGAACGGTGGTGGAGGATTATTCCAGATTTCTCTTCGTCGGGAGAGGATCATTCGAGATTGGAAGGCGATTAAGGAAAAGGAAAACACTTAAGAGTCGGTCAACACGTCATGTCTATAATGGTTACGAAGAAACTCTGCTGAAATATCAAAAAGTAAATTACGTTAATTACAGGATAAGTTACTAAATTGTATAATTAATCTCAATTACTCATGAGTATATCAAAAGTTTTTATTATAGTTTTATGATCATTTACCTAAATATAATTAAGACAAAATAACGAAATTAATAGTTAGTCGTTGAACCTCATACAGTAAGAATAGCCTACCAAAACCAAGGAAATTACAAAAAAAATATACATATATGAGTAAAATTAGACCCGCAGTAACTTCAGACCATCTTTTATTTTTTTTTGTGCCGCATGTGGTGTATTTTTAGGCGCTTTTATAAGTCGTGACCGCAATCCTAAGTTTCGTTGAACTTAGTTCTAGTTTGACACAGACACGTGGAACGATATGGCTAACCAGGAGATCGGTAGCGTAATTAACGCCAAGGACAGCATTTGGAATGAAATTATCTAAATAAAAACCTCCACCATCCACCATTTCGTGCCTAACACCTAAAGGTGGTGCAAGTGCGTCGTCCCTTTTTTCCTCCCAAAGCAAAGATTGAAGAGACTCCGCAAGCAAAGCACAGCACAGAAACGCAACCCCAAATTAAAGAAATAGAAGCAGAAATAACACTACTTCATTCCCATATGTGTTCATATTCATCATCCAGACATCCAACCTGTGTCATTCCTCAAATAATAACTCAATAAATCAGTTTTTCTTCTCTTTATGACAGAAGAACAAACCTCGCGTCTTCTTCAACAATAAATCCAAGAATTATTATATCAACAACAATCCATAGAATCATGCTTTGTTCGAGGTGGGTTACCGATCCTGACTGGCGTCATCTCTTGATCATCCTACCGCCTCTCTCCTTTCTCGTCTTCCTCTCTTTCTCTTCCCTCATCACCACCAATCCCTTTTCCATTAATATTCTTCTTACTCCGTTCAAATCCGGTGCCGCCGATCGCGCTCCGTCTCCGTTTAACCAATCAGAAGTGAACCACCGGTACTTTAAGAAAGAGGAATTGGATCGTTCGAGAATCGCGGTTTGTTTGGTGGGCGGAGCGAGGAGGTTCGAACTCACGGGTCCGTCGATTGTAGAGAATATTTTGAAGGTTTACCCGAATTCCGATCTTTTCTTGCACAGTCCATTGGATTCAAACGCCTTCAAGTTTTCGTTGTTGAAGGCCGCTCCAAGAATCGCTTCGGTTCGTATTTTTCGGCCCAAACTCTTGCCCGAGACCGAGTCTGATGTCCGCGTCCTAACCGCTCGTAACTCCCCCAACGGCATCCAGGTATTAATTCAATAATTATCGTTAATTAAAACGCTAATTACTCTCTCTCTCCCTCTCTCTCTATATATATAAATGTCTTTAAAGATTTCACGACGAAACTCCTGCGATAGATAAACACGTTACAGTCCTTCAATTCTGTGCGGTGTGTCGCCGACTCATTGAAGAACGTTACGAACTTACGGTGTCGTATGATATCTTCTTCTCTCCCGTTTAATGTTGATGACATCCTTCATCGCAACAAGATCAGGCGATAAATGGCCACGCGGATGAATGCAATTGAATGTGTTAGTAGATCCCAATTAGAAGACACCGTGGCCGTTAATAATGATCGAGAGTTGCCTGCTTTGCTTCCTTTTGAAGCGAACAGATGTTACTTGTGCGGGCGGCTGTTAAGCTTTTGATTATGTGGTGGGTGGGTGACAGGTATCAAGTGGAGGTAGTGGTTAGAGCTCACGTAACTGCAATGCACTGAAAATGATTCTATGAATCATGGAGTTGATTAGGTATCATTGATTTGCCAAATTAGTTAATGGTGATCTTTATTTTACTTTTTTTTATTGGGTATTTTGATAATAATTTATTATGAACTCTTATCTAATAATTATAATTTTTAAATTGAATAATTTTTAATATGATATTAGAACTTTTATTTTTACAAGATTTAAGTTTCTATGTTCTCATTTCTTGTTTTATCTCTTTTTCTTCAGGCTCTTTACTGGATAATAATTGGATATATACTTGAGAAAGAGTGTTGATAATAAATATATATATATTGTTGGGTCTTTTATCTTCCAGCTATAATTTTTGTATTGGGTTGTTTTTAACATAACAAGGCGTGCAGGGACTTTTGCAGTACTTCAACCTGGTTGAAGGGTGTTTAAACCTAATAGAAGAGTACCAGAAACGGAACAACTTCACCTACGACTGGGTCGTCCGGACCCGGGTCGACGGCTACTGGTCCGCTCCACTCGACCCAGAAAACTTCGTTCCGGGTCAGTACCTTGTTCCACCCGGCTCAAACTACGGCGGACTCAACGACCGCCTCGGGATCGGCGATCTCAACACTTCCACTGTGGCTCTCTCCCGACTCTCTCTAATTCCCCAGCTCGACTCAGCGGGTCACACCCAACTGAACTCGGAGACGGCCTTCAAAGCTCAACTCACCACACAAGGTGTCAACTACGTGACGAAGCGCGTTCCGTTCTGCATCGTGTCGGACCGGAAGTACTCGTTCCCGCCAATGCGATTCGGGGTGCCGGTGGCGGCAATGTCTAGCAGGGGGCCGCTGAGCGGGGCGAAGTGCAGGCCTTGCACGCCGGCGTGCGTGGGGACGTGCATGGAAGACGCAATGCTGACGGTGGAGAAATGGTGGAGTTGGACGGAGTGGAGGGACGGGAGTTTGAAGTTGTGTGATGCGCAGGAGGAGTGGGAGAAGGGGTGGGAAGAGGTATTTGATGAAGTAGCTGGAGAGAAGCTCGGTGCGGATAGAAGAAGGATGGAGAAGAATTTTAGTATGAGGGAATGCGTGAAGGAGTTGGAGGAGACGAAGAAGCGAGCGGAGTTGTGGGAGACTCCGTCATCGAAGGAGATTTGTAGATTAGGGTTGGATCGGAAGTAGATGTGTAGAAGATTTTAATTAGCATATATACGTACACCAAACACCATAGAGATTAAGTAGGAAAAATCAAATTCTTTTTGTCTGGTAATTGATGGATAGAAATAGAATCGATCGGTTTTTAGCAGTAGGAAACGGAGAATGAGTTTGTTGATGCAGGAAAATAGTAGAGGAAGCCGCTTGGTTTCACACTCTTAAAGCGCATCAAAGTGATTTCTTTTTCTTTCTTTCTGTCCTGTTTTTGGAGGCAGGATTTTTTTTTGTTGTAGATATGTCTAAAAATTAGAATCTTCTTCTGCTTCTTCTTATGTGACATACAGGGCCTCTTTGAAAGAGCTATTTCAAATGCATTTAAGTGTTTCTCTCAAAAGTATTTAAAAAAAAAATTAAAAATTATTATTTTGTTACTTTAAAAAAGATCTGCTAAAATAAAAAATAAATAAAAAATTATGTGTGCAATTATACTATCATGAATATTACATCATACGCTACATATATTAAGACACGTGATATATATATATCCAATAACTATTATAACGTAGTTTCTTTGCTTTAATTAGATTAGCACTTTACTGTCCTAATTCATCTCTATAATTTTAAAGCAAATCCCTTCCCGAAAACCTTCAGTTCTGTTCTGGTTTAAGAAGAAATTCAAAAAATAAAATTATGATGACGAAGAAAGATTACTTCAATTCAAATGCTGCATCATAGCAATTGGACCAGTTTGGGCCCCTTTTACACAGTCCAATGGATCTGTGAACAGGTAGAGAGAGTGGTTCAAAAGCTGAAATCATTGAGTGAGGATGGTTAGACAATCTGGTATCGTGTGTCATAAAACTTCCCAGAAGCCACTATATTTTTGCTAGCGAAAACTCAAAAGCAACCCTACCATGAACACTACAGATCCCTTCAGTATAGCTTTTTTTTATGTTCGGTAACACGTCTCGTTCTCAAATGCCCCAACTCACGTAGCTCAACAATCAATAATTATCATCATTATTATTATTCTTTTTGACATCTCATCTTGGTAGTCTATCTTAAATTAATAAGTTTTTTTTTTGACATTTGCATGATTATTTTTTATTTATTTTTATTCAGTTAATTAAGAGTGATAATTCATATTATTGTATCGTAATTGGTCGTGTCATAATCGTCTATAATAAAATATATTATAAAATCAAACACGACACATTTAAATAATATGTCATTATATGTAAACTCAAACTCGACACGTTTAATAAACAGATTAAACAGGTTAATATATTTATAACCCTTTAAACTTAAACAAGTTAATTTTACTCTATTTATCATATATATAAATTTTAAATTAACATATAAATTTTAAATTTTAAATTATAATTATACAATCATATAATAAAGATAAAATAAAATATTATAAAGTTAGAATCTCAACAAATGACATAAAATATTAAAAATTCTTCACATGTAACATAAGTCTCAACACAAAATTAAAATTATACCAAAAAAAAATTAAAAGCCTGACCATGCATGTCAGGATTAATAGATTACGATTGGGACAATTTTGGGCTAAACCTGTTCATATACATATATTGAAGCTCCAACTTATTCTATCCTCTTGTTTGGGCAAAGTTACAGTACCCATCCTGGGCTTTAAAACATTTTGATTGCAATTAAGGGCCGGTCTTTCAAGCACTAAGAGTAAGTGTAGCCTAGTGACTCATTCAAGAGTCGGCCCATCAGCTGCACAAATCTGTCAAGGAAAAGATAATATAGGCGAACAAAGCTCATTAATGCCAATGGGTTGGGATACGTTTGAGAGGTGTCAACCCATGACTTAACCTAAATTATTTGGGTTAAAATTTTTGAACTCAACTCAATTCAAATACTTAGATCAATCAAACTCAACTCATCGGTTTAAGTTCAATTTTTTGTTCCCATTAATTAAGTACCATGACTATTAACTAAAATACAATACAATCACTCATGAATAATGAACAATGTGGCCAAACTACTCACATGCCTTTCTCAAATAAAGTATCACCTAGGAGTTGCAATTCGTGTTGTCGTTTCGTAATCGGTCGTATCGTAATCGTATATAATAAAATATGTATTAAACTCAAACACGGCACGTTTAAACAACGTGTTATTATATGTAAACTCAAACCCGACACATTTAAACAACGTGTTATTATATGTAAACTCAAACCCGACCCGTTATCATATTTATCATATATAAATTCTAAATTAACATATAAATTAAAAAATTTAAATCATAATTATACAACCATATAGTAAAGACCAAATAAAATATTATAAACTTAGAGTCTTAACACATGACATAAAATATAAAAAAAATCTTCACACATAATATAAGTCTCAACACAAAATATAACCGTGTTAAACAGATCAATTTTGGGTTTAGCAGGTCGATCTGCTTTTGACATGAAATTTAATCGTGTCTAATCGGGTTTAACCTATTTTGACTTGCACCTGTTTATGCAAAACCCAAACTCATTTATTTCGTGTCAGTTTCGAGTCATGTTATCGTGTCATAACCTATATTATTACCCCTACTATCACCCAAGCCCAGCAAATTAAATGATTTTGGCTTCATAATTGTCGCGTTTTCATATTTTTCAACACAAAGAGTAACAAAATACACGCGGGAATTTCACATTGACACCGTATATGATCAAACTAATGTTGAAAACAACGCTAATTTATCTGTAATTAGGGGTGTAAGCAACCCGACCGACCCTACCGGACCCAACCTGACCCGATCAAACTCGACTATTTCGGATCAGGTCAAGTTTGATTGATATGTCCGGTTGGTTAGGTTAATTTTTCAGCAATCCAACCAAACTCGACCAGACCCGACCTCTTAAAATTTATATATATATATATGTATGCATGTATGTATGTATGTATGTATGTATGTATGTATGTATGTATGTATGTATGTATGTATGTATGTATGTATGTATGTATGTATGTATGTATGTATGTATGTATGTATGTATGTATGTATGTATGCATAAAAATACTAAAAAAATATTACATACAAGGTCTCTAATTAAGAAGGCACATAACCCTCAACTACTTTTTTTAAGTTATTGGGTTAGATAGTAAAAAGAATATGATAAGATGAGCGTTTGTGATTAAAAGAGAAAAATTTTCATTTTAGTCTCACATTACTTATTGGGAAGAATAAGAGACTCTATTTCTCTATAAAAGCCTATCAACTCCCTATTCATACATATTCTTATAAATCAAGTTTAAGAATAGCTTGACTTGTACATATATAAGTTCTCTGAAAAAAAAAAAAGATATCATCTTTTAAAGCTCAAATGGTAGTTTAATAAGTTGGATACATGATAATCCAACATATTTTATTAATAATATAAGCTTAAGTAGTAATTATTAAGCTTTAAAAAAAATTAAACTATTTAATGAGACCCAACTTGACCCTAATTAGCTTTAAAAGACGACATCTCTTTTCTTTATGAAAAATGCTTCACTCTACCTGGTGAAATTTAAAGTAGCAAATATTAACAACCAAAAACAGTGTAATATACGAGCAGAACTATACGAATTTAAAAGGAAGATTTTGAAATAATAAGGAGAAAGAAAGTTCAACAATAAGTAAAACATGAATCTTACGATCTTATATATTTATGACCAATGCCCTGTTTCTTCGATTAAATTCTATAATCATATACCCAAAAGTGAGGCTCAATTTTACAAAAGAAATCAGCAAGTAGACTTGACTGGTTTATTTGTTTATGTGCGTGTCTGCCTAAAGCTGGCCAATGTAACGTGAAATGCAAAGGAAATGAGGAGAAATAGCGACTCGACTTGGGTGATGACAACAGATCATCCCAGCTTTCTGCCTATGAGAGGAAGGAAACAAAAGCACAAAACCAAGCAGAAAGAGGCTGTCAATGTGGTTGGAATCTGGTGCCAAAGAAACAGCAAATTATTGAAACAATTAGCGCTGTTTTTATTCTTTGTTGAGGACGGTGGAGTGAATGATGAGACCATATACATATATATTTCTATTCCCACATACCCAGCTTATATATCCCTCTGCGCTCTCTTTTTTATATATGGAATCATGTGAACTACTTCAGAATTGGTTAATCAATGCCCCAATAATTATCAACTTGAACTGCTTCTAGCTAACAGATTATATAATAAAGGAGAGGAATGTTAACTGCTATAAAAATATGCAACATTATCTGCTTGGATTATGAATAAACTATTGCTTGAGTTCACGTGTCTACCCTTCCATCCACGCTTTTGGAACTGTAAACTTAAACGCGTTGATCTAAACCGTCACCGCGTCTTTCATCATCAAACATTTAGATTTTTAAAAGAAAATAATGAGTGACATCCGTATATATATTGGATGCTGATACATGGGTTAAAGGTATCTAATATATTTAATGGTCTATGTGTGCTGAAAATGTGTATCAATATCAATCCTTATTTTCAAGAGAAATGTTTTTATACTTAAAATAATACACATGTTATGCTGATATTGTGTATTGTGAGTAGTGGATGTTTTTTTTTTTTTTTTTCTGACAATGTGATGTATTGTCACATTAATTTGAATATAAATTTAGGTATATATATTGGGTTGTTTTTAGCACTCTATAGATCATTAGTACAATAATAACACAAAAGTAATATACATTTTTCATTAGATATGCATCAAGATATAAGCATTCACATTTATATCTAACAAAACAACCACTAATTGCGGTAGAAGGTTAGCTTGGGGCCTGGGGCGTCGCCATACAACGTACGTGGTGACTAACAACTTTAAGCTCCGCCGTCAAGCTTGTGACTGGTGATCAGTAGTTCATTAATTCAATTAAATTCAAAGTGGAAATACTATTTTAATGGCAAATCCCAGAACCGGAGGATCCGTCTCTTTATTTATTTGAAGATCGGGGGATAATAAACCCTAGTTTAATGAATAACACGTCTTTAATTTCCCAGGTCAACATTAATTGTTGTAAATTTCAATTCGATTCCAGTTAAATCTTGATCAGTTTTAAAATCTGATAATCTGATATATTTGATTTAACATATTTAATCCTTGATCTCAGGCATATTAATGAGGGTACATGATATTTAAATTATAAATAGTTATATCTTTTTAATTATTTTTGACGGTATTATTTTAAGTTTTTCTTTACCTCTCTCATACTATGAATTGTTAATAAGTTACGTTTTCAAATTGGAGAATTTAAAGCTCTTTAATGTATGTTTCAAACTACTTTAATCATTAATTTTCTCTTGTTTTATTTTTAATTGGGGTTATTCTTACCAATTATGAAATGTGTTCATTTCTAAATTTATTTTTTTAATTTTTTGAGACATATCTATCTTAATATGAATAATTCATATGATATTTCTTTACTACCCCAACATTTTGTTCCTTCGTATAACATAATTGGTATAATTAATAGAATAGTATTTAAAAATGGAGTTGGGCTAGTGATTTAGAAACAAAGATAAAATTCTGGAATAGAAACTCTAGATAGTGACTATTTTTTATTTTTATTTTTTCAAAAGCCTAAATAATGACTTTTGGGAAGTGTTAAACTATACAACTATTATTTCATTAAAAAAGTCAAGATGTTACATCAATTTTTAATGTCAAGTACATCACTTTTTATCTTTTATTCATGCATTATGGATTTTTTTTTTTTTTGTGATAATCATCAAATATGTTGTTTTTTTTCTTTTTTTGAAGCACATTAAATATGTTGTTAGGGTTAGTTTTAAAATCATATTACACAATCTTTGTTCAACTTGATCATATTTGTTTGACACAATATTGTCCACACGTTATGTGCACTTATATTTTTATTAGATAAAATTATGATATAACGTTGATTAATAAAAATATTGTATAAGTGATAATTTAAATTGAATAAATTATATATAAAACTGAAATATTTCTAAAAATTAATTAATGAGAATATTGTCCAATTAACACGGACAATGGGCATTAAACTGATGTACTTATGTACCCTAAACTAATTTACGTGATTTTTGAGGTTTGTAATAAAATAATAGTTGTGTAAAAAGTGAGTAACATTTGATGTTAGTTTAGCCTTCCCATGAGTTTTTACCATTTTTAACAATAACTTGTTTCCTTAATAAAACGTAGAAAAAATCAATCAACTAATTAACCTTTTCTTTTTATTTTTTCGATTTTCTATAATAAATGGTATTGGAATCTAATGAGTATTTGATATGTCTGAGACAAAGTGGGAAAAGTTACTACGTCTGCGTCAGCATTTTCCATACAAATCATGCATGTTGAGATTTATTCGGCGGAACAAACATAAATATGCACACATACATATACAAATCAAAGCAAAAAAAGAACGTACACAAATTTATGTGGTTCGGTAAAAATTCATCTACGTTCATGAGAGATGAAGATTTTACTAATATGAAAAAATTCAATACAACATTCACAATGTCTCTATTTTCACTCCTACCTCTCAATTTCCAATACTAAGTATATATGGAGAGCTATAGACTTAGTTTCCAATTCAGACTAGGAAAGTTTTCCTACTCAGTTCAAGAAACCAATACAGTCAAAGAAATTAATAAAATAGAAAGTCTTCAGGCCCACAAAGTGGCCGAGCAACACACTATATATAATAATCTCCATCTTGGCGAGGACCACCACAAGCCAATAGTCAATCAACCAATCAACATCTCCAAATGCGCCCCTCGAGGCGCTCAACACTGTAATATATTGATCAAGTTCAAGCAATGCTTAAATTTGACCGTTGAGACTGTCTTTGTCAGCATATCTGCAGGATTATCATTGGTACTGATCTTTTGTAAAGAAATCTCACCATCTTTGATAATCTCACGAACAAAATGGAAACGAACATCAATATGCTTGGTCCTTGCATGATGCGCTTGGTTCTTAGCCAAGTGAATGGCACACTAACTGTCGCAATGAACTGGTACACTTTCCAAGTTAATCCCTAAGTCACCAATCAAACCTCGGAGCCATAAAGCCTCTGTCATTGCCATATACTCTGCCTCAGTAGTAGACAAAGCAACTGTAGTCTGCAACATACACCTCCAACTGATGGGACCACATGCCAAAGTGAACACGTACCCTGTAGTGGAACGCCGTTTGTCTAAATCACCAGCATAATCAGAATCTACATATCCACTGACAAGTGAGCCTGTACCACGGTCCCAGTTAAAAACCAATCCTACATCCAATGTACCTCGAAGATACCGTAACAACCATTTCACTGCTTGCCAATGCTGCTTTCTAGGATCTGCCATATATCTACTGACAACACTCACTGCATGTGAAATGTCTGGCCTAGTGCACATCATAGCATACATCAAGCTACCTACTGCACTAGCATATGGAACATGAATCATGTACTCACGCTCCTCATCGGTGCTCAGAGACATATCTGTTGAAAGTCAAAAATGAGCTGCCAATGGAGTACTCACTAGCTTAGAGTTCTCCATTTCAAACCTTGAAAGAACTTTCTCCAAGTACTTTCTCTGTGACAGATATAACTTGTCCTTTTTCCTTTCTCTATGTATCTTCATACCAAGAATCTTCTTAGCTGCCCCCAAGTTTTTCATCTCAAACTCCTGACTCTGTTGAGATTTTAACATGTTGATCTCTTTCATGCTCTTAACAGCAATTAGCATGTCATCAACATACAGGAGTAAATAAACATAAGAACCATCTAAAAGCTTCAGAAAGTGGACACAACTGTCATATTTGCTCCTCATGTATCCCTGCCTGATCATAAAAGTGTCAAACTTCTTACACCACTGTCTGGATGACTGCTTAAGCCCACATAAAGACTTTTTCAGTTTGCACACATGATCACTCTTACCGGCAACCTCAAAGCCTTCAGGCTGCTTCATGTAAATTGTCTCATCCAAGTCCCCATGTAAGAAAGTTGTCTTGACATCTAGTTGTTCCAACTCCAAGTCAAATAATGCAACTAATGCCAATAATACTCTGAAAGAAGTGTGCTACACAACAAGAAAAAATACCTCATTGTTCTCCATGCCTTTTCTCTGAGCATATCCTTTGGCAACCAATCTTTCCTTATATCTTACACTGTACGATCCTGGATGGCCATCTTTCCTGGAATACACCCATTTGCACCCAATAGCCCGCTGACCCTTAGGTAACTCTACCAGTTCCCAAGTTTGGTTCTTCATCAATGAGTCCATCTCATCCTCCATGGCTTCTTTCCACCTTTCAGAACAACTGTCACTCATTGCCTCCCTGAAAGTGGAAGGATCACCTCCATAAGTTGTCAATGCATATGCTACCATGTCTTCGAATCCATAGCGAACTGGTACTTTAATAGTCCTTTTAGCTCTGCCACTAGCTAAGGACTGCTGCTACTGGTGCTCACTGGCTCCAACTGTTGTCTCTTTCATATTACTCTTTGAATTTTCTCCTGGAGTAATAAACTCCACCTACACAGAATCACCCTTATCCTCCTGAGAATCCATCTGCTTACCAAACATCAAAGCAGACTCATTGAATGTCACATCCCTGCTAATCACAATCTTTTGCAAATCAGGACACCATAACCTGTATCCTTTCACTCCATCTGCATAACCCAGAAATATGGTTTTCTTAGCTCTGGGATCAATCTTACTTTCCCTAACATGATAGTAAGCTGGACATCCAAACACTCTCAAAGAACTATAATCAGCAACATTACCAGACCATACCTCAAGCGGAGTCTGACAATCAATAGTTGTAAATGGAGATCTGTTAAAGAGGAAACAAATTGTATTCACCGCCTCTACCCATAATTCTTTATCCAAACCAGCATTGGATAACATACACCGCGCCCTCTCCAGTAGAGTACGGTTCATCCTCTCTGCAAGTCCATTATGTTGTGGTTTTCCCTTGACAGTGGAGTGTCTCTCAATGCCTCTATGCTCACAAATTTCTGAGAATGCTTTACTTGTGTACTCACCACCATTATCGGTTCTTAACCTCTTAATGTTTCTTCCAGTTTGCTTCTTAACTTTTTTCTTCCATTTCTTAAAGACTTCAAACACTTCATCCTTACTTTTTAGTATTTTCACCCAGACCATATGTGAAAAGTCATCAATAATGGAAACAAAATACCTCGCTCCACTAAGTGAGGGAACTGTGGAAAGACCCCACACATCTGAATGGATATAATCCAGAGTACCTCTTGTGCGGTGAACTGCCTTGTTGAACTTAACTCTACATTGTTTTCCAAACACACAATGCTCACATAAGTCCAACTTCTCAACCTTAATCTTCCCAAGTAAGCTTTTCTAACTCAACACCTCAAGTTCCCTCTGACTCATATGCCATTATCACATATGCCACAACTGAGTATCTGTTGAGCCACTATCTGAAGATGTAGACATCGATGTACTGCATGTAAGTGTATGCCCTGATAACACATACAAGTTACCAAGTTTCTTGTTTTTCATAAGCACCAGTGCACCTCGGACTACCTTTAGAACTCCACCTTCAGCTACAAACCTGCAGCCCTGTGAATCTACAGTACCCACAGAAATAAGATTCTTGAGCAGCTCTGGAACATGTCTAACATCTATCAAAGTCCTCACAATACCTTCATGCATCTTGATCTTCACTGTTCTTATCCCTATTGTCTTACAGGCCATATCATTCCCCATAAGTACAGTACCACCGTTCACACTCTGATAAGAAACGAATCAGTCCTTATTGGGACACATATGATATGAACAACATGAATCAATAATCCACTCATCACCTGAGCATCCCACAGTAGCTGAAAGAACATTAGCACTATCAGATTCTTCCTCTGCAACTATTGTAGTACTAGAATCTTCTTATTTCTGTTTTCCTTTTCTCTTGCGCTCTAGACAATATTTCTTAAAGTGCCCTTCTTTATGACATTCAAAGTACTTTAATTTTCTCCCATTTCATTTTGATTTGGATCGACCTCCATGACCTTTGGACCATTTTTGTTCTGATCTACCTCTAGCCAACAAGCCTTCACCTGAGCTTTCTATTTTTTCTTCAGTAACCATCCTTTTCAACTTCGTCAAGTTCAAAGTTGTTTTGACATCTTCTAGAGCTTATAGTAATTCGGTAGTGAACATAGCAAATACATTGCTTGGTCCTCATCACTGAGTTTGTACCCAACATTCTTTAAAGCCATAAGAATTCTGTTATACTCATCATGATGTTCTCTCATAGACGCACATTCCTTTATCTTCAACATATGCAATTGCTTCTTCAAATACAGTCGATTTGTTAGAGATTTTATCATATACAAACTCTTCAATTTTAACCACAAACCCACAGTTGTAGTCTCTTCTTCAATTTCTCGGATGACTTCATCACTTAAGTATAAGAAAATAGAAGTAACACTTTATTCATGATGTCATTTATTTTCTTTTTATGTCAGCTTTGCACTCAATGCATCTCTTTCTTTTAGTATTTTTTTTAGCCCTGTGTCAACAGGCATCCTTAATCCACTAAAGGTTAAAGTCATTTTTTTAGTTAAATTTTTTAATTTTATATTTTACAGCCATAACAATGATTAACTGTAGTGACTCAAATCTGAACTCGGAACGACTCCAATATGATAAAAAGACGCTATTCCGCTAAAGTATTAAACGTGCTCAGTGCGGCAACAAAAACAGGAAAAAAAACTTTTTTTTTTCTTTTTCGGTTGCAGAAACCAATAACAAAAAGAATGCAATTTTTTGTTCTTTTACTCTCCGGTAACGGCGGGCTTCTTTAATCGCAACTGCAGCAAATAAGTAAATAATCGCATTCAACCAAACCATCCATATACCACGTATTTATATTTTATAAGAAAATCTCCCTCTGATATCAATATTTTAAGATTTATTCAGTGAAATAAACATAAATATACACACATATATAAATTAAAGTAATAAAAAAAATACATATAAATTTATGTAATTCAATAAAAATTTATTGACGTGTATGAAAGATGAAAATTTTACTAATATAAGAGAATCTAATATAACATTCACAATGTCTCTTTATTTTCACTCCTACCTCTTAATTTTCAGGATTATGCATATTTAAAAAGTTATAGACTTAATTTCTAATTCAGACTAAAAAAAAATTTTCCACTCACTTTAAAAAATCAGTCAAACAAATTAATAAAATAAAAACTTATAAAATAAAAAATCGTCGACTGTACGGGCCGAGCCATACACTATATATAACAATGCATCCCCAAAAATAGCATGCAGTCGCACTATACTATGATCTAAGATGCATAAGAGAACAACAAAGCTAGCACTGCGCATACATGAAGTACGTATTTTAAAAGAGCGAATTTAACAAACCAGAATGATAATTTTTTCTGCAAAGATTTCCGAATGGATCTTCTTTCAAAGAATTAATTAAATAAATTTACAGTTTAATAGCAAAAGAAATTCACGGCTGTACACTCTCTTTTGATCGCACCACGCGCAACCTTTATTTCTTTCTTTCTTTTGTTTACTTTTCCTTCAATCATCTTCTAGAAACAAGAAAGATTTACATTAATTAATTAATGCGATCAGTAAGTAGTAGTCTCTTTAATTTCTTTTCTTTTCTTCTCTCCCATCATCATCATCATCATCTATTGAGTGAGAATGTTCAATAGAGAAACCCTGGCACTGATAAAACTCCTAAACACTCCCTCGCTTCCACTCTCCATTCCTCCAATACAATTCTCCATCTCCTGCATTTTCTTCAACATTCTCCTCATCTCTTCCGTTCCTCTCTTTCTCAAACCCAACAGCTTCTTCGCATCAATATCTTCAAATTCAAGAACCCTAGCATCTCTCTTCTCACCGCTCTTCTTGTTCTTCTTCCATGCAATCCAGTAATTCGAATCCACAGCAGAAGATCCTGAAACTCCATTCAAAACCGCTATCGTAACCGACACCGTCACATCGTAAACATCTCGGAGAATGGCCGCTAGCTCAGCATTTCCATCGAGTAACAACAACGATCCAGAAGGCACCGGTCGCCGACCGATGGTCCTCACCACCGAAACCAGTTTCTTCATCTCCTTGTCCATCTTCTTCCGAGCCTTCACATAAGAAGCGATCTTCGACTCGTCTCTCCTCCTCACAGCCACCTGCACCGCAGACTGTTCTTCATTGAGAGCGACGAGCGCGGCTCTGAAGATCCCGTAGACATCGACGAACCGGAGGGAATCTTCGAGAAGCTTTTCGACCCAATCTGATCGGCGGCGGAGAGAGTCCTGCGTTTGCGGCAACTGGAGTAGATCTTCGACGGAGTCGTGGAGGCTCTTGAGCCTGATCAGACCGTGGCAAGCCCAAGCGGAGGTTCTATGGTTGTTGTCGGCGGTTCCGGCGGCTTCTTTTTCCCAGGTTCTGAGATCTTCGATCTCGGATTCAAGGTCAGAGATCAACGGATGTGATCTGCATGGAAGACTGATGGATCTGACGTGGTAGGATTTCTCCGGCGGAGATGGACGGCTGGGATTCGGCTTCGTAGGAAAAGAAAGAGTGCGACGAAATCTGGAAACCATTTCAGTTCTTCCTCTGTTGTTTCTTCGTTGAGGGAAAATCGTTAACACTTGGGACGAATAGAAGATGGTGGGTGCGTTACGGTATATAAAGGGTGAGATTTTACAACTTTCTTTCTTTAATTAATTTAGGGTATGCGATATTATGATATTAATAAGCGCGTAGCAAAATAGGAACGAGGAAGCCATGAGAAGAGGCACGACTAATAGGAGAGAATAAATTCGCCAGCTGTTAGAGTGAGAGTGAGGCATGTGGGAAGGGTTGAAAACCGAGGCGCTTTTGGTTTCCTTTCTTCGTGGAGAGGAGACACCACGTGGAACGACACTCTGGCTACTAAGGCCGTGGGGTCCATCCGATTTTACTCGGACACGCGGCAATTCTTAAGATCGACACTATTATTTTTTGGTTCTATTTTGCATTTTCGTTATAATCGATGTACATACATCTCCCTTGGGCCAACCAAATGATGCACCGATAGTAACTTTTTTTTTGGGGGGGGGAACAATTTCAAGCATTGGTTTCTTGATTTTCGCTGTTAAATTATTATGACATGTTATTAATGGGATTTCATTAGAGTAGTCACTGCAAAAAGATACGTTGAATTGATTTGAGCAGGAGATTTTACTCTGTAAATTAGATTGACAAATCTCGATGAAGACTTAGAACGCATGAACTGAATCTGGAAAGATTGACTATGTTTAGTTTAGGACGATAAATCTTCTAGAAATATTGACTTGTTCATTGATTGCATTCAAGTGTTACAACTATACTCCCCTGGAACCAGTTGGGGCGAATCAGATATGAGGGTTTGATCTTCCGTCTATGTTGAGCATATCAAAGTTTGAAAGTAAAACTGTAACGTGTTTTACAAATGGAACCCCAAGTCCAACATCAAACGTGACAATAAACGTTTGCTCCTTAACAATTTATTTGCTTTAATGCTTAATATTGAAAATCTAAGCCATCTTTCCAATTACATAAGTAAATAAATAAACAATTTCTTCCATATATATACTTACAATTTGTGAATCAAAATTATTTTCTAGCCCAAAGGATCCTGATGGAGAGACTCAGGCGTTGATCATTACAGATTTAGCTGCTCAATAATTATTTTTACACTTTCGAATCCCCCAGAACATTAATAATTTTATTTTGTGTTAATTACCACTTGGCTTGATGGTTAAAGGTGCCACGAACAGGTGGTTTAATACTCATAGCTTGCTCCGAGTCTTTCTGGTCTATCTATATTAGGTGGTTTAGTCAGGTTGAACTCCCACCTAGGCGATCATGTGTTATTATTAAATAATAGATGAGCGTTATAACAGAACTAAAAGATTCTCGAACCTATAAAGAAGTAGCTACCAAGTGCTAACAATATAATAAATTATATGAATTAGTCATCCTAATATAAAAACCCTCATTCCTGTCGATACCACGTCACGTTTTAGACTTCTAGATGACCACATCGATCGACCTACCTGGTTCGTCGGTCAGCTTCAACATGACAGAGAAACGTGCAAGCTTGTGTCTGGTGGAATTTCAAAAGTCCACGAAATTCTGCTGGTCTGGACTGCAGGCGTGGTAAATGTTTGTTCTCATCTCCAATTCCAGACCACACCACACATGACTAAATACGAATTAAAGTCGCAATTATTATCAACATTCCATCTCTATGCATGGCTTGTTGCCAATGTTCATTGTATACATAGCACGCTTACATTGTGGCAATGCCGCCCCTTGGGAATTAAAAGGATAAGACAGCGATGGTATTAATTCCTACCACTATGATCAGTACCAGATATAAGTGGCCTTGTTTGTTGTAGCATGTGGAGCAGGTGCATTGAAGAGCCAAAGTTGGTGGATTTAATTGGCCACCGATTCATAGTATAGAGCTTCAATAGGTTCAATCAATTAACTATTAAGTATTTTAGACATGGGTCGTCATGTATATAACTCATTAATTATATATGTGTAAAGCCGGCCCTTTTGCATCCTGAAAGCTTGCGACCATTATTGTTTCTTCTCCAAAGTCACAAAATAATTCACTTTCAGTTAGGCTTACTCACATAGCAACAAATTTGGGATAAGGCACACACGAGAGATTCCAATGATCCATCTTAAGTATCCAATGCATTAATTCACAAGTACTATCAACATCAATAATTTTTAGAAGTCTTTAGTTTAATTTCCCCTCAACTATTAATTAATTAAGTGGGGCAACACAAGTTTTATTTAACTAAATCCATACATTACATATGGTATTTATAATATTGTTTGGGTCAGTACTTCTTAATTATATTGTTTTGATAAAAAAAAGCAAGCAATAGAACAAAATTATATTATGACCTGCCACAGCCCGTTGGTGTCATGGTCTGGAGGCAGCAATGTTCTATCCTCATGGTCGTGGGTTTGAGGTAGAAGATGCACGGAGGCGCTTCATGCAGGTAAATATCAAAAGCCTATCCCGGCTGACTTCTCTTACGACCTCTTCGCAGATGACACTCAACCGGGTGAAACACTCTAAAGGAACATTTGATCAATCTATTGGTGTGGGGACTAATGGGTCCTAAAGGGACCTGATCATACTCCAATGTGGGACATTGGGTTGTAAGGGTGCGTTGTTTCTTTTAAAAAAAAAATTATATTATGACCTCAATTATTGTTGCTGAAATCATGAAGATTTTGAAGTATATATTGTGTACTACCTCTGCCCTAGCTACTTACTTCTTCTGCTTTCTTTCGGGATCTCAACCGTTGTAAATCAAAATCTCCCCATAGTAATGCACAAGAATGTTTGTGATGGCCTTGAGCTAGGATCTGACATATGTTACTAATGTCCCCAATAATGGAGGCCTTTAATTTGATCCACGGGCTTTAGCTTTAGTTCATATGCTACGTTCTCACTTCTCAGTAATTAAGGCCTTTAATTCGATCCATGGGCTTGTCTATAGAAAACAACACATATTTCGTCCGTTAAAATTTTATTTTGTGATTCATATCCCATAGGTATATCAGAGTCGCTGATCACTCGCTTGGCTATTATCATAAAAGATCAATTGAGTTGTTGTTTTATAGACTCTGATTACTTATTCGCTAATTACCCAAATTAATATTAATTGTACTCGTCAAATTCAACAAAAAAAGTACAAATTATTGGCTACTTGCAATGTGGGCTTGGGCTCGATCCCAATAAGCTTATTGCTAATGAGTCATGACCCACCAAATAAGTTAATTAGCTGTGTTTTTCTACCTGACCCAACTCAACAGATTGATTAACATTGAGCCTTTAATTGCTCGCTGTTAGCTGTAATTGGAATCTACGGTTTCATCTGTTGTCTTTAGAACTATATATGTTTTGGGCTAATAATAGTACGTATGTTATTAACACATACGTATTGTGTAGTCAACTAAGTATGCATGTCAACATTATTCGTGATTATATTGGCAAATCCTCGAGTATTTATTGATTGCATATATATTCTGAATAATTTCATTTGATATTGATCGATATGGGATTCCTTGATGATTGAGCAACAAACCCAATACCGAGACTGACTGCATGTTGATTTCCAAGGTAATAATTAAGCAAGATTCTTGCAAGGCTGTAAAACTGAACATTCTTGGGGATATTAGAATAAGCAGATTAAACTAATCCTTTCATGCGTCTTAATTTAATTATCTTTTGAACTTTAAGTGTACGCTGGTCAGAATGAACTAAAGTAACTTGGTTTTCGATAATGCGTTGACGTACCTGCATTTTTTTTTTTTTTTTCTATGAAAGCTCTTAGTTTTGGACGGTTCTCGCAAGGGAAGGACGTCATGATTAAGGTTTCCCTCCCAAGCACAAGCAGACTGCAGACCCAAGAGGCCTCTGCTTTTCGTGATAAGGATAAAAAAAAGCTGGGCTCACGAGCTTTTATTTTTATATATATTTATTTATTATTATTATTATTAAAATTTAAGTATTTGTTAATTTTTTTCTTTTTTTCTTTTTTTTTGGCCGGGATTATTTCATTGGATTTTATAATTTTATAAAGGCGGGAACGTCCTCGTGTCACGGGCATACCTGTTGGATCAACATGATACCCATGTGGCACCTCGAGTACGCTTACTCTCGGTCCGCCATTCTCCTATGTACTCATGTTACAGCTGAGTACTCGGATATCGCTTGCGGAATACTCGATATCTCACTCGTGCGTAGCACTGGATAGTCACTCGGATACCTTCGATAGCAATCGTGCACAGTGTCGCCCCGAACCATGCAATACCAATAAGCTCCACGGATAACTCACTCGTGAGTATCCTCCCAAGCACACTCTAGCACGTGGGCTAGAGATAGCTCAATGCGTTCTACTTGATAGCGGGTGGCCTAGCAGTGTTAGCTACCCAGCCCTGCGTATCAGTGAACCCCGCACTGCTAGCTCGATAGCAGTGTCCCATAACCTACCCGAATGCTATGGGAACTACCATTACCCCCTTCAGGATGATGATAGTCGGCCCCCTGGGTTACGCCAGGGGAGTGTCCTAAGCATGGCCAAGTGATGGCCATAAGGGAGAGTTGGACAACTACTCCTCCCCCTCAATGTAGATGTTAAGCTTTATGTTTGTTTCCAAATGGAAACATCAAAATGTGAGGCCAATCATACTGGGCCATATTTACGAGATTGCCATCTCCTCTTGAGACGAAACTTCACAGACCCTCTTCTTGAGTAACGGTGCATGTCTTGACATGACCGTGACAAACTACCCAACTTAAATGGTCGATGCCCTTCATCGACATAATCTCTGAGGGATCCTCTCTCATCGGCATCTCTATGGGCACCTTCTGATTGTCGCACCCCTACTCGTCCGACGATAAGTATCTACCTTGGGGTACCATTTTGGGACGAACTAGCATTTACTTGATGTAGCTCTCCCTCGCACCTCCGTGCTTCCACGACTGTTCTTCACCCTGTACGTCTTCTTACACTAGTACCTCGAACTCACGCACCTCCGTGCTCGCCATCATCACGACGACGGTTCTTCACCTTGTGCTTCTGCTCGCACTAGTGCCTCGAACAAGCCACGATATGGAGTAACACCTATGTTGAGTGCTACCCCACTTGATTCCTTCCAGTCCCTCGACCACTGTCTTCACCCAGGAAGAAATAACCTTCTTCCAGTCCCTCGACCAATGTCTTCACC
Source organism: Paratinospora sagittata (assembly GCA_035771175.1). Taxonomy (NCBI): domain Eukaryota; kingdom Viridiplantae; phylum Streptophyta; class Magnoliopsida; order Ranunculales; family Menispermaceae; genus Paratinospora; species Paratinospora sagittata. The sequence continues at coordinate 48,960,233 of CM069603.1, read as the reverse complement.
CAGGAAGAAATTACCTTGAACTCTAGTCCCTCGACGTCACGTCTTCACCCTGAGAACAAGAAGCTCACCTCCTATGGGGCTCACTTTTGTTGCCACCATGCCTCTGATGCTCAAGCAAGTTTGCCACATACTGTCATCACATAAGAGTTGGCAACACTGACGGCCAGTAGTCCTTTCCACTACTCGGAACCATCACCTTATCAGATATTGCTCGGGTCAACAATATACCGAGTAACCTCCCATGATCGTGCCACTTACCAAGATTGTTCTTCCCTAGAAGCAATCTTGTTTCTGCTCTGATACCAAATGTCACGGGCATACCTATTGGATCAACATGATACCCATGTGGCACCTCGAGTACGCTTACTCTCGGTCCGCCATTCTCGTATGTACTCATGTTACAGCTGAGTACTCGGATATCGCTTGCGGAATACTCGATATCTCACTCGTGCGTAGCACTGGATAGTCACTCGGATACCTTCGATAGCAATCGTGCACAGTGTCGCCCCGAACCATGCAATACCAATAAGCTCTACGGATAACTCACTCGTGAGTATCCTCCCAAGCACACTCTAGCACGTGGGCTAGAGATAGCTCAATGCGTTCTACTTGATAGCGGGTGGCCTAGCAGTGTTAGCTACCCAGCCCTGCGTATCAGTGAACCCCGCACTACTAGCTCGATAGCAGTGTTCTATAACCTACCCGAATGCTATGGGAACTACCATTACCCCATTCAGGATGATGATAGTCGGCCCCCTGGGTTGCGCCAGGGGAGTGTCCTAAGCATGGCCAAGTGATGGCCATAAGGAAGAGTTGGACAACTACTCCTCCCCTTCAATGTAGATGTTAAGCTTTATGCTTATTTCCAAATGGAAACATCAAAATGTGAGGCCAATCATACTGGGCCATATTTACGAGATTGCCATCTCCTCTTGAGACGAAACTTCACGGACCCTCTTCTTAAGTAACGGTGCATGTCTTGACATGACCGTGACACTCGGGACTCAAACTCGAAATTAAATTCTTCTTCCTTTGAATTCGATCTTCGAACCAACCAACCAATGGGACCTAACTATATCCATATTGATTGCTCTTAGTTTTGAATCAATTTGATACTATTTATAATTAAAAAATATTTTATAATTAGGTCATGAAAGCATTGTAATTAATAATATTGTAATTAGTTACTTTTTTAGAAGTTAAAATAACATTTCACTTTTTTTTTCACTTAAAAGTAAATAATACCTCATAAAGCATCTTCTGAAAAGCCAATAATATTACATCATTAATCCTAAATTAATGTAACAATTTTGATGTAGGATAAACTTTGAGCTAAATGCCGATTTAGAATAGTAAGATCAGTTTTCTTTTCACCGCAAACGATGGGGGGATTCAAGGGTGCTTTCTCTAGATGTGACCCACGTACCTCATGATGGGGAAAGCGACTCCACCTAACGGGCAATTTATGTCACGGTTAGAGAGGAATCTTTTGTAGAATTTGTGGGGTAAAGAAATGTGTATGGTATTCAAATCAAAACTCTAGATATAATAATTACTTTAATTAAGATTCTTTCCATCTTTGCTTTTCATAGAAAAAGTATGCATTTATAACTACTGATCCATAGATCTGCAGTGCTGTGTTTCAATTATTGCTGCATACTGTGATCCATCCATTTACAAATCGATTTGCACATCCCTTCGATGATGATTGAATCAACATCAACTTCAATTGCAAATGCTTTTCCAAGAGCTGTCTCGGTGGAGGACTTGTGCGCATGTTGATCCATGGTGAAAAACTGAAAAAATTGCATTGTTGCTCGGCAGCGATTAGTACCTTTTTCATTTGTTTATCAAATGAATAAGATTAAGATGGAACATTCGTACCAACTTGCCGCCACAGGCTGTTTTGTAGATCGAGTCACAAGCATTTGAATTTGAATAACGTGTTTTGGATTCCGGGAATTATATATGTAGATTCCCTTTTTTACAAAACTTTTCTTCAACTTTCACACAATATTCATATATCGCCTCCATGTATAAAAACATAGATATGATCTTCTTTCCATAAGGTTTAGCCCTACTTCTTTTGAACTTAAAAATAATATTTTTTAAAGAAAAACTAATAACCTTTTTGTCTTATTGTTTGTTTTCTATCATATATATTTATTTTTTGTGTCATTAATGAAATTAACTCAAATTGGAGGTGGGACTTTTTAATAACTAGATAGTACTGTATATTAACGTAACTGAAATATGATTTGAGGTACATCAGTAGTGACTGTTACATGATATATAGTACAAACTTTATAAAATTCTTTGCAATTATTATATCTCGAATTGTACTCATTATATATTGATCACGTCACTCATGTATTAATTTTTCATAATTCAATTGGGTATGCATGTGAGGAACATATAAGGTCCCAAATAGGCATGGATCTGGTCTTATAATTAATTGGATTTGCATGAAAAAGGGTTTGGGAAATTAATTATTTAGGAATCGTACACATATAGGAGATCGATGATAGAAATTATAGAGGTAAAAAAGTACAAGTCACTGTTTGTGTAATTAGCAGACTAAGTTGCAAGCAAGGAAGAGCAGCTTTCAGTTTCAGCTGTACTGAGAAATCTACCAAACTTATGCTCATAAAAATGCGTGCAAGCGGCCATCACATGCAAACTCATGTGGGTACCCAAGGCTCGAAAACATGATAATGTTGGCTATGCATGGTTCACACCTCCCTCCATGCGTATCCACCCACCCATCATCAAAATTTAACCGATCTCCTAAAATGCTCAAAAACAGATACATGGTACAATTAGCTGTTTCAATGTATTATGTAAAACTTTACATGTGTATATTTTTATTTTTTTGAAAAGACATAATTTTAATTTATAATTGCCTATTAGGTGATTTATTAGAGACCGACTAATTCTTATATCAACGAAATCTGTATGATGATCACTGTGCCAACAACTGTTGACCACATATGTATATTAATTTTTTTCTTTAATTAAAATTCTCTTTAACTTAAATTATTCAAAACCTTTTTTTTTTAATCCAATGTCAAGGTCTTTTTTTTTTAGCTTATGTTTTAAATCTCCTTTTTGAGTTATCTTCCAAGAATTTATTTATAAGTATTATTAAACATATGTAGATTGAAAACAATGGTCTCGTATTAAATATTAGTAAGTTTATGGTCACATGAAATATAACACAATCCTAAATCTTATATTTGAGTTCACGATCATGATCATGTTAAGTTAGAGATAATATTAATATTAATTGAAATCGACCGATGGCAACATCGAATAAATCACCAAGTACATTTTAAATTTAAAAAAGAAAAAAGTTAATACATTTGGCATTGCTATTTTCCATGAAAACTCTGATAGAAAGATTTTACAATTATATTCCAAAAGAGTCCTTAGTCAAATGTCAATATTGTCCCTTAGATCAACGGGTGGGCATTTTTTTAAAATAATAATCACATATAAAGGGGTGGTAAAAGGTGAGGCTCAAGTGCATTATTGGATAGCTCACTTAATAAAACGCCTATTCTTAAACCTTTTCCTTGTTAAAAAAAGAAAAAGGTTATTGGTCCCTGATGTTGGATCAGCAACCGGGGGGAGATTCTTTTGGGTGGGACCTCTTGGCTCGTCTTGCTACATCGAATCATTACCTCACTTTATGGGTACACTGAGGAGCGAAGCCCAATTCCAGTAGTATCCGGTACTGTCGTAAACCATATAAGTGATGTCGCTTTCTAAGTGAATTACCTTTTTATTATTAAATCACACCCATCTCTCAAACCCAATTATAACAAGAGGACCACATTAATGCTTTTTGATATCGATTATCACTATATTATAAATGCTATTATTTTCCTTTAGGGAATTACCTGATGGCTCATACGAATTTGAATGGTCATGGCTAACGTCACGTTTGCTAATTGGAGTTTGAATTGATCTTCTAGTTGTGATATGCTGCCACGTTGCATCCAACACTCCGGGCCTCTTTCCACGTGTATCTCAAGGGACGAGTGGTCGACAGCTTGAACTCCAAATTAGGCACTGCATGCGTGTGTACGTTTGTTTTCTGAAATTAAATACCATCTTAAAAAGAGATGTTTTTACTTTTCTTAATTATTTAAATTATCTCGTTGAGTAAAAAGAAGAAAGTAGAACGTTGGATTCGAAAAAAAGTGTTGTTAAAAAAGCAGATTTTACATATCTGACCGATAAGTAATTAGAAAAAAAAAACTCTGATGAGTTTAGTTTAAAAAGTAATTACTGAATATCCTATTCATTACAAGATGAATCGTTATTAAAGTTTGCATTATGAAAATTTGTAGATTTATTAATCATATAAATTTAGAAAGGTTTGAATTTTATTTAATTACTAATTATTAAATAAAATAATACTGGTGAATATCTTTTTTTTTTTTTCTTTTAAGAAGTAACGAGTATAATCCGACACCCACCTCATTTGTGGAAAATTTGAGATACACAGGACTCGACTAATACTCACACCAACAAGACTCTATCCGACTGGCTTTTAAAAATGGCTCACAGTCGATCCACTCAGCTACTTTGCACCAATGAGAAAATTCGAAGAAATTTAGTATCTTCTTATTCAAAATCCTGCCTCAAATCTTCGATCTCGTATAATAGACAAGCCCCTCAATAATATAGGTAAATATCAATAAATGTTTTCAATGCAATTAGGACAACTATTTTGAGATGTATTATTGAGAGTTTTTTTTTTTTGTTTTTTTTTTTTTTGAAAACGTAAAATTGAGAGTTAAAGGGTAGGGATATAACTTTTTTTTATTTTAAGATAGTTAAAAGTTGAGTTAAAAAAAAAGCAATCTATATGTTTAAAAAGTCAGGTGAACGTAAATACCCTTTTTTTCAGGGTAAGAGAATGTAAAATACTTACATTTCCTTTTATAACATTAAAAAAAAAAATAGGCACTGAATAATTAAGATAAATTCGCTTAAAGAAAATAAAAATATCCCCGTAAGAAAGTAAGATAAATTAATATAAAAAAAATAGAAAAGAAAAAAAGATACGTACAAATATCTTCAATGCAATTTTAACGTGTATGGAAATTTTTGTATAATCCAAAAAAAGGTCAAATTATTTCAACAAATATTTGTATGTATATATTCAGTCTGTTATAAAAGATAAGATTTTGGATTAATAAAACAAAATGTCTCTTGACACGACGATTTGTCTTCAATGCCTTATATATATATATTATTTATTTTAAATATTGAACGTACGAAATAAAAGAAAAATAAGCAAATCATTGTAAATAAAAAAAAAGAAAAGAAATAATAACATGTGGTTTTAATGATATCAACACACCAATGGACTTCAATGATTTTTACTCAGTATTGAGTACTGTTCTGTAAATTATTTCATATATATTGAGATAATAATCATAAAACCCATCATCATGTGATAATATATAGTCCCTAAACATAATGCACAGCTGTCATTTGACACCCAGTAGGACATGCACCATACAAAATTTATAGTGAAGGGCTCCACTATGTTTTTGCACATATATATATGTATATAGTTATAGAAAAAAAATATATATATATTTGAAAAAATATTAACAAACGTTAGGGTAGTAGGATATATATAATTGAAATTAAGAGATAAATAAGCGTCTTAACTTGATAAGCCGAGATGAAGATGGCTAAAAACAGGGGTGGGGTTGGGACCCCCACCTTCATCCCCGGGCCTCCTACTACTTGCAGATTGCCATTTGATTAAGTAAAATATATGCATGGTACGTACGATGGGACTTTTAAGCTTCAAAATAAGGCCGATATTGAGATGATACGACAAGATTAATCGAGTTGGAATTGCACCCAACTTTATTTTTCTCTTTTTTAATAATTATTTCTCGGAACTTGACAAGGGCTTGACTATGTGGGCATGTGTCCCCATCTGCCACCCTCTCGGTGCGTCTCTCACGTTTATCCTCTCTCCATTTTAAATTATAAACACACAAATATCAACTAAAAACTTTTGTTATTAAATTTTGAATGATTTTTTCAAAAATATTTAAAAACAAGAAAATTGTTACTCCAACAATAAAAAAATATAATTATATATAATTTAATGTGTCTTTTAATATATATTCTTTATGTAAAATTTAGTGGGGTAGGACCATACCATAACAGCATTAATGTACTAAAATAAATTAATCAAAACTTTGCAGTTAAGTATAAGCGTGTTATTTGAACAAAAATAGTACGGAAATGAAAAACATTTTCTGGAAAACTGTTGCAGGAGAACAACTTGAATTAGCAGACGTAATAGACGGTTCAATGTCCGAGGTGTTACGCGCACGGCAGAGAAGAGATGAATATTCTTCTCGATTCTAGGCGCAAATTAAACACATTCCTTTGGAAAAGAAATTAAAATCCGTGACTTTTTACAACTTTCTTCTACGAACAGAGGTAGGCGATAAGTTTTGAGCACATTGTCAAAGAGAAAGTGCTTTTAATAAAATTAATTAAAAAAGTTAACCAAAAGAGAAAGGATCCGACCTACATAACATATACTGTCTATTGCATATCTCAATTTTGAAGGGACACGGCATGGCATGAGATTCTTGAAATATTGTATTGTTTATTTGCCAAGAGAACAACTACATAACATAAGAAGAACGTGGCATGGTTAAATGGGCAACAAGGTCTTAAAAGGGAAAGACCGTATGGTTAGATTCTTGGTTTCTTTAATATATATTCTTCCAAAAGCAAGACACCTAATTAATTAGAGCATATAAAACTATGTATATCAATAGTTTATATTTATTTAGGACTGCTAAGTAAAAGAGAACACTACATGAAGAAAAGACAAACTAGCGCTAATTCTGTCATTAGAACGTAGTAGTAGTTTCTAAATCCCATAAAGACATTAAGTAGTAAGGTACCCCCATATGCTGCTCACCGACACACAAAAGATTGTTATCGTATAATGGTGTTCTGATGCCACGAAAGTGAGAACATATGTATATGCTTCCACTACTTTCCTTCTTATTCTTCTATCAATTAACCGGTACAGCAATTGCACTGTTAATTTAAGAAGAATACTGGAGAATTTTTCTGTGTATATTGCAATATGACTGAGGTTACATTTATACATGAGTGTGAGTCTAAGTATAGAAACGGATTATGCCTAATTCCTATAAATAAGTGATCAAATCAATCAACTAAAAGTCAGGCTATATCAGTTCAACAACTCCTAAAAGGAAGCTAACAGATACGAAGTTATCCATTCATAACATCCTCCCTCAAACTCAAGAAGGTAGAATCGAAACCATCTTGAGTTTGGAGACTAACTGGTGAAACAACTTCGAGGAAGGTGCCTTGGTGAAGACATCGGCAACTTGGTTAGCGGAAGTAACGGAACGTAGACAAAGTACACCACGAGTAAGATGTTGTCGCACAAAATGACAATCGATTTCGATGTGTTTCGTGCGTTCATGGAAGACATCATTATAAGCAATCTTCATAGCACTTTCACTATCGCAATAGAGAATAGTGGCAGAGGATTGTGGGACACCCATATCGTCTAATAACCAGCGTAGCCATAGAAGTTCAGCTGTTGTATCGGCAAGAGCTCGATACTCAGATTCGGTACTGGATCGGGATGCCAGAGACTGCTTTTTACTACGCCAAGAAATGAGGGAGTCGCCTAAGTAAAAACAATAGCCAGTGGTGGAGCGTCGATCAGTGAGATCACCTCCCCAGTCTGCATCAGAGTAGGCGTGAAGTATGGGAGAAGACTTTGAAGAAAAATGGAGACCATGGAACAATGTACCTTTGACATACCGAAGAATATGTAGTACCGCCGCAAAGTGATCAGTATGGGGCGAAGACATAAACTGGCTTACAAAATGCACAGCATAGGCGATGTCTGGACGGGTGACAGTAAGATAAATCAAACTGCCAACAAGTTGGCGATAAAGAGTTGCATCAGGAAGGACTGTGCCACCAGTAGAGCTAAGGCGAATATTAGGATCCAGAGGAGTAGTGGTGGTTTTATTATCAGTTAGGCCTGCACCGGTCAAAAGATTGGAGGCATACTTTGCTTGAGAAAGATAGTAACCAGTGTGATCAGATGAAATTTCAAGACCCAAGAAATAGCTAAGAAGACCGAGATCCTTCATCTCAAAGGAGCGGCTGAGGGACTGCTTGATCTCAGAAATGCCACTCAAGTCATCGCCTGTGATGATCATGTCATCAACGTATAGGAGGAGAAAAATAGTACCAGTGTCTGATCGCCTAATAAATAAGGCCGAATCATATGGACTAGATGTGAAACCAAGTTGTAAAATGGTTGAGCTGAATTTTGCAAACCATGCTCGTGGGGCTTGCTTCAAGCCATATAAAGCCCGCCGCAACCGACAAACTTGAGATGGAGAATGATTATATCCTTGAGGTGGCTTCATATAGACTTCCTCTTGAAGTTCGCCATTTAAAAAGGCGTTCTTGACGTCCATTTGGAATAGTGTCCATTTTCGGATAGCAGCCACAGCTAATAAACTCCGGACAGAGGTAAGTCGCGCAACAGGAGCAAAGGTCTCTTCGTAATCAATCCCATATTCTTGTGTGTATCCACGGGCAACAAGTCGTGCTTTATAACGCTCCACAGACCCATCAGATTTGGTTTTAATTTTGAACACCCATTTACTGCCAATGGTTTTCTTGTCAGGAGGCAAATCCACCAAATCCCAAGTATGTGTACATTCCAGGGCCTGTAGCTCGTCTGCCATTGCTTGCTGCCAAAGAGGATTAGTACTGGCTTCTCTATAAGATGAGGGTTCATGTAAAGAAGCAGTAGTAGAAAAGCAATGATAATCACAAAGATGAGTAGGAAGCTGTTTAACACGGGTGGATTGACGAGAAGGAGGGACAGTGTGTAACATACCTGGTGCAGGACCATCAGCCACGGTGGTGTCCAGGACAGGAGGCGGAGAGGAGGTGGTAGGAACAAACTCAGCCTCATGAGGAGAATGGGCAACAACAGTGTCCGGAAAAAGCTCAACAGAGGTATCTGTAAAGAAAGGTCTACTGGATGCCAAAGAAAAAGGAGAGAGTGAAGAGAACATAGTATTTTCCCAAAAAATAACATGACGTGAAATGCGAAGGCGCTGAGATATAGGATCCCAACACCGATAGCCTTTATGTTCTAAACCATAACCCAGAAAACAACATAAACGTGCCCTTGGTTCAAGTTTTGTATGTTCATGAGATTGAAGGAGAACAAAACATGCACAGCCAAAAACGCGAAGAGATGTATAGTCAGGTGGATTACCAAATAAGATTTCATGAGGCGTATGATTTTGAAGAACCTGAGATGGTAGACGATTGATAGTATGAACAGCGGTGAGGGCGGCTTCACCCCAAAAACGTTCCGGACAAGAGGAAGAGAGGAGCATGGCACGAACTGAATCAAGAACATGACGATGTTTACGTTCAGCACGACCATTCTGTTGTGATGTACCTGGACAAGAACGTTGGACAATGGTTCCCTGATGACTAAGAAACTGAAGAAGTTTGTGATCTTTATATTCCATAGCATTATCAGTACGCAAAACTTTAACAACTTTGGCAAATTGAGTATGTACCATTTTTGCAAATGAAATATAAATAGCAGGTAGTTCAGAACGATTCTTCATAAGATACAACCAGGTAAAACGAGAATGATCATCCACAAACAGCACAAAATATTTTGATCCCCCCATAGTGGTGTTTGGGGAAGGTCCCCATATATCAGAGTGAACAAGATCAAAACAAGTAGCAGAAATGGAATTATTATTAGCAAAAGACAATGCGGGCTGTTTACCGAGTTGACAAGAAACACACTGAAATAAATCATCTTTAACAGAACCTAAATAGCCTTTGGAGACAAGAGACCGAAGCTTAGAATGGGAAACATGACCAAGACGTAAATGCCATAAATGTAAATTTATGCATGAAGTAGAAGGAGTACTAGCAACCACAGGTGAAGGAGGAGATGGGATAGAAAGAGAGTCGAGCTTGAACATACGGCCAGCCCTATGCCCTGTCCCATGCACCTTCCCGGTCTGAGGATCCTGCACAACACAACCATGAGGAGAGAAATTAACATTGTAACCAAGTTCACATAGCTGCCCAACAGAAATGAGATTTAAGGTAAGGCGAGGAATATGGTAAGCGTCAGAGAGGCTCATAAAAGGAGTAGACACTTGGCCACGAAAATTAACATTCAAATGAGAACCATTTGCCGTGTGGATAGTAGGTGCACTAGGATCTGGAACTTGAGATAAGAAAATAGTAGAATCGGAAGACATGTGGTTACAACAAGCATAATCAAAATACCAAGAGGAGTTACCTGGAATGGTCGAGAGAGCAGAAGGGGATTGTGTCTTAGAAAGAACCTGTTTAAAGAGATCTTCTAAATCACTGAGGGTAATGGAAGAGGAAGGTTCCTCAGTAGCAGCAACAACAGCAGTAGATGGCCGAAATGTGGAACTTGAATTCAATGGAGTGCCCCTGGTTTGAGTAGGACGAGGAGGCCGGATGGGACAATTGGGTAGAATATGTCCCTTCTTGTGACAATATCGACATTCAACCACTGGACAGATGGACAAAGTGTGCCCATGTTTGTGACAATTCTTACAATATGGTTGCCCGAATTTGCTATGATGAGCCGCAAGAACTACATCAGTAGACTGAACTTTGGAGGAGCGAATGCGAGTCTCTTCAGAGAGCAACTGAGAAACTGCATATTCTAATTTGGGCAATGGAGTATGTTGCAGCAAAGATGCACGAACAGGCTCAAAAATATCAGTTAAAGCCATTAAAAATTGAATTAACCTCAGTTGGTCACGATGATCAGCATAGAGATCAGCATCGGCAGGATCCTTCCATGATGGTTCTGATAATTGCAATTGATCCCATATTGCTTGCATCTGGGAGAGAAAATCATTAATTGACTGACCTGGTTCTTGGTGCATTTGTTGAAGAGTGTGGGTCAGTTGATAACGATGTGAAAGACCAGTGGTGATGTAGCGTTTGGCTAACAAATCCCATATTTGTTTTGCTGTTTCAAATCGCCCAAATTGTTGATGAATGGAAGAAAGACTGGTGTTGTTAAACCAGGTAATCACTTGATGATTTTTACAGTCCCAATCATCAAGACGATCAGCAAACTTGGTGTCAGGCTCATCTTTTTCTTGAGCTGGTTTAACAATGTCACCAGAAACAATACGCCAGAGTTTGCGACCTTTCAAAAAGGTGCGCATGGACTGAGACCACAAGAGGTAGTTGGAACCATCTAAGATTGTGTGAATAGGCTGAGAGATATCAAGTTTCTCCATGAGGAAAAATAAAAATCAAGAAAGAGATTGCTAGACAAGTCAAGAATGAGATTCTGGAGGTGATGTAAACAAGGAACGAGAGATCAAGAATGAGACACAGTCGGCTCTGATACCATGTTAATTTAAGAAGAATACTGGAGAATTTTTCTGTGTATATTGCAATATGACTGAGGTTACATTTATACATGAGTGTGAGTCTAAGTATAGAAACGGATTATGCCTAATTCCTATAAATAAGTGATCAAATCAATCAACTAAAAGTCAGGCTATATCAGTTCAACAACTCCTAAAAGGAAGCTAACAGATACGAAGTTATCCATTCATAACATGCACTATTGTTAACTTCAATTTTTAAGAATCTTGAAATGGCTTCACTTCTTTTCCTTATAATTAAACAATCTCATTAGATTATATATGGGTTCTTCCAGCTCAAGCAACCTGGAAACTGATGAAGAAAGCCAGAAAAAGGTAAGTTATTTTACAAAATAACACCCTTCTTCCCTCCTTCAATGTCACTCAAAAACATAAACAAGGGAAGGAAATAAATTCAGACAAAACTATGTCAACAATTAATATGTACGGGAAAAGAATCATTTAGCTATTTTATGAGTTATTAAGAAAATGATCAATGGTTGATCAACCACCAAATAAAAATTCCCTCTTTTTCTCTTTGCGTTTCTTAAATAGAGCACTAAAGCATACGTGCTTTTTACTATACAAATTAAATAACTTTCTCCCTAATAACTCTTAATATATATAGCTACCCACCCTTTTTTTCTTTTTTCTCTTCTCCATTTCTATTCAATTCTTTCCCTTTTTTTATAGGTAAGTAAATGGGACTATAGATGCTATTTGTAATATGATAATTTTTTCCATGATGTAGAAAATTATACCTTTAGTGACATAATCTTATATATATATATGGTCTTAGCATTAAATGGCTATGATGACTTTTGTGAAATATTCTGATTCTTAAGAAATAATCAGAGTAGATGAACCACTAAATTCTCAAGTTACATCTATAGGAATAGATGGCATAATTATTTACTATTCTCATTCCTCTTTGGTTCTACATGGGGATTGGAAGAGGGAAATAAAGCAAGAAAAGGCTGGATTTCAATTAAGCATTCATACCAACTTCCTTTGAATTCTTGCCATCCCATTAGAAGCAAGAAATGTAGGTGAATAGAGACGAAAATAAATAAATATATAGAATAAATTGGCATGAATGCAGAGCTCTAATTTACTTCATCAAAAGAGGTGTAATGTCGGCTGACTTTGCCTGTTTGCCATCCTCCTGCCAATGGAATGTTCTTGTAATTTTAAATTTTCAACTTAGCCGTCCGTAACCATATATACCAACACCAAATTCTTCTACAATTTGCAATATCCTTCACATAATTTGGCAATTAAATTGACTATAGTTTGAATATTATTTTGATTTCTTTTTTTAAAACTACTAATAGTCATACGGCATATTGTTAAAGGTAACTAAGACCCATTTCGAGAATGCTATGATGATAAGCATGTGAGACCGAACCTTTGTCATGGAGCATTTTTCCGCAAAAAATCTTAATCTTCAAACTTCGAAGTTGTGGATTTTTCAACCATCTGATTAGCGTGCTTTTGAAACTTTGGCATGTGTCTAAAATCAATTCAATGATCATAATCACAAAAGAGGCATTGGATGGAAGCAGTGAATAACCAAGTGCCACGTGGCAAATGGAGGAGCGTTAAACACCATTATGCTCTTATTAATCCCTCTATCATTGATGAATTCAAAATACAGAATAATAATTGTGGTCCAACGAAGTCATTATATAAATATTTAATTAAATTGGAAGCGATGGTAAGTTTGATTTGGTAATTAGGAAAGCTACAGAAATGGGTACAACATTATTAGATGAGGGAGGGACCGAGAACCCGTCAATCAGAGATTGAGACTAGGGAAAGTTGACGTGATGACGTTTCAACTTTCAAAATTTCTCCCTTTGAAACCCTTGTCTGCTACTTAACTAATTCATTATTGTAGCCTAAAAAACCAAAAAACCCAATTGAATTATCCAATATGCCCTTTGGATATTGTGGTATTTTTATTTTTATTATTACTGCTCTGACGATATCACCTGTTTGATGTTACCAGGAAAATTAGGCTAATTCTTAGCTCCTCCTCCTGACCCTAGTTTTCGAAGGGATTGCATTTCTGAGTTTGTAAAAGATTTGAGTAATTTGAAATGAAAAAAAGGTGGATTATGCATGATGGTTATTTAGGTGTAATAAAAAATTGGGTCACTAGTTTAATTGAGTGCTTGGAATGATGCCCACTTCATACATTTTTTAACAAATAAATAACTATGATCACAAATATTATTTAGGTAGCGGTTGACTTAAAAGCATTTGAAGATTTCCTTTTTTTTTTTTTTTTTAATATAAAAAAAATCAAGTAATCAGTACATACAATCAAACAACTCTAATAATTTGTACTCAGTTATCTTATCCAAATAATAATAATAATTTATAGTGAAGGAAAGCTGAATTTAATTTTTTATTTTTTTTGAGATAATGGTGGTATCTCAACTAGCTTACACCCTTCAAGCTCCTTCTTGTCAGACTAATCTACTATCGAAACCTACACGTACCCGTATCAATTCGGATAAACTAATGAATTAACTTGTCAATTTAGAATTTAAACTTTAAACCTTTGCCTTAGTCAAAGTCTTCCGTCTTTATCCTAAATCATTGAGCGAATGCTCTAATAGGCTGAATTCAAATTTTACACTCACATATTTTCAAACGTCTCCAACTTCAAAATAAATATTACAACTTCTTCATAATTATTTTGTACATTAAAAAAGCAAAGAAGACAAAATAACCTGATTGAACAATCATGATAATTTGATAAATGGTGGTAATAGTAATACTACGTGTGTTGTTTTGGGACCCAACTAATATTGGCCATAAGAAGACCCCGTAAATGCCACTTATTGGGTTAAAAAAAAAAAAAGAAGAAGAAAGTTGAGAGGTGATTAGGGTTTTAGAGGGATGAATATGGGTCCACCTGAGTAATAATGGCACACATTTAGAGGTGTCATTTATCCCATCATTCATTCCCTATGGTCCCATATATTGTTACACACACACTCCATGTTATAAACATTGACCTTTCATGGAATTCACCCAATTTCCTTTTACTAATATATATATATATATATATATATAATATAATATAATGCACCCACAATTATAAAAATGATCTGAAGACCCCCCCTAAGTGATTACACTCAAATGCGTCTTTGACAAATAAGACAATTTTTACTGGATGGGAATGATCGATGGCATTGAATAAGTTGAAATGAACAGATACCTACCTACCTCCCCACACCTTCAAACAAACCTTCTCTCCACGTCTCTTCTCCGTGTACGTCTATCTACATGTACGAGGTTTAAAAATGTCACTTACCATTTTATCCCTACTTAAATAGCTAAATCACGGTAATTACATAACAAAACACGTTTTCTTGTTAATTTACCATATAATATAAGTATTACCATATTAATTAATTGAAATGTATTTTAGTATGGCATTACTGGTACTGTCCAAGAAAATAGTCTGAAGTGAGCACGAATAGTTTATGAGCAGATAATCTTTCTAATTAACACAACTGAAATGACGACACAAGTCAAAGGGGCGGAAGACTACAATTAAGTTAAAGAAGGAGGGTTATTTTCGTAATTAAAGAACCAATTAGCCGGTGCGCGTAGTAGTGGCAGCGGCTTCGAATGGTTGGTTTGAACTTTCGGGTTATTTATTTAAGAGAACCCAAAACAAGAAAAAGGTCAGAAAAAAAAAGCACGAAAATTCCAAGTAAGACCCGGTGGGCAGAAAGCAGTAGCAGAGTAGCAGTTAACCAGAAGCAGCGGTCAAAAAAGATCAACCAAGGGGCATTTCCGTCAAACACAATTAAAAGTCATATTTAGTTTCTAAGCAAAGTCCAAAAAGCGTCGTGGCGGTAACAGCGTCACTTTCTCTCTCTTTCCCTTATTTTCTTGTTGTGCAGTCTCGCTTCTCTCTGTTACAATCTGTGTGCGTTAATGGAGATGAAAACGCCTTAGAAAGCAAACAAAAAAGCATTTTTGTTACAAGGCCGTGGTGATGCACTACTACTACTACTACAACAACTGAGAGGGCTCCAATCGTCTTCTCTTCTGCTGCAACGCGACGACAGACTCCGCGCTGGCAAGATTCCTTTTTCTGTCTCTGTCTCTCTCTCTCTCTATCCAAAACCCTAAATCTCTAGAATCCTCTCTCTTCGTTCATTCCTCACCACCGCCCTTCCTTCCTTCCCTCATGTTCTTCTTCGTTCCATTACGATTACAGATTACTACTATCTCCTTCTTTTTGATTTTTATCTCTTCGTCTTTTTTTCCTCTATTTTTTTAGGGGTTTTGTTTTTTTATTGAAGGGGGCTTGGCATGGGGTGCGCGACATCGAAGCTAGACGACTCGCCGGCCGTCGCGCTATGCCGTGAACGCTGCAACTTTCTCGACGAGGCGATCCGGCAAAGGTACGCCTTAGCCGAGTCACACGTGGGTTACACTCATTCGCTGAGAGAGTTGGGAGTTTCTTTGGATCTGTTTTTTGAACAGTTTCTCGATAGTTCCGCTGCTCCTCCTTCTCCTGTTCTTCCTCTTCCTCCTCAAAAGAAAGGTGATCCTTCATCTGTTCCTCCTGTTTCTGGTTCTTCTCCGCCTCGTGCCGTCAATTTTCACTCTCATTCTCACTCTCATTCGAATTCGGAAAACTCGCATTTAAACTTCCATTCTGACTCTGAAGAAGACGATGACGACGACGATGAGGATGGATCTCTCCATCACTCTGGTAAATCGTCTCCTTTGCATTATCATCATGTTGATCAAGAGAATATGACGATGGGTTCAATGCCTGGTGGTGGTTTTATGAATATGAATTATATGAGGAATCGAGCGGCTCCGTCTGTTGTTTATGAGCAGCGGCCGATGAATCCTGAGACTGTATATATGGGTGAATCTTCTTCTTCTGCATCTGGTTCTGCTTCTGCTTCTACTGCTGCTGCTTATTATCCTGTTAATTATCCTCCTAATTACTATAATCAAGAGAGCTTTGGCTCTTTTCCCAGCTACAGTTATCGTGGCGGCGATGGAAATTATGGAATGATGATGGGTTCGTCATCTGGATATGGTTCGTCTTACTTCCCGCAGCAGATGGCGGCCCCGGAGCAAGCTTCTTCGTCTTCCTCTTCGAAAGCCCCTCCGCCGCCTCCATCGCCGCCCAAGAATTCGCCGTGGGATTTCTTGAACCCTTTCGAGGCTTATGACAGGTATTTCCCGCAGAACACGCCTAGTCGGGATTCAAAGGAGGTGAGGGAAGAAGAAGGGATCCCTGATCTGGAATACGAGAATTACCGAGATGAAGTAGTGAAACAAGTTCATGGGGATCAGAAATTTAGTGGCGCAGGTGGTGGGGATTATTCGAAAGTTGGTGCAGAAGAGGTTGTGAAGGAAAATGATGGAGAGGGGATTTATGGAAGGCAGAGTGAGTCTGCTGGGACTCCTCCAATGGAGTATGAGGTGCATATGGTTGATAAGAATGTGATAGAGAAAGAAGAGAGGTCTGAAGAACGAAGCAATGTGGCTTCTTTTAAGGCTCGAGGCGGTTCTCTGGGTGCTGCGGAGGTTATTCGAGAAATCAAGGCTTTATTTGAGAGAGCTTCAGAATCTGGGAATGAGGTTGCCAAGATGCTTGAGGCAGGAAAAGTTCCATATTCCAGGAAAAATGCTGTTTACCAAGGTATAGTGTTAATTGCGTTCTTCAAATTCTTTTCAGATTTCTTCTACGTTTTAGGTATCATGAATTCCCTGTCATTCTGGGATCACTTGAAAGTCTAAATTTTGTAAGCTGTTTTTGAAATCTCTTGAACTGCGGCAATTTCAAAACAGTTTTCTCGCTTTGTTGCACAAAAACAGATGCTTGGATATACCGTTTCTGCTTGAGGAATTATAGATTTTATTTACAAGAGTTACTGGATAGCACTCATAAATATAATTGGATCTTTAGTGATGGCTGTAACATTTGAACTAAGTGGAACTTCTGTATGACAGTGTCATCCAAGGTGTTGCATTCAATCACCCCTTCGCTGCCAGTTGCATCGTCGCAGCCTTCTACTTCTAACAGTAGTGACCCCTCATCTTCAATAGAGAAGGCTGGTTCTGTCATACTGGAATTTGATGACATTGGGGTGAGATCCCAAAATCTTTCTTCTACCCTGCAGAAGCTGTACATTTGGGAGAAGAAACTTTATGATGAAGTCAAGGTATGTGATGTTGTTCTTTGTTTACAGCGATGGACGTTGTTCCTAAAAGCTTACATCGAATTATTGAAGTTGTTTGATGATTAGTTGGTTTATTATGTTTGAGGACATACTTTTTTGTGGATGGAGCTTTAATTATATTATCCCTAGTTGTTCTAGGGGAGGCTTGTCAGTGATATAACTTAATAATTCGTGCAGCCTTTAGTGATACTCATAATGTCCTCCATCTCTTTGGATGTTAGAAATAGAACTGTGGCTAGCCATCAGATGTTCATATACAATGTCATTTTTTTATTATTATTTTCCTTTTCTGTTGGATGTACACGTTTTTCTTAAACTCAGGCAGTTCTTCAAGGATACTCTAGTAATGGTTATGGTGTTCTCTCACTATTTGCATACAGGAAACATTTTCTCTAAAAGTACTAGGGATGCTTGGAATTGAATTTTCTAAATATGAGTGTGAAATTGTTTTAGCCATCACGGCAGTGATGTTAAGCTTAACCTAGGTGGTTCTCTTGCTAGGCTATTGGAATGTCTTCACATTCTTTTTTATTTTAACAGCTTTGCTGTAATTCGAGAAAATATTTTAATTGGGTATATAAATCTTTTCTGTTCTTTTTCTCACACATATATATAGATCAGAACCTAGAAATCTTATTTATCTTCAAAATCCTTATGTTTTCTTTGGAAAGGAATGAAAAATCACTATTCAACCCCGCAGATAATGAAACATCATCATCGTCTTCTTCTTCTTCTTTCTCTTCCGTACATATATCAGTTGTTTAACTTTCAAAACCTTAATTCTGTTAATATATTTTATATAAATATACTAGGTGCTAATATTATGTTATTTATTGGTTTTTTCTTTTTCACTTAAGAATTGCTTTAACACTGAGACATCGGTGATCAGATAAGTGATGCCACTGTTTAAAATAATTTCTAGGTGACTTGTTTGCCTTCACTAGATGATGCATTTTGACTTTTGAGAATGGTTAACTAAATTTTGTTATATAAATATGCTGTGAATATATATACATCTGAGGTTTCAAGATTTGAAAACCCTTCATATGCATGATGCATCCTGAGTGAGGTTCTTAAACTTTAAAATAGAAAAATCTTAACTTAACATGTAAAACTATGATAATTACAACTTCTAATATGTTTTATAAATATGTTACATTGAACACTTTTTTTTTTCCGCTTTAAAAAACCTTGAGATATTAACGTTGCGTTTGGTTTGAGAATCAGATACAATTTTCTATATCCGAAAATTTGAAAGCACATAAACTGTGTTTGGTTGGTTGAAAACTGAAAACAAAATTTCAAAATTTATTAAGAAAACATGCTATTTTCAGGAAATGATAAAAAATATTTATTTACTCAAGGTATTATTTATTTATTTATTTTTCTCACTTTTCGGATTGTATTCCAGTTTTCAAATCAAGAACCAAACATGACGATGCAGTCTAAAGACAACACTTGTTTCCAGTGTTTAGTTTATCATCTACATATATCTGCATGTCAAGGTCTCCTTGCTAGACCTTGTTAAGATAAGTTTCACAAACTAATTAAGAGCTTTTCAAGATTACAATGATTCTGAATCCCCCTACTACCTTCCCAAACTGCTTAGGTAGTTTGAGTTGTTGAGACCTGGATGATTAGTTGAACTTGATGCAAACGTTGGATTGAGCAAGATTTTTAATTGTAGCCACAACTAGATCAAGTAGGAACTCAGTGGTATTGCTTCTACCATTAGCTGGGCTGGAATTAGACTTGTGTGATGATACTGAAAACTTTTGTGCCTTTCTAATTATGGCTACAAGTCATTTTGTATCTCGGCTATTAACTCATTACAATCACCTAAAGTGAATTTGTGCTTGCATCAGTTACTCGAATGTAAATTTATTAACAAATGGGCCTTAAGAGATACTGTGCTGCAATGGCAAGGATTTTGTAAGTCGTCAAGAAAGAATTGCGTATAAAAAATAAATGCGCAGGCTCATAAATTGTCTCCTTTTGCACCTCAGTTTCTTTGCATTGACTATTTCATTTACATGCATTCTAAGTGTTGACAAAGATATGTTTGCTTTTCAATCACTATTCAGATTACTAATTCTAATATGATTCACTACCTTTCTGAATTATTATACATTTTTTTAGTTAGAAACAGTTTCTGAATTTTTAAACTGATTTGAAGAGATTTGTACAATTATAACTTCCCTTTTGGGCGGTCTTTCTTGTCCCCTCTCCCACTTTTCTTTTTGAGGAGTGGGTGGAGGGGAGACGGGAGACCCTTGCTCTATTGGATTTTGTAAACCTTTGAATATATGTGTTGCTTGATATTGTTATTTTGCTTTGGTTTTATCTCAATGATATTGGAAGTTTCAAGGTATGTTTCTCACATCACTTTTTCTTTTGTGTGTGCCTTAGTGGTTCATGTTCATATATTAAAGAATGCTCAGAAATATGCTCAAGCATTGGAACAATTTCTTGAGCTATATTTGTTGTCATTTTTTCAAGGGTTATAAGATCTTCCCTAGTTTGGCTGTGGTACGTATGTTGTTTTGCTCTGTTCAATAGTTATCCTGTCGTCACAATATGTCTTTTGTTCTTGGATCCAATTGTTATATATATATATATATGTGTGTGTGTGTGTGTGTGTGTATTTGTTTTTTAATTTTCTCATGATTCACTTATGATGGTTGTCATTGTACAGGCGGAGGAAAAGATGAGGATAGTTCATGAGAGGAAATGCCGAAGGCTGAAGCGTTTGGATGAAAGGGGTGCTGAGGCTCATAAAATTGATGCCACTAGAACTCTAATCAGGACTCTATCAACAAAAATAAAAATAGCAATTCAGGTTGTGGACAAGATATCAATTAAGATAAATAAGTTAAGGGATGAAGAGCTTTGGCCTCAAATGAATGAATTGATTTGTGGGTGAGTGACTCTTCCAGTGTTTCATATTCACTTTGACCATTACTCTTGCCTTGTCTACTTTTATTTCTTTTCCAGCAGCATTTTAATCACTTGAATTATCATGAATACTTCTTTTAGGTTTTTCAATTTGGTCCATGTTTTGAGCATTTCTTTATTGGGATTTGGTTACCTGGGATATTTTATGTTTTGCTAACCACGATAACTTCTAATTCTTGTTTAATACTATTTTCATATGGATAATTGATTAGTTTGCATATAGAAGCTTCTTATACAGTTGGTTTTGAATTGCCAAGTTTTCTTGCTGTGTTCTTCTGCATGTGTGGGCGTGTGCGCGCATGTGTTAGCGTTATTGAGCAAGACTTGTTCTTGATGTTTTCAAGGTCATTGTTACTGAATTTGCTGTACATGTGAAGTGCATATATTGGCTGGACATGCGTAGAGGGAAGCAGTGGATTCCTTCTTATGTATTCATGCATTATGTAGTCTATTTGGTTTGAATCTTTGCAAACATTTACTTTCACTGCACAATGGTGTACTTAAAAGATGGCTATTAGACCAAGCATATTATCTTGACGAATACAGTTCTGATGCTGTAGAAGTTGTTTCTTTATAAATTAATTCAATGTCCTTGTTTCTGCTCAAAAAGAAATTTTTTTTTTTGCTCTGATGATTTGTGTTCTCAAGTTTTTTGGGTTGCTAATCTGTATTCTGTGTACTTGTTCCAGGTTATTGAGGATGTGGACGGTTATGCTTGAATGCCATCAGCGTCAATGCGAAGCCATAGCAGAGGCCAAGAATTTAGATGCCATTGCATACAAAGGAAAATTCAGTGATGATCATCTTCGAGCTTTAAGGAGACTTGAACATGAGCTTCTTAAGTGGATATCAAATTTTACCAGTTGGCTTGGTGCCCAGAAAGGCTATGTCAGTGCCTTAAATGGTTGGCTTCTTAAATGCCTTCTTTATGAACCTGAAGAAACAGATGATGGGATTGCTCCATTCTCTCCTGGGAGGATTGGTGCGCCACCTGTGTTTGTTATCTGTAATCAGTGGTCACAAGCTATGGAGAGAATTTCGGAGAAGGAAGTTGTTGATGCAATGCGAGTCTTTGCCATGATTGTGCATGAACTTTGTGAAAGACACGGTATGGAGCTGCGTCAGAGAATGGTGATAGATAAGGATTTGGTGAGAGAAGTTAAGGCGTTGGAGAAGGAGGAGCAGAAGATGCACAAGGAATGGCAGGCAGTAGACAAGAAGATGGTTATGATATCTGGTCAGGGTCTCCCTTTGCCTGGACAGATTGTGCAACAGAGTGATAACACGAACATTGGTAGTTTGCAGTTGGGTCTGAAAAAGATTTTTGATGCTATGCAGAAGTTTTCAGCCAACTCCATGCAAGTCTGTAAGGAGCTGAGAGCACGTGGTGAGGAGGACAGGCTTGCTCGGGAGAATGCAAAGGTCCCTTAGCTCCGTGTGGAGAGTGAATGTGGGTAGTCTTGCATCAGTGTGGCTGATTCCATGGTTTCTGTGCTCACATTGTGTTGAGTATCAAAAGTACCAACTTTTTGAGTCTCTATATGAGTTCAATTTTGTCGAGTAGGCTTGTGATTTTCTGCTGAGGCATACGGAATATCCCCACACAAGTTCTTCAGCCATGCATATAGTAAGAATTGCTGCATCTTGATGTGAATTCTGTGTTATGTGGGAATAGGAGCTTGCCACGTCTCACACGAAGATTCACCCAGCAGATAGAGCCTGAGTCACAATTTTAAGAAGCAAGAGGTGCAAGTCATAGCATGATGAGCAGCCTATTTCATTTGGTTAACCAGAGTCAATGTGCTAGCTTCTCAGCAATGGGCTATTTGAAGCTTCTAAGGATAAGTGATGGATTTTTCAGTTCAGGCAAATACTCAATTTCGGAAAGTCGGAGATTTGTATTAAAGGAGAAAATTTATCATGAAATGGGCGACACAGAGGATGAGGTGATGGAACAAATGGGTTCTAAAGTTTATAAATGCAGGTTAAAAATCTTCAGATTGATGGATGAGAGAGATTCCATTGAACAAGTAGAGAGGAGGGGCAAGTTGGTTTGAAGATAGTAAAGCTTGGCGCAAGTCAAGGGTTGTGTTATGAAGATGGGTATTTTTCCCATCCATTTGTTTAGGGTTTATGATTGTACAGCAGAGAAATGTTTGATATATGTATTTATATAATATGTATTGAAAGAAAATGATGATCTTGGAGGATAACTTCGCAATGAAAGGGAGGGTGGATCCAGGAACATGGCTACCCACTCATTAATTTTAAAATACTCTAATAAAGAATGTGCATTTTGTGGACAAATCATTCGAGCAAAGCACAGGTGACATGGAGGCATAAAGAATCAATGTTCTATTATTCTGATTGTATCCTGCTTTTGCACTCGGGGAATCGAGGTGGTTGCTCATCTGCTGGGTATACGCTGTGGCCAGCATTCGTTTTTTGAAATGATGCAGAAGAGCCCGGCGTAGCACTTCCCATGGTCTGGATAGATTCTTTCTAGATCAGTCATTGTGACCGACTAAGAGGATATTTAGGATTATAACAGCTTTTTTCCGCACTAAAGAGTTTTAAAAAGCTTTTCAATGCAATCTAAACTAACTTCAACTAGTTGGGCTGGAGTTGGGTTGATCATTTAAGTTGGGATGACCCTTCTTTTATTTATTTTTATTTTTTGTACAATAAGAAGATGAGTTGAACTTTAAAAGAAATAATATAGGAAAAAAATCTTATTGTTTTTCATTAAGGCAACGAAGAAAAAAAAACAGAACGAAGTATAAAAGAAGAAACACAAATGAAGAAGAACCGGGGGGGTTGTGATTTGGTTTGAGACTTGGAGGGGTTTATGCAATTTTACAATTGATGGCTTTAGGAGATAAGAAATTTTAGGATTAATGTTAGGTTTGATTCGGATTGAGTTGGGTAATCCAACTTAAACCTTTTGAGTTGAGATTTTTGAATTCAACTTAATTCAAACATCTAAATCACCCTAATCCAACCTATTTAGTTATGTTCAGTACGGTTAGATTTGTCAGATTAGGGTAGGGATGTTAATGGTTTGGCCAACACCATAAAATCAAACCGACATAATGCATTTAGTTCGATTTGTAACATGTTTGGTTCAAGTTGGGGGTTAAGAATTTAAAAACTGTATTAACCGAAATCAAATCAATTAAAGTTAAAATTATAATTTATGTCTAATATATTATAATATTTATTTGTTACATAATTACAAATATTAGTAAAATTATATATTTTTATTATTTTATATTTATAATAAATATTATTATAAATTAAATATCTAAATTGATTAATCCAAATCAAATTGAATGAAATTGGGTTTCGGTTCAGTTTTGTGAAGTAAGCGGTTTGATTTCGATTTGAACACGAAAGGGATCCTAATCGAATTGATGAGACCCCATGATCGGGGGACGGTAATTTTGATTCATACAATAATAGTTATCGGACTAGTATTGATAACCTTATAGATCTTTGGCTTAGTTAGTTTAAGGATGGAAAGTCACAGTTATTGGAGTGGGCGATTATTATAGATCACACAGATTAATCGTTACTGACGTAAGGAGTTGACGTATTTAATTCTGGGATTGAAGAAAGCAGCAGGCGGATGATGATTTTGTATGGCTGAAGTTAAGAGACAGCAGAAGATGAGATGATGCAGAGGTTTGATGTCACCAAAAGTGTAGAAAATTGCAAATCCAAATCATCTTGCACTGCTTCCACGTACATACGCATTGCTATCAGGGCGAGATATGACACGAGGAGGAGAGAGAGAGAGAGAGAGAGAGAGAGTAAAGGACACTTTTTACTGCTATGTTGAATGAATGATGTGAAGAGCATGTATGTCACTGTGGGTGGTGTGATGTTGCCACTGCTGGATCATGAAGAGGTACAGATCATGACGTAAGGGGTTCACAAGTGCGTGAGAGTAGCAGTGTACCTTTTCTTTCTTGGGGTTTTGGATTGTGGCTGTGTGGTGTGGGTGAACGCGGAAGAGGGGAAAGGGGATGACACGATTCAGATGAGTCTCAGACTCACAGAACGCCCTAACGTCCACGCATCCGACGCAACTTTCTTCTTATTTGGGGCAGACTGTAGAGGGATGTTAACGTGATGGCGCCCTTTGTGGTTGCATCGTTCATCACACAACACAACGAAACGACACGTTTACGTTGGGGCCTGTTAATTTACACCGGTGGTACCGCGCGCTCTTCATGTCAGCAGAAGCAGATTTCACACTCGGCACACTTCCCAACCCACCCTCAAATGTTTTTTAACAAAGGATGGTTTTATAGGCTTTTAGCCGATGTTTTATCCGCATTCCGCGGTATTGTCCTCAATAATTAACTCTCCAATCATGTTCTTGTCTTGTTAAGCTCATGATTTTTTGCCCCTTTCCTATATTTGTACTATAAAGACTCTAATAATTCAAACACAACACAGTACGGGTTGACCCAATTTCGTTTGTGATTTGAAAACAGGTTTCTGTTTGGTTAGTTCAATTTCAAAATAATTTTTTTCATAAGATTTATTTAAAAGTCGTTTTCAAAAAGACAATATAAGAAATTACATTCTGAATATTTTAGGTTTTGAATTTTATCTTAAATATCAAATCAGGAACCGAAAATACAACTTAATGTTTGTTGCTCTGTTTCCTTATTAGATTCTTTCATTTTAGTTTCTATTTGATAGTGCATAAATGTTAGTGCTCTCAGGGCAACCTTCTAGGATGAGATATATTGACTCATAAGAAGTAAGTTGATTTTTGCTAAGGATTTGATCTCTGCCTAAAGTGGATAGGAATGCTATTGACCATTATACTAAATGATCATTTGCTCAGTCCGACATATTAGTTTGGGCTCTTATTGTCATTTATATGTAAAGTTCATGCCTAATTTTATAGTTACAAATGAACTGACGAGGGGAAAAAAGTATAGAATATAACTACAAGCTTGCTGGTGAACCCTACTGGGAAGCTTGCAACGCCCTAGATTAAATAGTGACATATTTGTTGGAAGAGTTTGGAGAGTAGGGAGAGAGATCTGATCCTGCACAAGTTTAATTCCGATTCCCAAGTGTATTAATTCCATGTGGGTATTGGGGAGAAGTGGGTATTTGTTCTCCATAGTGTACGTGTTCATCCTCCTCACTTTTATCTTAATTTTCTAAGAGGTTCATTCGCCAGATCAAACCCTCTGCCGTGCGCCTTAATATTCGTTTGTCCCACTTACTAACCCACCCCAATTGTTAATATGAACTCACATTTAAAACATTGCCATATCTATATATGTAAAGTGCCATTCTTCTTCTTGTTTGGAATTGTTTTTCATACATTCACGTCATACAATATCATAGTGATTCAATCCCCATAGACATAGCCTTCCAGCCCCCAATGCAATTGGTAAGGCACCGGACCCTAACCTTGAGGTTGGGGTTCAAAACATGTCTCCCCTTATTACTAAATAAGTGAGAGTTATCACCCTCAAGCAAGTAAGGGGACATATGTTTTTCTTGCTGATCAGGTTTTATGTTGTTCCTGTCGTAGTGGTCATCTCAATTAATGTAACACCCCGCAATTTTAATTACATATATATATACGTTAAATTACACGTATATCAAGATGTATAATACACATATTTTATACGTATGAGCTACATATACACGTGATCATATGATACATATTAGCTAAATATGCGCATGTATGATTAGTAGTAAATAAATAAACTTATACAATGCAGATGATACATATGAATTAAATTGATTAATTTATGAGGTTGGTTAATGAAATATGTGGATTGGAGTATGATTTAAGGACTTAATGCATAGTATGATGTAATGCATGTGTGTAAATGAATACATGTGAAATAAGTGAATTATTAAATAGTGTAGATTGAAATTGAATTATTAAATGACTTATATGAATGAGATGAGTTGAATTGAATGGAATTTGATGAAGGAGTTGGTTATTAAGGGGAGCCTAGGTGTATTAGATCATTTTTATATAAAATATCTTTTCTCTCTTTTCTAAGCTCTCTCCACGTGTAAAAGAGGAAGGATAAAAAAATAAAAAAAATAAAAATAAAATAGAAATCAAAAGAAGAAGGAAAGGAAGTTGCAGAACGAGAAGAAGAAGAACCGAAACGAGAGAAAGGAAGAACGAAATGGAGAAACGCGGGATTCACGTCAAATTCGGCCTTGCGGTAAGTGATTTTCACTCTCTTTCTTCGTGAAATTACTATCTAAGCTATTCTAGCGGAGAAATTTTGACTGTGGGAGCCGTTTTGCGGCGTTTTGATAAATTGGGGTTTTAACCCAACGCGAATGAAAAATCTGCTATGAAGGTAGAAAAACACTCCCTGGACTGTTGGGACCCCGAATATGTGGTTAGATTTCATTTCATGATTTTTGGAGACCGTTTAACAATTTTAATACAATTTACATCTTTTGGATGAATAGTAAAAAATGAATAGTGAATAGTGAATAGTACTGTGAACAATGATGTGAACAATGATTTGAAATCATAGATTCGTAGAGAACTGAATTCCGGACGTTTCGATACTAAGATCGTGATTTTTGGATATGATTTGATATTTTTTGTAGCTAACGATATGATAAATGATGCGTCTCATGATAATCTATGGTAATTTCAGTGTTTAAATTGAGAGCTTAAGGGCATGGATAAACGCTCTTGAGGAAGCAATATTGTTGCTCGATTTTAGAGGTTGGCTTAGAATATCCGTGTAACCACTGTGAGTATAGTTTTCTTGATTTGGTTCTTGTATGACATTGTACGCATATAAAATGTTTGATTGTATGCATGTTATATTGATATGTAATGCATTGAGTTTTATGGATCATGCAAACTGATTTTAGCACTTGGAGTTTGTAATGATGAGGTTTTGCGAATTCTCATTGTCATTTCGTTAGGAATTAAATCCGGATGAGGTTTTGCGAGTCCTCATTATCAGTAGGTCTGTCCTAACAAGGGTTGCGATCCTTGAAATGACTATGAATTGGGTGATGAGAGGCTGTGTCTACCTTGTACGGCCATGCAAGGGTTAGACCCGCTCTCTTGCCTTGCGGAGGAGGGAGATTGTGCATTGTGTTATTGAAAACTCATGTAATTTATGTTGTTGACATGTATGATATATTTGTTGAATGATGCATGTGTTGAATAAGTGTTTGAAATGATTTTAAATGTCATGTTTCTCTAAATGTATATAATTTCTATCTCAATAACTATATTCACTGAGCTGTTGTTTGCTCACCCTATTTCCTCCAATATTTCAGGTATTGACACGAAGGGAAAAAGAACTTGTCTGGTATGTGTATGTATGCTTGGGAGAAATAGATTATATTTTTGTTATTTTGATATGTATACTTATCACACATTATATATATATATATATATATATATATATATATATTATCATCTAGATGAGATGTGTGAGCATAGATAGCTTAATATATTGGATGATGAAATGAAAATGTGATGTGTGAATAAATGAACTATATTGGATTTGATTTGTGGTATAGAAAAAAAAATTCTGTAAGTTTGGGATGGATTGTGAGAGTACGTGAAGGCTGACAGTGTATTATATATTGTATATGAATATGTACAGTGTATAGTACGTTGTGCTGGTCATGACGTCAGCCTACATCAGGAGCGTCGTGACAATTAAGAATCTCGGTATAGTCTTATCTTGTATCAATAGTAAAAAAAGTTTCCCCTAAACATAGTAGTACAATTTGGGCTCCATAAAATTTTTTTTTTATGGCCCTGTTTACTTTAGTGGTTGTAAATTAATTTTGGATTGAAACTAATTTTTACGTCATTTCATTTGGTAACTTATAGTAATTTTGGATCAAACGTGGAAAACTATTTCTATGCTTTTGAGAGAAGTTGATCTGAAGTAACTTTTTCAAAAAGATTTTTTTAAAGATATTTGACAATATTTACTTTTGGTCAAACTTAGGGTGAAAAAATTTGTTTGGACCGGTCATTTGATTTTATCCGATTCAGAATAAATTATGTCCTAACAAAATTATTAAATAATAAGGTCGAGTATGGAGAGAAGGCCTTATGTTCAGATTTAAAATCGGATCGGTTTCGGACAAGGCAATACAAAGATTCAGATATTATTTGTCCGAATTTTATCTTATTAATTAAACTATTTTACCTTTATTTATCTAAAAATTTACTTCTAATTTTAATAATTATATTTTGTTAATCATATACGAAGGGCAAACATATCTTTATTAGTTTATTATATTTTAATAAAAAGATATGGCACAATTATAAATATAATAAAACTAAAAGGTTTATAATTCGACGGCCTAATTTTAAATCCAGACCGAATCTGGATACGTCATATATATTCGTTGATATCTAATCAAATTACAATTGAAAAAGCTTTATTATTAGTGTTATATATCTCACAAGTGAGACTAACTTTTTGCAAAAAATGTTTTAAGGAAAACACTTCTTAAAAAAATATTTTTGTAAAAGTCATACAAAACTTTAGTTACCTCACAAGAAATATAAATAGACTTAAACAACTAGTACTGAACCTTATGCAATATTTTACCATACATTTGAATCATTTGGATACAATATTAATTATTTCAAGTATTCCATAAGCACCTAACAAAGTAAAATTAAGTTAAAGCTAGTATTAAATGTGTTACATGATGCATAAAATTAACATAATGCACAAGTCGTAGGGATTAGATTAATCAACTCATATCAATCAATTTAAAATTAAGTTGATTTAATTCTTGAATTTGAGTTAGTTATGTACATTATAGTTTAAGTAGTTTAGTCACTTCAAGTTGGTCTTAATTAATTTTAATTCTACTTAGAATAGGATTAACCCAAATCAATAGTCGAACTGATTTTGTGACACCCATTAGATTACATAGAATCTTTTGAACATGTAAATGGAGAAATAGGTTGAGATCATTCAATCATGTCACTTCAATGGGGACCCATTTAAGCGTTTGAGTCCATTTCATTAAAGTGTACGAGGAGGTGAGAAGGCCTGATAGGACACGTACGTTTCCATGTCACGCTTGCGGCTGATATCTTTAATTGTGAATGATACAAGAATCAAATCACTGTCATACCACACTAACTAACCAATCAAATTCAATTTGATTCTAAGGCCTTACCAATTCTTTAATCTTTCAACAATCGCACGCTTTGTTCTTATGCATATGTATTTTAATTTAATTCTAAACTTCATTGCTTAGTACCATTAGCCAATATTAAATGAATCTCTGGTTCTATTGTCTTAGGTCTTGACACGTTGTTATTTGACACTTCTCCTCCATTGTTAAAAAATATATATATGGATATGAGGTCCAATAACTTTAATCAACGTGTTTTTATATATTTCAAATTTAACTTAGGTTAAGGAGTAAGATTCCATATATAATAGGATCCCCGTGACCATTTTTATTAAATGATTTGTTTTGTACCATTTCATTTAGTTCTAGAATGAAGATTAAGGTTGCATTGATCATGTGATTCAAACAGAAAAAAATTATTTTAAAATGCAATTAATCAAATATGCTTTTTTTTTTGGGTGTATTTTGAAGTTGGATAAAAACAAAAAAAAATGACGATTAATGAACCAAATGAGTCATAAGAACCCAAAACGTAATTTATTGGATGCCCTTTTTTTCACATATTTTTTAGAAAATAGTCTTAGCGATGGTATGGATATCTTGTTCGACATTTAATTTTCTTATTATGTTCCTCAGAAATCAGAATTAATTAATGCCAATGCAATACCATTTGACTACAATCAATTACTGACTAATGACTGCAATAAGTTTAATGATCTGATATTTTTTTTTAAAAAGAAAAAAACTAATTATTTATTATAATATAAGTACTGGACTTAGTTTTCATAATTGTAATAGAGAGAGAGAGAGAGAGAAAGAGAGAGAGAGAGCAATAATATTATTATTGTCATTATTGAAAATTCACAGCTGAAGTTATATATATATATAATAAGCTAAGCTGACTTGTTTGAATTTATAAGCTGAGGAAGATTGGGAAGCTATTGCAGTAGACCAGTTTTTTCCTGGAAGAAGCCCCCTTCTAAGTTTCTATATATACATATACCCATCATACACGAAACCTTTTAGCAATTAATTCACACACATATATATAAAATTGCTACATTCATGTGCATACCCACATGAACGACTTGCTTGGCTTTCATATGATCTGGAAGATATATATATTCCAACACAAAATCCAAAAATCTATGCACCCTTAACCAAGTTGTTCAAGTCATACTTTAGAATAATGACCAAATACCAACTGTCGTAACGTATAATTTGGGATGCGTGGGCCACTCCGTCTTCCTCTTTACGTAGTAGTACTATCACAACAGCAAGGCACGACCAAATGTAATAATAAAACATGAATGGATTAATATGTGCTTTTGGGCAATGATAATTTGGAGGGCAGTAACTTTGAGATAATGTGTGGTTGAAATAATGAATGATGGGAATCTATTAAACGTACTTTGACATGACTGCATCGATGATAAGAAATGAATTAAAAGGGAAGAAATATTATTGGCCATTAATATGATCAATCTTCTTGTTTATACAAAAGTACTTCTAATATGGAAATGGAAGTGGATTTGGTATAAGTTGCTTGCTTGCCAAATGGAGAAATATATCATTTATTAATACTGCAAATGAAAGCTACATTCAAATCCTTATTCATTTATTCTGATTGAAAGACCTATTAATGGTCATTACAATTACAATTATATATATGTGAATAAAGCTTCAATAATTTTCTTTCCGTCATTTTATAATTTATTGACTAATTAATGATCAGTCTTTCATGTTAACTTTTGTTGCAGGTTAAATTTACAAGTTGCATAAACCATTAAAGGGGTTTTATACAAATATGTCAAAAGTTCAGGGGGGTGGAACCGTGGAACTAAGAAAACGTTTTTTAACAAGTGTCAAACTGTGAAAGAAAAGAGTACTCTTGAAATGACCGTTACTGTGGTTGACGCCTCCTCCTCTCCCTCTTCTTCTTCTTCTTCTTCTTACAGCTTAATCATCACGGCAACATCTCGCGAGAAATTGAAAACACAGAGCGAGATGAAATTCCTCCGTTAATAGTAACACACAACACAACGCCCCCCTCCCCCAGCCAGCAACAACACCACACCGCACCGCACCACCAGCGGCGCCACCGGAACAACAGCCGGATTCCTGTTTCTCGTCTTCTGAACTTGGCTCCTTCCTTTTGATGGTTCATCTCTTCTGAGACCCTGGAACCGGCGGATTCATGGGGTGCTGTGAGTCTTCTTTAGTTGCCATAAAAGGGCACCACAACCGGCACCACCACCGGAACCACCACCAGAACCCTCCTACCGCCGGAGAAATCGCGGACCCAGCTGGTGCCGGCGTCGATGGAGGAATTCCAGCCTTCTCCGAGTTCTCTCTCTCCGACCTGAAGTCCGCCACCAACAACTTCAGCTCTGACTACATCGTTTCCGAGAGCGGCGATAAAGCCCCTAATATTGTGTACAAAGGCCGTCTCCAGAATCGACGGTGGATCGCTGTCAAGAAGTTTACTAAAACCGCTTGGCCCGACCCCAAACAGTTTGCTGTATTATTCCTCTTCTTTCGTTTTTCTCATTCTCCGCCTTATTTATTTATTTATTTTGATTCATTCATTAGGTTTATTTACTTTGAGGTATTTTTGATTTTAAGGAGGAAGCTTGGGGTGTGGGAAAGTTGCGGCATCGGAGGCTTGCGAATTTGATTGGGTATTGCTGCGATGGTGATGAACGATTGCTAGTTGCGGAATTCATGCCCAATGATACGCTTGCCAAACACCTCTTCCACTGTATGTCTTTTCATTCGATTTCATGTAATTTTTTTTTTTTTTTAAATTTTGTTTTCTTGAGTTTGTTCTAACTTGAGATAGCTATTCGTGTTATTAGCTTATCGGGAAATGATGAAGTAATTAGTGACTAATTTTAGGGGTTTAAGCAAGCTTGTCTCAAACCCTCATTGTTTAGCACGAGTGTTTTTGATTGAAGAGAAGGAACCTTGATAAAAATGTTAGATGTGTACGGCATTGTTTCGTAATTTTCTCTTGTTTTTTATTTAGCAATAATAAAAAGTGGTAGTGGTAGATGCTTTTGATTCGATTTAATGGTGGAATTCCTTTTAATATTCTGTTTGTGTTCTTTCTTTATTGACAGGGGAAAATCAAACCCTCGAGTGGGCAATGCGTTTAAGAGTTGCTTTGTATATCGCCGAAGCATTAGATTATTGTAATACCGAGGGCCGACCATTGTACCATGACCTCAATGCTTATAGAGTTCTTTTTGATGAGGTGTTATTTGCAACTCTTTCTCTAAATGTTCATGCTTTTGCATTAATGGTCATTTTTCATATGTTATCTGGGCTTCGGGATTCTGTCACTTTCTATGCAGATTAGTTTCCAATTGTGGACTTATTAATGTGTTCTTTTGATGATCCTATACTTGCTTTTTTTTTTTTTTTTTTATAGAATGGTGATCCACGGCTTTCCTGTTTTGGCCTTATGAAGAATAGCCGGGATGGGAGAAGTTATAGTACGAATCTTGCCTATACACCTCCAGAGTATCTGAGAAACGGTATACATGTGTTTCCTTAATAAATGTTTGAGTATAAGATGTAAATGTTAGGAAAGATGCAGATGCTATCTAAGGCATTAAATTTTACATAGAGTGAAAATAGATGTATTAAAGCTACTTGCCCATGTGCGTGGCAGATGCATTTACATTTTATGGAAAAAAATATAGGGTTAAGAGAATCTACTAAAGCAAGAAATGATCAAATAACATTTGATTTATATTTTATAGTTCCCCTTGCAAGAGGAATGTTCCGAAGAAAATTATTCATTAGTTTCTCATTCATACTTGCTCATGTTGGCATATTGTAATGTCTTTTTTTTTTTTTTGGATATTATGCAAATTTTGATGTTTAAAATCAAAATACAAACCTAATTAGTCTGTGTGTGCTCTAAAAATAATTACAGAACTTCGTTACAGTCCTTCTGAACAACTTGATTATAGGTTACTTGAAACATTTTGGACATGCAACATAATTACATCACGAGGTATAGTATCTGTTCCCTAAAAAAGGAGTGGGAAATCTAGCAGAAAATATGCTTTGTACCCGTGTTTTACATGCATGATTGGTGGAGGTCAACTTAAACTTGGTTGACAGCCATGAGAGTTCCAAGAACACGTTTAGTTGACAAGTAGGTGAGTTTGAAGAATGGGTCTGGTAATCCAAGATATACCCCTGAGCCATTTGCACAGTTTAGAGTAGTAGTGAGGAAGGTACTTAATTTGTCAGTACTCAAAAAAAAAAAAAAAAAAACTATTTTTGTGAACATGTGAAAGTAATGCATCGGGTACTCATTTATTCACTTCTAGTGTAAAGAATGAACTATTGCCCATAGATTTTCATCTATTGTGATGAAATAATGGTGGATGGGGAGATAAAACAATCAAATGTGATGGAGTAGGCCGAGCTTAAAATTCACACGTTTATCAACTTGCATTGCTAATCCTTGCATCTCTTTCTGCTCTCACTTGCTGGTCATTTTAGATAATCTAACGATAGGATGAGTTCACTTTGCCATGAGATGTAGCCCTTGCTCAAACCTGTTGTTTTTGATATTCAAGACAGAAGTTAGGATAACATTATGAAATTTTGTAGAATTTGTAGGCACTTTTGTACTTTGTAGTGTTTTTGGCAGGCGTAAGAGGTGGTTAGCTGTTGGTAGTGGAAAACGAATTTAGTGCTGTTGTTGGATATGTTGGAGAGTTCAATTAAATCTGGTAGTGGGGGGTGTATACTAATGCTAAAGAAAATGGAAAGAGAAAAAGAAGGCGAAAAGAAAACAGTAACAAAAAGAAATAATTCCTTGATTTGGTATTTTATTGCTGAAAAATTATAAGTTTTTCTAATGATATCTGAAGTGGAGCATTTACTTAGGTAAAAGTTGGTAGGCTACCTCATTCATTGTGATCTTTGGTAAAAGGACTGATAATTTGAATTTCTTTTCATTTGATGCCCGATGCTTTTTTTCCTCTCCTTTTCTTGATAAGTTACATTCCTTTCTCTGTTTCCAAAAAAATAACTGACATATCTTGATGGATGATTTGGAGATTTATATATTGGCTTGGATAATCTCTCAATCGTCACATTATTTGTCTTGTAGGGAGAGTAACCCCAGAAAGTATTATCTTCAGCTTTGGCACTGTCCTCTTGGATCTTCTTAGTGGAAAGCACATCCCTCCAAGTCATGTGAGTTTTCATATCTATATGGAAATTTTACCAAGTATATAAAGCACATTTTGTATTTTAGATGCTTACCTTAAAGCTCAGAGAATTAATAAACTGAACCATATTAACCATTAATGGGGGAAAATATCTCGGTACTTTTGAAGGTCAGCATTATACTATCTTCATCTATTGGTATAGATACAACTTGATATGCTTAGATAACTAGAACTGAGCTGGTTTCAAATTAGTGAATACAGGATCAAACTACTGGTGCAAAGTGGTGGTTTGAGTTGGTTTTCATGAATTGGAAGGCTCTCAATCCAAGTCCATTCTATCCCCACCATGAGCCTGGAATGCTCAACTTTGGTATTCTCAGGCTTTGCATCTAAAATTCTGTAGAATATTATAGACAAGCACAATGATCTAGAATTCACCCACAAGATAGTTTTTTTTTTTTAACATTCTGAAGAGATCTCGAAGTGAAAAAAAATAAAAATAAAATACAAGGAGTCCTTGTGCCAATGTAAGCAAAAATCCATTGAAAGAGGCCAATAATTATAAATACAACATAAAGGCACTTCTTATAGCAAACCTAAATTCTTGAATTTAATCGATAACTCTTTATCATCATCCCTTTGGATGAACCTAGGGGTGAATGATAAAAAATAAACCCTAGTTTAGAAGATCTCAGATTGATTGCTCACAATTTCTCCTTCTTAGAATGCTCAAAGGATTTTGCAAAAGCCCCTTGGTCATGATGAATAGGGATGGTTGTTTATGTCCAAATAAAAGAAACTCAAAGAGGCATAATCCTAGAAAACTTGGGAATTGGGATTGATCTTGAAAATTTGATAATTATTTGAAAATAATTCAACTCAACTTCACAAAGAGTTTTCCTGGCTACACGAGTCAGCCTTCTCCATTCCACTATATCAAGGGCTAAGTCATCAATTATATTTACATGTCCTAGCCCTTTGTATGGTTTGGTGAAGTAGATTTATGTGATAGTTGATTTGACAACGTTCTACTTTGGGTGTTAGTTACCTAACACAATTCTTTTTCTTTTGTTCAAACTTAGGAATGTTGTATATAAAGGTTTGCAAAAATAAGCTCAGCATAGACGGAGCATGTCTGTCATTTGAAATCAATCCTGAAAAATTTAGAACAATTCTGACCTGTACATATCTATGGAGATTCGATCCAACATTGTTGTTGATTAATTCTAGCTTTTCTTCACTTCTAGAAACTCAAGTTCATCAAACTTATTGATTGATCTAGATTCTTTGAAGTCTTTTGATCTTGAATTGTTTTTCTTCGTCTTATTCATCTTTACATTCAAATTATCTTTTTGAAATTTCTTAGTTTGACTTGGAAATTAGACTCAGCCAAATTGCAATTGCCAAGACCAACTAAAGGTCATTTTAGGCCCACTAGAAATGTTGATTGGATTCTCTACTTGGTAAATTTATTGGAGTTTCTTATTACTTAAAACGTGAACTTTCACTTGCTCTTTCTTTTTCTCTTCTGCAACCCTGAAAAACTTAAGACTGTAAAAAATATTCAAAATAATGTTGTGGCCACCAAAATTTTCGACGACTGAACGTCAGTACAATTCACCTTGTCTTTTCAATATATGTAGATCTTCCCACTTTGTGGTGTGGGGGTGTGCAAATAAATGTTTATAACACATTAATAGCATATAAATGGTTCTCTTTAAGATAGGTTTGTGCTATGAATACATGAAATTGTAATCAGAACAAGATGGCCTAATAATTTTTATGGCAGACTTTAGTAATTCATGAGAGGTAAAATTGCTGAATTGCATCATATGATCATGAAGTAATTTAATCATGAACCGTGGTTATAATTGTTTTTGTTTAGAAACTTCCACTTGTTTCTTATTTTGTTATTTTTTTTATGTTCTACTTTTTATTAGTATCTCACATCTGGAATTGTTTATGTTGTGAGACTTGTAAACTGGGCAACAACAAGTCTCTGAAAGGTTCTATAGTTCACAGAATCTCAATTCATAGTTGAATGGTTTGTGACTTCTCAAATTGAGAATTACAGTCAATGAATCATAAATTCACAAAGATTATTTGAATTGTGATTATAATATACATGTAGATCTGGATTAATGGACTTATGAAATTTGAGTTATAACTCTATTAACAGCCATTTGGTTGAAATTGAAGTTCCAAAATGAGTCGATCTTTGTGAGGACGATCTTTTCATTGAGGAGATTTCCAGCACAAAAAAATTAGTTCATTATAAAGCTTGTAACCTATCAAATTATGCTAATTAACAATAAACAGTATTCTTTGTTGTTCTTTGATATCTCCTTTCTTTAGCCCTTTAATATTCAGATAAATTGATTTCAGAAGGTGGTTTTCTTGTTGAATAATTCACCAAACAAAGTTATTTCAAAAGTTTTTGTCTATGTCAAGGGTCTCAAATTATGCTTAATAACTGCATATTTTCTAGGTTGATGTGGCAAAAGAGAGGAGAATTTGCTTATTTGGATGTGGCCTAAAGGAGAAAGAGAATATTTCCTTAGGATTGATGTGAAATCTGATTTTTAAAAATTCATTAACTAAAGGTACTTTTTTTTCCTTGTAAGAATCTTGAGAACTGTAAACTTTTAACTGTGATCATACTATTTGTTAGAATTCACTGTGAGATTCATCAACATTGGGATGTTGGAAGTACACAAGTTTGAAGAGGAAGGAGAAAATGAGAAACTTGAAATGATTTGTTCTTTCAACTTGATTTCAAATTTCATGGGTACATGGGTTTATATTGTGCTTAACATGAGCATCCCTAGATCAACTAATTAATGAGATTTAAACTACATACACGAATCACTAAATCTAGACCCATACATGTATGTACCTATGAACCAATCTCATACATGTATCATGATAAATGCTTATACATGAACATGAGTTAATGCACATACATGTACTAATTAAATGCAAATACATGAACCATATGCAATACATGAATCATGTTTAGTATAAATTACTAACATCCCCTCTTAAACATGATTCATGTTTATGTCAAAATTCCCCTCTTAAACATGATGACTTTGTAGAAACACCAAGTAGGGACCTTAACTTGGTAAAAGCATCAAGCCAAAGTGGTTTGGTGAAGATGTCTGCAATATGATCTTGAGACTTCACATATGTTAGCTGGATCTCCTTCTTTGCAATGCAATTTCGAATGAAATGAAACCTTGTATCAACATGGTTGCTTCGATCATGATAAACTGGATTCTTCAACAATGCAATCGCTGATTTGTTGCCAAGAAAAATTTCCGTCGACTCTACTTGCATGAATCCAAGAGCCTTTAACAAATTCCGAAGCTAAAGTGCATGACAAACACAAGAAGTAGCTGTAACATATTCTGCTTCACATGATGAAAGCGTGACAATTGGTTGTTTCTTTGAGCTCCATGTGAAAGCAACATCCCCAAAAAAGAAAACAAGTCCACTAGTACTTTTTCGATCATCCAAATCACCAGACCAATCACTATCACTATAGCCCACAAGCTTGAAACTCTTGGAAGATGAATAGAACATTCCAAAAGCTAGTGTACCTTTGAGATATCGAAGAATATGCTTGGCAGCTTTGAAATGTGTCATGGTGGAAACTTCCATGTAACGGCTAACTAGCCCAACCGCATAGAGAATGTCTGGCCTCGTACAAGTCAAGTACTGCAAACTTTCGACTAGACTCTTGAACAAGGTTGAGTCCAACTTCGGTCCTGAATCATGCTTCGACAGCTTCAATCCATATTCAACAGGAGTACTAGCAGCCTTGCAGTCACTCATGTTGAATTTTTGGAGTACTTCTGCTGCATATCCAGATTGGGAAATAAAAATCCCTTCTTCCATTTGCTTCACCTCGATGCCAAGATAGTATGTCATGGCCCCTAAGTCGGTCATCTCAATTTCACGAGTCATTGCCCTTTTGAAATCTTCAAACATGCTCACATTGTTCCCTGTAAATATTAAATCATCCACATACATACAAACAGGCAAACAAAATATCATTGTTAATTTGCTTGACATAAAGGGCATGTTCATAGGGGCATTTGGTGTATCCATTCGTCTGGAAGTACTTGTCGATTCTTGTATTCCATACCCTTGGTGCTTGCTTCAAACCATATAGGGCTTTCTTCAACTTTAAAACCTTGTCTTCTTGGCCTGTCACAATGTACCCCAAAAGTTGTTGCACATAGATCTCCTCATCAAGAAACCCATTCAAAAAAGTAGATTTGACATCCATTTGAAAATCCTCCATTTCTTATGAGCAGCCAAAGAAATGAGAAGTCTAATGGTTTCCATACGAACAACGGGCTCAAAGACTTCATCATAGTTGATGCCGTGACGTTGAGTATAACCCTTTGCCACTAGTCAGGCTTTGTATCTTTCAACTTGGATGTTAGCATTCTTCTTCACCTTGAACACCCATTTGGCACCAATGGCTTTGTGACTTGCCGGAACATTTGCAAGTTTCCATGTGCCATTCTTCTTGATTGCTTGAATTTCTTCATCCATTGCATGTACCCATTTTTTGTCTTGAATAACTTCTTTAAAGCCTATAGGTTCACAATTAGCAGGAAGACAACAAAGGGTTAATTCACCTGTTTCTTCATAGATATCATTCAAAGACCTCATACGCCTCGGTCCTTCACTTGAACTTGCTTTTGGTGATGTATCCACATAAGTAGGAGTTGGAGTCGATGGCGGAGTGACAACCCTTGGAACAACTTCATCCTCTGCATTTCATAGAATGGAAGAAAATCAAAATCTTCATTGTGAACAGTCCAGTCCCATGGCGCTTCTTCATCAAAATCAACATCTTGGCTGATAACAACCTTCTTGGTGCTTGGATTGTAGAGCTTGTATCCTTTCGAACTTGAATCATAGCCAATGAAGATGTACTTCTCACTTTTTTCATCAAGCTTGGAGCGATGTTGGTCAGGTACATGAGCATAGACAATGTTACCAAATACCCTCAAATGAGACATACTTGGCTTGTGTTCTCTCCATGCTTGTTGTGGTGTCTGGTTCCACAAACTTTTTGTTGGGCACCGATTTGATAGATACACCGCACATTCGACAGCTTCCGCCCAAAAATCTTTTGGCATGTTCGTGCTTTTCAACATGCTTCGAGCCATGTTGAGAATGGATCTGTTCTTTCTTTCAGCAACGCCATTTTGTTGAGGAGAGTATGGAGCCGTCAAGGGACGCCGGATTCCATGAGCTTCACAAAACTCATTGAATGTTTTTGATGTAAATTCTCCTCCTCTGTCTGATCGCAAGGATTTGATGTGGTAGCCACTTTCTTTCTCTACTAGTGCTTTGAATTTCTTGAAAACTTCAAAGGCTTGTGACTTCTCCTTCACAAAATAAACCCAAGTCTTGCGACTATAATCATCAATGAATAAAAGAAAGTAGTTATTCTTTCCAAAAGAACTTGGCTTGATTGGTCCACAAATATCAGTATGGACAAGCTCTAGTGGTGTTTGGGCTCTTGTCGTACTTTCTTTGGAAAAAACTCTTTCTGGATTGCTTTCCAAACAAACATCCCTCACACAGCTGCTCGGGGTGATCAAGAAAAGGTAAACCTTTCACCATGTGTTTCTTTGCCAATAACTTGAGTCCGCCAAAGTTTAAATGCCCAAATTTTAAGTGCCACATCCAAGATAAGTCTTTGTAGCAAGTCTTCAAACACTTGGCCACATCATTTTGAATATTCAATAAGAACATTCGATTTTTGGTCATAGGGACTTTAGCAATCAAATTGTCACTCTTATCTCTCGGTGAAAGACTATAATCTTTGATAGCAGCATGATAGCCTTTCTCTAAGAGTTGACCCAAACTTAAGATATTACTGGTCATACCCGACATATAATAAACATCATAAATGAATTGATGCTTTCGAGACTTTAATCGAATCAAAATGTTACCTTTCTTGAACAAGAATTTTGGATGAATCACCAAAGGTAACGTTGCCGGTCACTGAGTCATCAAACTCCACGAACATTGATTTGTTGCCGCACATATGATTACTAGCACCAGTATCCAGGTACCAAGTACTGTTCTTTTCATCTGCATCTCCTTTGAGTGCCAAAAGCAATGTTGGTTCCACAACTTCAGTGTCATTCGAAGCATAATTGGACTTCTCAACATTGTTAGTATATCCACACTCCCATGAATATTGGCCATATTTCTGACAATTGTAACATTGAACTTGAGCATTGTCATATTTTCTTCGATATGGCCGGTAATTATTTTGTCTTCCACGTCCTCTTGAAGAATTTGGGACTTGACTATTTTCATCTTTGTTGAAGGACTTTCCTCCACCTCTTCCTCTTCCTTGACCACGACCATTTTTGAATCCACGTCCTCTTCCTCTTTGGTTCTGCTCACCATGGCTTTCATTGTTTTTCAAAGAAAGCTTTGTCTGCAAGACATGCTCCACGGGCTCTTTCTTCTTCTTCAACATCTTTTCTTCATGGGCTTGTAAGGAACCCATGAGTTGATCAATAGTCATAGCCTCAAAGTCTTTGGATTCTTCAATTGCTACAACAATGTGGTTAAACTTCTTTGTCAAAGATCGAAGGATCTTTTCAATCACCATGGTGTCACTCATGGCTTCTCCATATCTCTTCATCTCATTCGCAACTGCTAATA
Source organism: Paratinospora sagittata (assembly GCA_035771175.1). NCBI lineage: Eukaryota > Viridiplantae > Streptophyta > Magnoliopsida > Ranunculales > Menispermaceae > Paratinospora > Paratinospora sagittata. The sequence goes on along the minus strand of CM069603.1, from coordinate 48,918,461 downwards.
CTCTTGCAGTATAATCTGAAAATGATTCAGATTCCTTCATGTGCAAGGCTTCAAAGTCGCCTCTTAAACTTTGGAGGCGCACTTTCTTCAAGTGAGGTTGATTCTAGCTCATATTTAAGCAAAAGAACAAAAATGTATCTCATGCTAAGGTCAAAAGGATTAATGAAGAAGTATTGCAGCACTTGATTTAAAAAAAATTTAAGAGTAAAAGAGGCATGAGAAGTCCTAAAGCAAAGGAAGTAGTGGGGAGGGGGTTTCTTTTGCCACAGGAAAAAGGCAGTTCAAATGTTGTGTAGATACTGAATTTGTGCTTGAAGTCAGATCTAGGTGGGGAATTTACTGATTACACTACTGAATTTTATGTGATGTTCTTTGATGGTGCTTGCTCACATTTATTCATGCAATCCTCATATGTACGCATGCAGGCTCTTGATATGATCCGTGGCAAGAATATTCTTCTCTTAATGGATTCACATTTAGAAGGAAAGTTTTCAATAGAAGAGGCAACTATTGTTGTGGAGCTTGCATCTCAATGTTTACAATATGAGCCAAGGGAAAGGCCAAATACCAAGAAGCTTGTAGCGACACTTGCTCCTCTAACCAAATCTGATGTAAGTTTCTATGAGCCAGAATATTCTCCTCATCACATTGTTATTCGTATTTGAATATTTGAATACAGAGGTCAAAATATGCTTATTCATATGCATTTATTTTATTCTGAACATCATCTGATCACAAAGTTCATTTGATGCAGGTTCCATCTTATGTGATGTTGGGCATCTCAAAGCATGAGGAACCTCCTCCTACTCCTCAGCACCCTCTATCACCAATGGGTGAGGCTTGTCAAAGAATGGACCTTACTGCTATTCATCAGATTCTAGTTATGACACATTATAGAGATGACGAGGGAACCAATGAGGTATTTAAGTTTTAAAAATGAGGTCTACCCTGGGTAATTGTCTACTTTCCAACATTCTTGGCTAATGCACTTGTGTAATTGTTCAGTTATCTTTCCAAGAGTGGACCCAGCAAATGAGAGACATGCTGGAAGCTAGGAAGCGCGGGGACTTGGCATTCCGTGACAAAGACTTCAAGATGGCCATTGAATGCTATTCACAGGTATGTTTTCTGTTTCTGATACGTATATCCATGTCCATGGGATTAGTTGATGTGCTTATACTACTGATTCACATAGGACTGTTGTCGTTGGTTTTTCTTATGTGGAGTTCAAATACATTGAAATAATTGCATTTTTTTTTATTTCAAAACTTTCCGACAAGTCTTTCCTCACCTTTATGGGTGCAACTCTTAAATTTTTTTTTTACAAATTTTCTATTGCTGCTTGCTTCCTTGCAGTTCATAGATGTGGGAACCATGGTTTCACCTACGGTCTATGCAAGGCGAAGCCTCTGCCATCTTCTCTGTGATCAGCCTGATGCTGCTCTACGAGATGCAATGCAAGCACAATGCGTCTATCCTGAATGGCCAACAGCCTTCTACATGCAATCAGTTGCTCTTGCAAAGCTGGACATGCAGAAAGATGCAGCAGACATGTTAAATGAAGGTGCCACACTTGAAGAGAAGAGGCAGCGAGGAGGGAGAGGATCTTGAGGATCTTGAGAACCAAAACTCAATTGTCATCATCTTGCTGCGAAATAGCTCAACCACCACCACCCATTGTTGAACACGGCATTTGGCTTGTTTCAGTCGTAAAAATGTGATATATATGGAGAGAGAGAGAGAGAGAGAGAGGTAGAAACACCAGCTAATTTTACATTGATGCGGCTTTTCCGCTACTTGATACAGAAAAATTATGTGGTTTAACATTTTGTATATTTTAGCATCTCAACAAAGTATTGTGTACAAATGAAAACAGAAAATGGCATGATGAGGAGTGTGAAGAGGCTGGTGCATGCATTGTGTGCCATTGGCCTTTAGGCAACATATAACTCAGCCTTGCCATCAATGAAGAGACTCATGAACTCTTCACCGTCCACAGTTTCCTTCTCAATTAGCACCTGAGCAAGCTTGTGGAGGATGTCAACGTGGGTCGTGATGATCTGCTTGGCTCTTGTGTATGCCTTCTCCACTAGCTCTCTCACTTCAGAGTCCACTACATCTGCAGTAGCCATGGAATAATCCTTCTGGGAAGACATCTGCCCAGTAAAAAAAATGATGCGAAACCAGTATTAATTATCCAGAAAGACGAGGAAGTGACATGGATATATAATCAGTTAATACATGAACCTGAAAAACCTCTAACCTGTTGGCCAAGGAAGGGATTCCCTCCAGGTCCACCAATGGCAACCTGCCCAATCTTTTTACTGAAGCCAAACCTCTCAACCATTTGTCTTGCAACCCGGGAGACCTGCATGAAGTCGTTTGATGCTCCAGTGGTCACATTTTCGTTCCCAAATATCACCTCTTCTGCGACCCTGCAGCACCAAGTGAAAAGAGGATCAATTGTAATCTTTAACGTCAGCTCAAAATAGAAGTCTAGTAAAAACAATTTGTTCTCACATCTTGCTCCTTTCTCATACAATGGCACAATGAATTATAAAGATCCTTCAACACAGTTTGATTATAGATTGTTTTATTCATTCAGTAAATTCCTTCTAATTGAGTAATGAACAGCCTTGAGCATAGAAGGATCAAATAAACTATGATGTTAGATCTTGATTTCATTGATTTCAAGAACACTATATCCACCACAAACCATTCTTCCATCCCCCCTCAATCCATACATGCAACCTAATGATATTCAGGTATCATTATCATGATACCCTTCAAGGACCTACAAAGTTTAGGGATAATTGCAGCAAAATTTGTTTTCTGGAGCTGTTTCTGTGACATGCTATAAATTATCAGTCTTTTAGGGTTATTACTTTGGTCTAATGTTAAAGTCTCAAGCTAACAACTTCATGCAAACATGCCAACAGTTGAGCATATGCTTGGCCTGAACTTTCCCTGGGCCCTGCATTGGTAGGTCCAATATGGGTAACTATCCTTGGTCATTTGTTAAATATTTTTTAGGCTAAGAGAGGATGTCATATGTTTGGATAACAAACCTTCCTCCTAGAGCAACAGCCATCTGATTTTCCAGGTAGCTTCGGCTGTATAATCCAGATTCTAGCCTCTCCTCACTTGGCGCAAAGAAGGTCAGTCCACCAGCTTGGCCACGAGGGATGATGGAAATCTTGGCAACAGGATCATACTCAGGCATAAGTGCACCAACTAGAGCATGGCCAGCCTCTGCAGACAACCCAAACACCCAAATACAAAGTCAATGTAAATTGTAGTTCTCTATGGAATGGAAAACAATGTTAGGGAAATAATATTTGGCCGATAAATATACCATGATAAGCGACTAATTTCTTCTTCTCATCTGACACCACAGCATTTTTCTTCTCAGGTCCAGCAATTATCCTCTCAAGGGCGTCAGAGATCTCGTCCTTGCTTATCTCCTTCAGATCACGCCTGGCAGCAAGAATGGCTGCTTCATTCATCAGGTTCTGCAAATCAGCTCCTGTAAAACCTGGAGTTCTTCTTGCGATCTTGTCAAAGTCCACGTCCTTTGCAAGTGCCTTTCCCCTGGAGTGGACCTATTACATGAAAGATTGTTTTGTTGGAACAAACTTGGTGACAATTAAAAGAATATCCTCATCACAAAAAATGTGCTGATTTCAATTTTTTTTAAAAAAATATTTCTCAGGTTGTGACTCCTGAGATTTGTGAATCATAAGTAACCGAATTTAAAAACAGAAAGCTTCTAGGAAAGTAAGGGTGTTCATCAGTTCACACCCTATTATTTTACAATATACACAACCCAATCCAATTGTAGTTGGTTTACAAGTTTTCAAATTCAATCCAAACCAATTTATGATTATAATCCAATTTCTATTGATTGGCTTGAACTAACTTGTTTCCTTTTTGAGTCATAGTTAGTCCATAGTCGCTACCATACTTAATTTAATCTCATCCAAACAATTATGTGCCATTCTTAAACATATATTAACCTTGGCAGTTCAAATGAAGAAAAGCTTAGGCTAATGCAATCTTATATAGTATAAGAAGATATGAATCATATGCTAACCAATCCTAAATAGTCATGGATTCTGGATTAGATCAGTTGGTCTGATTGGATTTTAAACACCACCATAGGAAAATTTCCACCACATCTTGAACTCACGGCATAAATATTATTTGGTGAGATTAATTGATCTAAAATAGTCGAAACCTGAATCAGCTTAGCTAACAAGTAACAAGTACATGGAAGAACTCCTTGTCAGAAACAGGAATTATCGCTTGAAAAAGCTCTTTCTCAAACAGTAAATAGCAAAAATTTTATCAGCTTTTCCTCTTCCTCTTTTTAATTTTTTCCTCTTTTATTGTGGAATAATTTTACCTTATTTGGAAGAGCTCTCTCTTCTCCATTAACAGAACATGGAGTAAATAGAAGATTCAGTAGAGTCCGAAAGGATAAAAGGCAATCACCACTCTCACAGAAACTAAATCACATCCACTACTTCTTAATCTAAGAGCGCTCTTCCTTGACTCACCATGATGCGTGAAAAAATGGATTCCAGTGTTAGGATAACACATTTTCATTCCCAGCTTCCTCGGTTAAAATGCATTATGTTGTATTTACAAGAAACTTATGCTGCCAAGACTAAATAGCAGCATGTATGGATTTCAAATATCAAGTTACATTGTTTAATCATCAAATTTAAACTCTTCAACCTCATATAATTGAGAAAATACTTAGTTGAGTTGAGTTGATTGACTTAAATTCTTAAAAACCACGCTGTATAATTTGATTTGTCAAAAAAACCAAATAACAAGGCTTCAAAGACATGTTATTATGAATCATGCTAAAGGTTGAAAAGTATTCAAAGATTCATTAGACATGACAGTGAAGACTCCCATTAACAAAACAGAAAGAATTATGAGGTGCTTATTAAGTAGGATTAAATCCCTGCATCATACTAGTGTGCCGAATGTCATTAGATGCTGACTACACCCAGTTTCATGTAATTGTTTTTTTTCTTGTTTTAATCGATAGCACCTTAGAAACAAATTTCTAGATTGAAACAATTGAAATTTCTCATCTATTTGAATCAAACAACTAACGACCGGTAGTCTTAAGTTAACAAAGTAAGAAAAGAAAGAAGAGTAAATTGCATTGGACTCACCTGAAGGATCTTGACTCTACCAGCCACATCCGGTCTGTCCACCATTACTTGCCTATCAAACCGCCCTGGACGCAGCAATGCAGAATCAAGAACATCCGGTCTGTTAGTCGCAGCCAACACTATCACTCCACTATTACCAGAGAACCCATCCATCTCTGTTAACAGCTGATTAATAGTCTGCTCCCTCTCATCATTTCCACCTCCAAGTCCAGCTCCACGCTGCCTTCCCACAGCGTCAATTTCATCAATAAACACAATGCAGGGCGCCTTCGACTTCGCTTTCTCAAACAAATCCCGAACTCTCGACGCCCCAACTCCCACAAACAACTCAACAAACTCCGAAGCCGCACACGAGAAGAACGGCACCCCCGCCTCTCCGGCCACCGCCCTTGCCAATAGTGTCTTACCGGTACCGGGCGGCCCAACCAATAAACACCCTTTTGGAATCTTAGCTCCAAGAGCAGTATACTTATCAGGATTCTTCAAGAAATCAACAACCTCCTGCAATTCCAATTTGGCCTGATCGGCGCCGGCGACGTCCCCAAACGTGACACCGGTCTCGGGCACTTCCTGGAATTTGGACTTGGACCTTCCAAAATCCATCGGCCCACCAAGGCCGCCAGGTCCACCAGAGCCTCCCTGAGCACGTCGGAACAGTAAGAACAATCCGGCGAACGCCAACAAAGGGAACAGGAGATTACCTATGAAATTAAATAGCCCATTACCGGAATCACCCTCGGAAACCGATATATCGACGCCATTCATGGCAAGGATGTCGATCAAATCAGGGTCATTGGGGACGATAACGGTGGCGCGACGGCCGTCGACGGCGGTGAGTTGGAGGGCGCCGCCGTCTTTGCTGAAGCGGACTCTTTCGACTTTGCCCTTTTTGACGGCGTTCAGGAACTCGCTGTATCTCCATTGGCTTCCTTCTGGGAGATCAGCGTTAGATTGAGACTGTGGTTTTGGGGCCGTAAGAAGAACGTTTTGGGTGAAAGGAGAGGCGTTTGAGGATTCGGGTTTGATGGCTTCGGCTTGAATTACGGGAGGGGGAGAAGACGAGGTGTCTATGGCTAGAGCGGGAGGCGTGGTTTGGGAAATTGAGGAGAAGAAAAGGGCTGCTAAGGTGGCTTTGGAAGGGAGGTCTTTGAAGAATGTGTAGGAATTATTGGGTTTTGGTTTGAAAATGGATTGAGTGATGAGGGTCTTTCTTTTTGAGGAGAGGCGTGGCCGTGGGAGAAGAAGTGAGGATTTGATTACTTTGGGTGTTGGCGGAGAGAGGTGAATTTGGGTGCCAAAGAAGGTTGATGAGAGCAGAGGATTACCTATTGTAGCCATAATTGAGACTTTCAAGGGCTGGTGCTCTGCAAAATGAAGAACAGAGGTGTGTGTGGCTATCCAATCCTATTATTATTGGCTCTTTGGCGATGTTTGGGTGTTTGAAGAATAAGCAAACATATAAATAAATCAGTGGTTCGTCTGTAACCAGAAGAGTAGTTTGAGTTTGAGTCTGGAATTCAAGTGTTGTGTCGGGTGTGTCTACGTGGATTGGATTGTATCCAACCATGTTTTTAAGTTGTTTTGCTGAGATAACCACGCTAGTGAAGTAAGGGAGATGAAGCCAAAATAGGGTGTTGATTAGTATTGAAACTTCTAGATCTTAGGACTTGAGAAGTCCTCCTATCTATCGCACAATTTTCTTGTACATATCTATCCTTGAAAGCTGTTAAGACTTGAAATAGTCCCTTTAAATGGGTAGGGCCGGGCCTGATAATCAGATTTGTACTTGGCCCACTTTTCTCAGGGTTTGGGCTTTTTCACTTAGGCTCGGAGTTGGAAACGCTAAAATCAGTATTCGCCCAATGGTTCAGGGCCATCATTTTCCCGTGATATTATTTTTGACACCAGACTACAATCCCTTTTACCTTTACATCACCCTAAAGGTAATGTAGTGGCAAGAGCTGAATCTGAAACCTTTAAATTCTAAAATTATTTTTTTGCCAACTGTACCAACTCTATGTTGGCCCCATAGAATTACAAGTCATATTGTTTCTTTAGAAATGATTGAGGGTCTTAAGTCTGTTGTTACGTGCATAATTAACTACTAACGACGTTACGTTTTTTTCAACCAAGGCCTAACATCTGGCTAATTGTCATATTTTTTGTTTGTTTGTTTTTTTATAACCATTGGGTGTTTGGACTAATTGATACCTGCTTCAACTAACTTTTCACAGGAGAAGACACAACTTTACCTACAACAACTGTGTCAAAGTTAGTATTAAGGACTTAAACTTAGAACTTTGAGCTTATAAGTTGAAAGTTTTACTTGTACAAGTTACATCTTGGTACCTTCCATTGTGTTAAAGATTGAATAGTTTGTTTGTAAACTTAACTGCCTTTTAAGCAATCCCTTTGGATTACGTTGGGTCACTTTGATTGTTAATATTGAACTATGTGTTTGTAAAATTAGAACTCTAGTTAACAAAATTTTACATTTTAGTTAATAAATTAGCAAAACTAATGTGAACTTGTAATAATATAAATAAAGTACTGATGAATAGCACAATTAAAATTAGTACAAACCTGCCCTGGCTCCATGGGTCAAAAAGAAAAACGTGCCTTGCTGGCTCCTACTTGTCATGGAGGTGTATAAACTACATAATTGCATCCAATGAATATATCTGTTATTGAATTCAGTGAGCATCATTTTCCCTTGGTTCTCCTAGTCGTCATGCATGTGTATGAATTACATGATTGCATCCAATTAATTAATAGAAGTACAGTGAATTTAATGAGCATAATTCTCCTTTTATGCATGCATATGATCCAGTTGCCTCTCTGGCTCCTCCTAGTAATGGATGTGTATGAACTACATAAATTGCATCCAATTAATAGAAGTGCAAAAATTTCTGTTATTGAATTTAATGAGCATCATTTTCCTTCCTTTTATGCATATGATCAATTGCTTGGTATTTGTTTTCTGATTTTTTATTTTTATTTTTTGATTGGAAGCTTGTTTTTTCTTGAATAATAATGACAAGTTGGCATTGTACATAAAAGATTTCCTAGGTGTCCCACCTCCTCCTCCACCGTGCATAACATTCATCGAATGTGTACTCTTGGCACCTGTCCTAGATCTGTACAACGACCTGTGGAAGATCTAACGTTAAGATTCATCTTCCAATATAATGCCATTCTATTTCATGTCTGTACAGGTCACTGATAGACCTCGAGATTTGTCATTAGAGCGTCTCAAATATAGATGATCGAAGATCCAATGGGTACGTTGGAACCATATTATAAAAAATGGGGTGATCACCGATATTTCAAGATTAATCTTACTGACATGTACGGCAAATATATATAGCTAATTAACGTACTAATAAGTAGTAATAATAGTACATTAGGAATTTTAAAATACAAAATATTAATTATTTCATGTTGGTGGACATAGGGACATGCCAGTGGTGCAAATTTGTTTATCACCCAACTTGAGATTTCAATAGCTACAAAATCTCTATCTTGTTATAGGCTAAATGCAATGGGTATTCCATTCCCAATACCAGATAAAATGCACAACACCCTTTTCATTTAGATTCAAAAGAGATTTCATGATTCCCTTTGTCTCCCTTTCCTCCTCAATGATTGTTACCCAAAAGCTTGATATAAATCAAACCCAAGCTAGCCCATTGACCACCCATCATCATCATCATTATCTTGTGCTAATTCTCTGATCTTCTCACTTGATATTGAGAAGAGAACTGATGAAGCAAATGTTAAGATCATCTTCATCAATGGAGAAATATCATCGTTACCATGTTCGCTCGGCAAGCTTGCCTTCAACATCGCATCCGCTCACAACAGCAGTGGAAGAACAATTGGAAAAATCGAGAGGCTGGTTAGCCTCATCATCATCATTGTTCTGTTCTTCACAAACCCATCAGTCTGTAGAGATTCTGCAAGGTGGACTCTGTAGTCTCATAGGTTTGTATGAGAGTGTGGAGGATTTGCTGCAATTGCCACACACACAACAAATATTAGTCCAACACAGGAATGAGAAATGGGTGGATAAGGTGTTGGATGGGTCACTAAGGCTCTTGGATGTCACTAGCACCAGCAGGGTTGTTTTGTTGCAGATGAAGGAGGGCGTCCAAGAGACGCAATCGGCTCTCCGTAGAACAAGAGGATCAGAACTTAATAGTAACTTGAAACATGAAAGCAATTCGTATGTGTTATATAGAAAGAAGCTGAGTAAGGAGATCCAGAAGTGCGTTGGAGATTTGAGAAAAATGGGGGAGAAATCTTCTTTAATGTCTTGCACTGTTTCAGATAAAGAAGATGAAGAGCTTGTTGCCATAGTGAGTGTGCTAAGAAATGTGGAATTCGTTACTGTCTCTCTGTTTGAGTCTCTTTTGTCCTTCACATCAGCACCAAGTACGCTTGTGGGGAAGCCTCGAAGCAGCCGTTGGTCTTTGGTTTCTAAATTGATGCAGAGAAGAAGAATTGCTTGCGAAGAACAGCAGAAGAATGGTCACAATGAAGTTGCGAATGTGGATGCTGCGTTGTATGCTTTAAGGAGTCGTAATAAGGCGTGTGATAAAAAAGAAGTGATGACTAGTGTTCATCAAAATGCACAGAGACATCTTCAGGAGTTGGAAGCGAGCATCCGAGGCCTTGAGGAGGGATTAGAAAGTGCTTTTAGACGATTAATCAAAACAAGAGTCTGTCTTCTAAACATTCTCAACAACTAGATATATGTGACGTCCATCATCAACATACATCGATCTTCCATTGGTATTCGAGAGTTTTTGAAAGGAAATGCTAGTGGAACTAATATGTGACGCAGTTTTGTACATGCAACTGGATAATTAATACAATTAATTAAAGTTTTTGTGCTATATATATATATATATATATATATATTATATTATTGCCAAGTATCAAACATTTATTCTGAATTTCTTTTCTATCTGTTCGCGTTGGTATTAATGTAGAGTATACATTAAGAGAGAAAAACACATAGACTTTTTTTTTTTTTTGAGCAGACATATATAGACGTTTAAACGTAGATATGAATTCTAGTTACTTGCATATATATTTTTGACTTGTAATTAGTTTTTAGCTAGATGGAAAAAAAAAAAACATAAAGAAATATAATTCACAAAAAAATCTTTTAGATATGAGAAATATAAAAAATATAACTAAGTGTGCAACTACACATTGATATTCATAAGATCAGTTATTATATACCGAGATGTATGAAACATACGTATCAACATACATGAAGGAGTAGTTGTATAACTTGTATACATGTAGTTATAATTAGAATAACATTTACGGAAATAAATTATAATTTGCATTTATAAATAAAATGAATATATTAATCCAAAGGTGTGGAGGTAGTTCTGTTTCCATGCACTGTACCTTTAGGTAAACCCTCTTCTAGGTAAACCTTCTTTTTGTCATTCTATAGTATTTAGTCCAAGGCTTTTGAAACCGTATGGGATGAACTTTTTCTGTCATTTTGTGTTGGTATCTCCTCTTTCTAGTTAGGAGGGGGATAGTGTACTCCACCATAGATAAATTACTAGAAAGAAAAAACTTGATAGAAACAGAATAATTCATGTCATAACAGACCATACAATTAGTTTTTCACCAAGGATCGATTCCCCTTGCCGTTTCGTTGTCTCTGAGACAAGGTGGCACGCTGCTCGTGCGCTCTATATGTTTATATCAAGTATCATACACTAAGGGTTGCACCAATTAATGGCCCTGTTAATTAAGACTAATACATAGATTGAAATGCAAATTCAGGGGACATACCATAAACATCGGCTTATACGGTGGTTCATCCAGATCAATATCACATGCCTCTCTACCTCCATGGAATCAATGAGTATGCCATGGATTCCTTTTGTCTCCCGGCTCCTTGCCTTCCTATACGCTAGCTGCATATATATGTATGGTGCATAGAAGACATGCCTTCATCAACAGAACTCGATCTACATTGAATCATCTTAACAAGTAAGGCTTTCTTGGTTCTCAATTAGAAAGAAAGAAAGAAATGGCAGTCTCTTCTTCAAACACTAAACACTCTCGATCTATAAGCTTGGCTTCAAGATCTCATCGACTCACACAGAGTGTAAAGTTTGAGAGACTAATCAAACTTAGATCTAACTAAGATCAAAACAGAGTTTCACTCTCAAACAAGAAAACATTCTAACACAGAACTCTCTCTCAAGTGCAGAGAGATATTTTTCTATGTCATCAACAAAATACAAAGAGTTACATCTATTTATATCTGAAACTCGGATAGCTTGCTATACAGGAAGGTTCTGACATAGACTGTAATTACCATCTAGTAACTTATAACAAACTATTAACAACCCAGAACTTAAAAAACAGCCTGTAACTAAATTTCCTGCCAATACCAACATCTTCAGATAATTGCCACGTCATTGCCACCTGTCATCCAGGAGAGTCACTGTTACTAATATCATTTACACGCAGAGTTGAGGAGCAGCTAAGCAAATTGGGCGCTCCATCAGAAGCCACCCCATCAACTTCAGCATCTGCAATTACCCAGAACTTGACGGGGCTCAGCGATTTATATGATTTCGTTGATGATTTGCTCCACTTGCCGGTTGTCCAGCAAGCCATGGCACAAGATAAGCAAGAGTCATGGATGGAAGAGGTTTTGGAAGGATCTTTAAAGTTGCTTGATACATGCGGGAATACAAGAGATTTACTGTCACAAAATGTGCAACTTCTCCAATCTGCCTTCCGCAGGAGAAGTTGCGACGTTAATATGGTAAATGAAGCTATTAATTCTTATGTATCATCAAGAAAGAAGACAAACAAGGCCATCCGAAAGTGCCTTCTTTGAAGAAGATGGAATCCTCCAAGTAGTGTTGCATTGTTTTGGAAAAAGACCCTGAAGTTGTTGCCACCATTAGAATGCTGAGAGGAGTAGAAGCCATCACAATGTCCATCTTTGAGTCTCTGCTGATCTTCGCATCAGGCTCAAATGCTAGATCAAAGCCTAGTGGTTGGTCTTTGATTTCAAAGCTGACGCAAAGCAAGCGCATAGGATGTGAAGGTGCAGAACATAGTGAAGTGGAAGATGTAGATGTTGCAGTGAATGCCTGTTACTTAAAAAATGTGGCAAGAAGATCGAAGCAATTGGAGTCCAAAATGAACAAAGCCGGTTGGAAGCATGGGAGTTGAGCATCAATAATCTTGAGGATAAATTGGAGTGTGTTTTCAGGCGTTTGATCAAATCTACAGTTTCCCTTCTCAACTCCTTCAACCACTAGCTAGATGCTTCTATGACTTTGTACAAAAAAATTACATGTGATCTCACCACAATCACATCAATTTTGTCCCCTGTAGATTCTGTTTGTGTTGCAGTTACAGCAGGAATCAAGAATGTAAAAGAAGAAGATGAAAAACAGAGATGAGGAAAGAAGAGAGTAATTAGAACCTTGAATGTATTCAATCTAGAGTATTTCATATGTACATACATAGCTCTATTTATATACACATATAGGTTCTGGAAAGATCTAATCTAACTGATTAAATAACAGAAAAAACAAACTCTATGACAACCTCTAACATAAAGACAACTAACATAACTGTTTTAACAACCAAAGTTGTATAGCATTCATAACTGTTCATAATAATATAAACCAGCTAACCATTCATATTTTTTTTTATATATAATGATATATTATTTGTAATTAGAGGGTAGACATAGGCAAGGAGAATAATAGCTATAGAGTCAATAAGGCTATAAGGAATTAGTCAAATTAAGGTAAGTTGACTAATTCATGCAGAATCCTCTTATTAATATGCTAATGATGTCCTGTTTTTCTGCCTAGAATATGACAAGAATTAAGCTTTATGAGGTAAAATTATTAGAACACAAGTTAGAAATAGAAATATGCATAAATTTAGAGTCGTGTAATTTGACAAATGAATGATAATGAATCTCATATATAGTTGGGACTTAATTATACTATTTGGTCCACTTGCCTAGCTAAATAATATAAACATCCCAATTTATTGGCTGTGTATCTCTATTGAAACTTGTTTGTTGAAAAAAAAATGTTAAAATAATCTAAGATATATATTTAAATTTATAACTAAGCTGATGTGATAAATATTATATTACCACATCATTACAGATAATAATAAAAATAATCCTCCCATCATTAAACATTATATTAATATGAGTATAATCTTGAATATAATTTTTGAATTATAAAATTAATTATGAAAAAAGAAAAATTAACCAACAAGAGCACCAAAAGTGTGCAAGAAATTTTTTGCATTAGATGGTCAGATCATTATTGAATTAATTATATATATATATATTTATTTTTCTTTTGAAAAAGGAAGGGAGAGAGAGCGAGAGAGTGAACCTACCCGGAGATTGTATAAGAAAACAATTCAGACTGAAACTAGCCAGACCTACCAGCAGGCGGCAGGTTGAACGCCAACAATGTTCATTTTGTCATGTATCTGCGTAGGAGACAAATGACTTGCACTGCCACTCGTGCCTTATATATTACATCATAATTGCACGGGATGGGAAAAATATTAATTAGAAACATGGGTTACAATTAAGTCTCACATTATTAAGACCACATGGTCAACTCAATCAAATTTCACCAAAGTTGTGCCTTGCATGTTTGGCACCCACTGTTAAGGCAACTTACTCCAGTCTCTGTTAATTAGCCCTTTTTTCCCTTGTTTTGCAATTAGGGTTTTCAAAAGTGGAACATGGCAAAACTGGCTCGATCGAACAGCTTGCTTTCTACTTCTCACCCAGAAACTTTTCGAGTTGAGGATCAATTAATCAGCATCATCGTCGGCCACAATTTGCAAGACGATGGGGCTTTTGTGTGAACATATAATATGATTTTGACAAACACAAAGGGGAGAGCATGCGGAGGTGAAGTTGAAATTAGCGAAATGGAGAAGGTGGAAGCTGCGTTACGTAATTCCTACAAAGGAATTGAAGTAATGCAACGATTAGATGAATTGGAATTTGGCATTCACAATGTTGAGGGGGAATTGGAGTATGCATTTAGACGCTTAATCAAAATCGGAGTTTCCCTTCCGAATATCCGTAATCACTGGCAGGAACCCTATCTTTTCCCGATTGAGGGGAAATTAAAGCCAATAAAATCGCCATGTAAACTGATGTTAAAAAAGTTTTCAAAAAAAAAAAAACTGATGTAAAAAAAAGTTTAAAAAATGCGAATATACACATATTGAGTTTCGAATTTAAGATACTTTTTTCCAGCATTAATTCCATCTACATATACTGTTCTATTTTAATTAAGTAACGCTGTGCTTTGCCAAATAATTAGTGTGTTTATGGAGAATGCCACTATTATTTCTTCATTATCATCATTAAAACAGATCCACTGCATAAAATATAGCGCGCACTTGACATTTTCTGTAGATTATGTAATTTACTTGCAGATAAAAGTTAAAAAACATTATTAAGGTAAATTCGAATCATACGATGAGCTGTATAAGTTGGATGCTAATAACGTGCCCTTTATCAAATATCTTTGTAGGAGACAAGATGCCAATGTCCCTAGTGTAGAACATATTTTTTTGACAGTGGTATCCTTTCGACTAATCCACTGTAGTCGTCACCTACCCACAAGGTCACGAGCCGAGAGACTCAGGGAATAAGACTCATCACGTTACCCAAAAATAAATCTCAAAATGAAAGTGTCAAGAAATTCAAACTTGCAATCAACTAAGTCAACATTTACTCGCCCACCTCCCCCGACTACTGAGCCAATATGATGGGTACCATTTGTTACCTTGAGTCCTCCTACCATCTCTCTTAAGAAAGACTAATTAGTACCATTTGTAAATAAGAGCAAGAATAACTCTTCTACATGTCTTGCAAAATTGAGATTATGCGTCCCATTGGTTTGGATGGATTAATTTTGTCTTTCATTTTATGCAATACCCTTGAGGGTTGAGCAAGAAGCCCTTACCATTAAGAATTGGGAAAGTTTTGAACCAAGACAATTTTGGTTCTCTCCATATATTATAACCGTTGCTCTAATAACTTTTTATGTATCATTTACGGTGTATGTTGCTAGCTATGATAATATATACATGGGAGAGTGGCAACAGGGTTTATGATGATCATATTTACTTCCCTCGCGGAAGGGCTATTATTGTGTTTGTAATGATGATTTGCTTTCTTTAATATAAGAAATATTCTTTTCCTCCCCTCTGTTACACATATTATGCGGAATCGTGGTAAAACATGAAAGAAAAAATAAGACAATAAATTTAACGTGGTTCGACAAATTGCCTACGTCCATGGGAGATAACAAACTTGTATTACTTCACTCTTAGGTGGATCTTACAGATTTGATATCTTAAATAGATCTCTCAGAATAGATCTCAGGAATATTTTTCAAGTTAAAGCAGAGCTCTATTTATAGAGCTAAAACAAAACTCATTTCGCCCACGTGTTTCATGCAGGCAGCCCACGCATCCCATGCGGCTTGATTTGTTGACTATTCACTGCATGCTTTTGTTGACTATTGATGGCGGCTCTTCATTGAGGTGGACCAAACTAACAAATCTCCACCTCTACCTCATGTGGAACAGGGCTCCTCCACTCCTGCAGCAATTTGTCAATTAAAGCTGCAGAGCAACAATCTCCACCTTAGCGAACTTCCTTCAAAAAATTGTTGCTGCCTCCATTAGTGCCCTTAGGCACTCCGAGCTCGTGATATGTTGATCAAGTCTAAACAATGTTGGAACTTGATCCCTGTAACCACCTTTGTAAGCATATCTGCAGTCTTGATCTTTTGCAGAAGAATACTCAATTCTTCTACTATTTTTCGAACAAAATGAAAACTAACATCAATATGCTTCGTTTGACTGTGATGCACTTGGTTCTTTGCCAAACAAATAGCACTCTGGCTATCGCAAAAAACTTCAACATTCTTCTGCACAATTTCCAAGTCTTTAGTCAATCCATGAAGCCATATTGCTTCCTTGAAAGCTTCCGTTACTGCCATGTACTTTGCCTCTGTAGTAGACAAAGCAACAGTTAACTGTAGTGTTGATCTTCAACTCACTGGTCCTCCGGCCATAGTGGGAACATAACCAGTAGTAGATCTGCGCTTGTCAAGATCTCCAGCATAGTCCGAATCCACATATCTGACGAGATGCTTACAACTTTTCTTATTTCTCTCGAACTTTAAACCAATATCCACAGTACCATGAATATACCGTAGAATCCACTTCATTGCTTGCCAGTGGCCTTTATCGGGGTTGTGCATATAACGACTTACCATACTTACAGCATGCGAAATGTCAGATCTAGTACACACCATAGCATACATCAAGGCACCAACTGCATTTGCATATGAAATGTTCTCCATTTGCTTCTTCTGATCTTCAGAATTTGGTGACATTGATGTACTTAGCTTGAAATGTGGTGCCAATGGTGTGCTCACAGGTTTTGTGTCATTGCCAATGCCAAAAGTTTGAAGAACTTTCTTCAAATACTGAGTATGAGTCAAACAGATTGTGCTTTTGGCCCTGTCTCGAGTTATCTCCATCCCGAGAATTTTTCTGGCTTCTCCAAGATCCTTCATTTCAAACTCTGAGCTCAATTGAGCTTTTAGCTTGTTGATCTCCACCTTGCTTTTAGATACGATTAACATATCATCTACATATAAAAACAAGTAGATAAATGTACCATCTTGAAGTTTGCGATAGTAGACACAATGATCAAACTGACTCCGGATATATTTCTGCCCTTGGATGAAGCTGTCAAATTGCTTGTACCACTGTCTCGGTGACTGCTTCAGGCCATACAATGACTTGCTCAACTTGCAAGCCCAATTCTCTCTTCCTGGTACTTTGAATCCTTCTGGTTGAGACATATATATCTCATCTTCCAAATTACCATGCAGAAAAATAGTTTTGACATCTAGTTGGGCTAACTCGAGATCAACCTGTGCAACCAAAGCCAATAATATTTAAATTGACGAATCCTTAACAACAGGTGAGAATACCTCCTTGTAGTCAATTCCTTCCATCTGAGCGTAGCCTTTTGCTACCAGTCTGGCTTTGTATTGGATACTATCTGCTCCGGGAGAGCCTTCCTTCTTAGTGAAAACCCATTTGCAGCCAATTGGTTTCTTTCCTTTCAGAAGTAGAACCGACTTCCAAGTCTGATTCTGATGGAGCGATTTTATCTCCTCATGCATTGTCATTTTCCACTTCTCACTTTCCATACTCTGACTAACATCTTTGTAATTGTATGGAATATCATCTCCGATGACTGGTAATGCATATGCAACCATGTCAATGTACCGAGCAGGTTTGTGGATTTCTCTTCTTGGTCGACTGGTGGCAATTGATTCTGGTTGTTGACTGATGTCTGGTCCTGGAGCCTCCACCTCAACTGAGATTTCCTCCTCGTATTCTTCAGGATGGTTGGATATCTTTGCTGACTTGCGAGGAGTTACTGGAATATCTAACTCCACCTGCTGAGGCAAATCTGGATCTCGATTTTCTTTATCAGAAACTGTATGCTTTAACATCACAGATTCGCCAAAAGTTATATCTCGACCTTGTACAATCTTCTTTGACTCAGGGTTCCATAGTCGGAAAGCCTTAACTCATTCACTAAAGCCCATGAAAATCGCTTTTTTGGACCTAGGATCCAATTTGGATTCCTTCACATGGAAATATGCAGTGCATGAAAAAATGCACAGAGAATTATAATTTGAAACGAGTTGGCCAGACCATACCTCCTTGGGAGCTTTGCCATTTAGTGCTGTTGCCGAAAGTTTATTGCTGGTATAAGAGGCATATGACAAAGCTTCAGCCCAAAATGCCTTGCTCAGTCCAGAATGGGATAACATGCAACGAACTTTATCTACCAAAGTACGATTCATGCGTTCAGCAACACCGTTTTGTTGTGGCGTGCTTGGGACTGTGAAATGTCTGACTATCCCTTTATTCTCACAAATTTTCTGAAATGGGTCTGACTTGTATTCTCATCCATTATCAGATCTGAGCCTCTTAATCTTCCTTCCCGTTTGGGTTTCTACCATTTTCTTCCATATAAGAAAGATATTGAGCACTTCATCTTTATGTTTCATGGTATAAACCCAAACATAGCGTGAGAAATCATCAATGAAAGTAACAAACCAACGTTTACCTCCCAATGAAGCATTTTTAGAGGGTCCCCAAACGTCGGTATGAACATAATCCAATGTTCCTTTTGTGCGGTGGATTGCAGTGCCAAACTTGACTCTCGTCTGCTTGCCTAAGATACAGTGCTCGCAAAAGTCAAGTTTCCCGGTCTTTGCACCTTTTAGAGAACCTTGCTTTATCAAGGTTTGAAGAGCCTTATCTCCAACATGTCCGAGCCGCATGTGCTAAAGTCGGGAAATGTCCGATGAAACATCATTAGAACTGGTGCAAGCTGATACACTTCCGATTATGAACATTTAACAACAACTTTGCTATATGGTAAAGATGATGTTAAATTCAGTGATGTTTCAAATGTTTTGGTGAACAACGAGTATCGAAGGAAGGACCAGCTTGATAACAAGGAAGCATTACCAGAAGCCTTGACGGTATCCAGAGGCAGGGCTAGCAACAAATCTGATAGCTCCAGTGGGCGAGGTCGATCTCGCTCAAAGTCAAAAGGACCTTCATCACGTCAAAGTCTTACAAAGAATGAATGTGCCTATTGTCACCAAAAGGGGCATTGGAAGAAAGATTGTCCAAATAAGGGCAAGACAGATGCCAATGTGTCACAGAAGGCTGAAGAAGATTCTGTATTCTCAGTTTCATCTATAGACAATCAGTCTGATAGATGGATATTAGATTCTGGATGTTCCTATCATATGTGTCCGAATCGAAGTTGGTTCTCCAAATTGGATGAGTTCGATGGAGGAGTCGTGCTCATGGGCAACAACAATACCTACCAAACAAAGGGTATTGGAACTATACGACTTAAGATGCATGACGGTACAACAAGACGGCTCACGGAAGTCAGATATGTCCCAGATCTGAAGAAAAATCTGATCTCCCTAGGAGTCTTTGATTCCAGCGGTTACAAGGTAACCATTGAATGTGGAGTTTTGAAGGTTGTACCTGGAGCACTCTTGGCCATGAAGGGTACTCAGAAAGGAAATCTTGTTGAAATTATCAAGACGCTCAATCATGGGAGTACCTTTCTTGTACTGAAAACGAAAGAGCTTCTTTTTTAGGTAGAGTCGGTTCTCTATGCTTTTTGTCATGTACTTCTCCTCTAGTTTCTTCCAGACACTTGTTGCCATAGTCTCTTTCATGACAAAGTACTTCTGATCTTTTGCTAAACAGAGTCTGATTGTTCCACAAGCTTGACGATTTACAAAATTTCAATCATCATCAGACATATCCTTGGGCTTGGTTTCCAAGGCGATATGTGATCCTTCACGGAATAATAGATCTTGAACTTCGCATTGCCACATGCCAAAGTTGTTGGTGTCGTTGAATTTTCCCACCTCAAACTTTGCGTTGGACATTGAACTTCTTTGCCAAGGCCTGCTTGTGGTTGGGATTTCCTCTGCTATTAAGACCGAAAATATGTATGACGCCGAAAAGTGCTTTAAAAAATGATAAACGACTTCAACTAAGCTATATCAATAACTTAGGAGCGGAATCTGTAGAAACTGATTGCACGGTTGCGTCTGGAACGGTCGAAAATAGTGGAAACGAGATTGACTTTGCTGAAATCAGACGAATGAATAGTATCGGGCCGGATAAAACAGTATCGGGCCTGAGTAACAGTATCAGGCCGGATAAACAGTATCGGGCCGGATAAACAGTATAGGGCCGGATAAACAGTATCGGATCTAATAAACAGTATCGGGCCGAATAAACACAGTATCGGGCCTGATAAACAACATCGGGTTTGATAAACGCAGTGTCGACAAACGCTGAACAGGGATCAAACTTTGATCGGCTCCTGGGAATTCGTTTCTTATCCGTTTTTCTCGCCGTTGATTTCGTTGGACTCCTGGAAACAAGAGCTACCTCCACGGGTGACCAGAAAATAGTTCTGATCACTTTTACAGAATCTCGAAATTTCGACGCAGTCTCGAAAAATTCGACAGAGGGTCTGTTTTTCTTCTAAAGCTTAACCTCGGCTCTGATACTAATTTGTTATGGGGAATCGTGGTAAAACATAAAAGAAAAAATAAGACAACAAATTTAACGTGGTTCGGCAAATTGCCTACGTCCACGGAAGACAACAAACTTGTATTACTTCACCCTAGATCTCAGGAATATTTTTTAAGTTGAAGCAGAGCTCTATTTATAGAGCTAAACCAAAACTCATTTTACCCACGTGTTTCATGCAGCCAGCCCACGCATCCCATGCAACTTGATTTTGTTGACTATTCGCTGCATGCTTTTATTGACTATTGATGGCGGCTCTTCATTGAGGTGGACCAAACTAACAACACATTCCCCTTGTTTTACCTTCTTTTAAGCAAAATGCACTATAATTTCAACGGATGCATTATAATTTTTCTCCGAGAATAAATTAATAGAAATCTCAAATTGATAGAAACAGAATAATTCATGTCATTACCGGCCATGCAATTTTTTCACCTAGTTAACATTTTATATTCCCCTTGCTGTTTCGTTGTCTCCTAGACAACAAGGTAGGGGTATGCCACTCGTGCGCCATATATGTTTATATCATGTATCATATACTAATGTTTACACCAATTAATGATCCGTACGAATACATAGGTTGAAATGCAATTTCAGGGGACATAGCATAAACATCGGCTTATACGGTGGTTCATCCAGATCAACATCACATGCCTCTCTACCCCCATGGAATCAAAGAGTATGCCATGGATTCCTTTTGCCCCCCCCTTGCCTTCCTATACGCTAGCTCTATATATATGGTGCATAGAAGACATGCTTCATCAACAGAACTCGATCTACATTGAATCATCTTAACAAGTAAGGCCTTTCTGGGTTCTCAATTAGAAAGAAAGAAAGAAATGGCAGTCTCTTCTTCAAACACTAAACACGCTCGATCTATAAGCATGCCTTCTAGATCTCATCCACTCACACAGGGAGTTGAGGAGCAGCTAAGCAAATTGGGCGCTTCATCAGAAGCCACCCCATCAACGTCATCATCTGCCATCACCCAGAACTTGACCGGGCTCAGTGATTTATATGATTTCGTTGATGATTTGCTCCACTTGCCGGTCGTCCAGCAAGCCATAGCACAAGAGAAGCAAGAGCCATGGTTGGAAGAGATTTTGGAAGGATCTCTGAAGTTGCTTGATACATGCGGGAATGCAAGAGATTTGTTGTCACAAATGAAGGAAAATGTGCAACTTCTCCAATCTGCCTTCCGCAGGAGAAGCAGCGAAGTTAATATGGTAAATGAAGCTATTTATTCTTATGTATCATCAAGAAAGAAGACAAACAAGGGCATCCGAAAGTGCCTTCAAGATTTGAAGAAGATGGAATCCTCCAAGCAGTGTTGCATTGTTTTGGAAAAAGACCCTGAAGTTGTTGCCACCATTAGAATGCTAAGAGAAGTAGAAGCTATCACAGTGTCCATCTTTGAGTCTCTATTGATCTTCACATCGGACTCAAATGCAAGATCAAAGCCCAGTGGTTGGTCTTTGATTTCAAAGTTGACACAAAGCAAGCGCATAGGATGCCAAGGTGCACAACAGAGTGAAGTGGAGAAGTAGATGTGGCAGTGAATGCCCTGTTACTTCAAAAATGTGGCAAGAAGATTGAATCTATCGGAGTCCAAAATGCACAAAGCCGGTTGGAAGCATTGGAGTTGAGCTTCAATAATCTTGAGGACAAATTGGAGTGTGTTTTCAGGCGTTTGATCAAATCCAGGGTCTCCCTTCTCAATTCCTTCAACCACTAGCTAGATGCTACTATAGCTTTGTACAAAAAATTACATGTGATCTTACCTCAATCACATCAATTTTGCCCCCTGTAGATTCTGTACAAGGGAGAGAAAAATAAAATAAAATGTATATTATACTCAGATTATAAATGAAAAAAGAAATATTTGGCTCAATACTCTCCCTTTGTCTTATCTCTTTCTTATTTGTTTCATAAAAAATAGAAAAAAAACTGCAGTGTGTTTTCTTTATGAATTTGTGTACTTTTCTATTTTTTTTTTTCTATGCTCAATTGTTAAAGGCATAATAAATTTTGGAAAGAATTGCTAAATTAAATCAATATTAACTTTTTTTTTAACAAACAATATTAACTATAGTACTACAAAGAAAGGGAGTAATTGTTTTGCAATGATAGTTGAATTGATGATGTGTTTCACATGATTAATCACGTGTTTCTCTCTTTGTCTAATTTGGAAGATTTCAAATATACAAATTAGCTAGGCGGTATGCATTCACTAATGATCTTTATTAACATGATTTTTTTTTTCTTTTTCTTTCCGGTCTATGACCCTCCAATGTCCTCCTAACCCCTTTGAGGGGGAGACTAGTTTGCAGTCGGGTACTGTTAGGCTGAAAGAAGACTCTCCCCAGGGTTAGCGGACATAGTGGGCACGAACCCCAGCTTCAGAGTTTAAATTCGAACTCGTGACACACGAGGACCCTTCAACCACGGGAACGCAGTACCCGTCTAACCAACTGCGCTACGTTAGGTTTATTAACATGATTTCATGATTAATTAATTTAAACCGGATCGATATGATGGAGAGTAGGAGACAACTCATTTATGCTTATATAAACTAAAGTAAATTGGCAACTTCAGCCTGCTGATTGCTCACAACTAATTAGAAGATTAATTAAGCTGTGCATGTAAGCTTTCATGGTCAACATCACTAGAAAGATTGCATTATTGCAAAGGAACCAGCCTGTACATGGAGATTAAATTGGAGCTATATATGGCTTAAAATATTTGGAGATAAGATCTTCAAAAATGTTGAATGCACGAATGGGTGACAAATTAATCACAATCTTTTATTCATGCACAATATGAATTATATATCACTACTTAAATGGTTCATCCAAAATGATGCTATTGATAATTATAGAGAGAAATTTCGTATAAAATGGAGACAATGCAGAAACGTCGCTCTTGTACAGTGGCATATATCCAGATCTGGATCGCATGCTCTCTCATAGGAGTCAGAGCTAGAATGGGATTCCACATGTGTCTCTCCTTCTCATAGGTTACGTGTATATACATAGATACGAAATAATTGTGTCTAGGAAGGGGAGAGAAAATGCACACCAATTAACAACTACATACTGTGAAGAATGCATTATTTACATGAGATGCGGTCTGTTCTTGATCATTTCTGCATGTTTTGTGTTTGTTAGCTTTTCTCTTGTTTTTGCATTTGAGTAACACTGGTACTCCATGTTTTGTACCGACTATTACTTTGAGAATTAATATATTTTGTTTGTTTAATCTCAAAAAAAAAAAAAAAATAATTTGTCAAATTAAACATACACTTTGACAATATAAACGTATGCCATTATGATTCCACTAAATAATATAAACATACACTTTGATTGCCGTGTGCCTAGTAGACAGAACCCTATAAGAGCTTATACAAAACCAAAAAAAAAAAAAAAGGTTCAACCTACAGTAGCACCATGAGCGTGCAAGGATTTGATCTCACAATTTAATCAGGCAATCGGGTATGTTGGCATCAATAAATCCTATTTTGAATGTTATTTGCCTATTAGTAGTTTGATTCCAGATCCAACATGCTTTTTGGCATTGTTCCCATTTTACTAAGCTTTGATTTTCACATGCTAGTAGTTCACAAATTGTAATGGTGAGGCAAAATTGTTGTAATACTGAAGAATATAAAATCCCATCTCAATTTCCTTTTCTGGTTACAAAGCAGCATGTCACTCAGTGCAATCCATGTATTATTATTATCTCTAGTTTACATCAATGGCTGCACCAAAAAGATGCTACTCATAATGGAGAGAACTTCAAATGCAACGGGGACATTACTGAGACATCGCCTAATATTGTGGTAGATCCAGATCGAGATAACATGGCCACTCATCGCGTTGAGGTTAGTGAGATTCTTCTTGTCTCTCTTTTGTTTAGCTGCCTATATATACTCAAGCCTCCATGAGACCAAACTGCACATTCAAACACACTAGTACCCTCAAGCCTTCCTCTGTTTTAATCTAAGGAGGAAAAATGGCAGCCACTTCTTCATCAAACACCAAACACGCTCGATCCATGAGCTTGCCTTCCCTATCTCATCCACTTACACTTAGACCTGAAGAGCAGTCGTATAGATTAGTTAGTACTTCAGAAGCTACCTCCTCATCCTCAACAATTTGCCAGAACTTGGTTGGGCTGGTTGATTTGTATGATTGTGTTGATGATTTGCTTCACTTGCCTCTGATCCAACAAGCTACAGCCCATGAACGAAATGGACAATGGGTGGAAGAGGTGTTGGATGGATCTCTTAGCCTATTAGATGTCTGTGGCAATACTAGAGATGTTTTCTCACGAATGAAGGAAGACGTGCAAATTCTCCAATCTGCCTTTCGAAGAAGAAGAGGTGATGAATCCAATATAGTGAATGAGGTTGGTACATTTATCTCCATCTGAAAGAAGATGAACAAGCTGTGGGGACCAACCCCATGTGACAGACAGGAGCGTGACAGTCAAGCCGACAGGCGAGGCAGACAAGCCGACGGGCGTGGCAGACAAGCCGAAAGAGCTGTCGAAAGGGTTATTATTATAATATTAAATATATATTATATTTTATATTTATAATTACGAAAATGTTCCTGAATACTCCTATAAATAGAGCTTAACTTCATTCTTCAAATTCATTCCTGAGAGTCAGAGAGTTCTATTCTGAGAGATCTATTTAAGAGATTCAATTTGTAAGATTCACTAAGGGTGTAGTTTGTAATATCTGATAATACAAGTTTGTTGTCTCCCGTGGACGTAGGCAATTTGCCGAACCACTTTAAATTTGTTGTCTTATTTTTTCTTTTATACTTTACCACGATTCCGCACAACAAATTTGTATCAGAGCCAAGGTGAAGCTTTGGAAGAAAAACGGACACTGTAGAATTTTTTTGAGACTGCGTCGAAATTTTGAGAATCTGTAAACATGATCAGAACTATTTTCTGATCACCCGTGGAGGTAGCTCTTGTTCCCAGGAGTCCAACGCAATCAACGACGAAAAAAACGGACAAGAAACGAGTTCCCAGGAGCCGATCAAAGTTTGATCCCTATACAACGTTTTTCGGCTTTGTTCATCCGATCCGAATTCGACCCAGATCTGACCCGGATCCGACCCATCTACCCGACACTGTTCATCCAGCCCATTCCCTGTTCAGTTCACCACTATTCATCCGGCCCTAGCCCACTCAGTTCACCACTATTCATTTCGGCCCATTCCCCGTTCGGCCCACACGGTCTGCTGTTGTTCATCACCGGTCCAGCCCACTCAGTCCACCACTATTCATCTCGGCCCAACCGTTCGGCCCGTACTGTTCATCCACCCCAAGCTACTCAGTCCATCACTGTTCATACCGGTCCAGCCCACACGGTTTGCTACTGTTATCACCGGTCCAGCCCACTCAGTCTGCCACTATTCATCTCGGCCCAACCGTTCGGCCCGCACTGTTCATCCGGCCCTTGCCCACTCACTGTTCATATCGGTCCAGCTACACGGTCTGCTACTGTTCATCACCGGCCTAGCCCACTTGGTCAGCCGCTATTTATCTCGGCCCAACGCTGTTCATCCGACCCAGCCCGTTACGGCCCGCAGTTGACCTGTGACGCCCCGAAAATTATTTCATCTAGCCCATAACCCAATTGCATTTTTGCCCAAACTCTATGCGTTGTCTTGATATGTTTGGTGTTTGTTTGATGATTGTTTAATGTTTGTATAGTTGATGCTTGATAATGTATATAAATATATGTATCATAAATTGTATATGAGTCATGCTAAATTAAAGTATAATGCATATGTTATGATTTATGCATGGGCTCATTAAACCATGAATTGATATGGGTTAGGATTGATTGAATAAAAGGATAAATGAAATTGAAAATTTGGTGTATTAAATATATTGGACATTTAAAATACATGTGGTTGGTATGGGTAGTATGAGACCAACACATGTTAAGGTTGGTGCATGAAAGTGGACAAGTGTCCAATGCCCACTTGTCTTCCACAAGGAAGTACTAGAATGAGTGGAGGGAATTAAGGAGAGAATCAAGGAGAGAATCAAGGAGGAAAACAAGGAGAGAATCAAGGAGAGAATCAAGGAGGAAAACAAGGAGAGAATCAAGGAGAGAATCAAGGAGGGAATCAAGGAAGTGCTAGAAAGAGGTGAGTGGAGAGAAAAGAAAGAAGAAGAGAAAGAAAAGAAGAGAAAGGAAAGAAGAAGAGAAAGAAAAGAAGAGAAAGGAAAGAAGAAGAGAAAGAAGGAGAGAGTTGCAGGAGGAAGAACCCTGCGAGATTTTTATCAAAGAGATAGATCTTTGGAATATACGGTCAGATTGAGCTCAAATTTTATCAGCACGTTCCTAGCCTATGGTTCTTCATTCTGGTCGGTGGAGATCTTGATCAGAGGTTTCTTCTATGAGATCTAACCTCTCAAACAAAGCTGGTCGGAAAGTCTGAATTTCTCGCACCGTTTCGCTCAAACTTATAGATCTCCTAAATCTACCGTTGGATGATTATGAAATTTGGGTATGTAGTGTGAAACTGATATTTCTACATTCTGAACGGTGAAGATCTTAATTAGAGGCTTTTTCTAAGAGATATAACCTCTGAAACAAAGCTGGTCGGAATTTCTGGGTTTCTCGTGCCGTTTCGGTAAAACTTGTAGAACTCCTCAATCTACCGTTGGATGGATATAAAATTTGGGTATGTAGTTTATAACCGATATTTCTGTATTCCGAACGGTTGAGATGTTTATACGTTTAGTATTTTGTGTGATATAGCCATCTGAGTTTGGGTATTTGCAGCAGGAAAGGAGAAACTGTCTGATTAGATACTTGTTCATCAAAGATACATATCTTTTTGGTCCACCGTTGGATTGGGCTGATATTTGGACAGAAGGTTTGTTTCTTCACATAATTCAATATGTTCGGTTGATTTTGTGATTACATATTTCTGTTGGTAGATTGATACATCTGAACAGAATAATACATGTGAAGAATTTGTAGGGTTGTTTGTATTAGACCTACATTTAGAATATGATCTTAGACATTTCCAAATAGCTTGCATATCAACTATGTTGACCTAGTTGCCATTGTTGATGAACCCATGATGCAAAATCAGTAATATACATGGCTGAACATGGTGACCTAGTGTAAATCGACAATATGGCCTAAGTATGGAAAATTTCATATTTTAGGGCTTTTGATGCTTTTGGCCTAGAATCATTAAATTGATGCAACTTATGTTTAATTAAGCATGATTAGAGTTGATTATGCTACTGATTTGGTGGTTGTGACCATATCATGGGTTAGGCCTACTTGAGATCAAGTGACCCAATTTGGGCATGTTTATGCCTAAAAGAATTGAAAATCAGTATTTTTGATTAATAGAATGGTTTATGTATGAGAACTATGCATTAGAGGCCTAAGTCATGTGATTTGAGTTGAATGATGGGATTAGATGGGATTTAGGCCTATTGTCTATATGTGGGATGATTTAGGGTTGATGTGTAATGTCTATGTGATTGAGCATAGAAATTGATGTATGGTAGGATATTGATGAATGTTTCAGGATCTTGACTTGGGTTGATTCGGTTTGGTGATCGTGTGTGGTTAAGTACTCTCGCGAGGCTTGGTTGTGAGTAGACTTCACTTATGATTAAATCATTTATGTCATCATATCACTTATATATATTGTATGTTGAAAGCATGAATGTGTTCTAATGTTTTGAATGATGCATTGATTTGAGAAAACCTTATGACTTTGGTTGGACCCATCTATCTGGCTAATAGGGGGACTTAACCTTGTTATAAGAGGGTTTTAAGAAAGGAAATGATTGGGATCAACGGCACGGTGAAATAGACGTGTACTAGTAACCCAAATAAAAATGATTGGGATCAACAGCACGGTGAAATAGACGTGTACTAGTAACCCAAATAAACATGATTGGGATCAACGGCACGGTGAAATAGACGTGTACTAGTAACCCAAGGCATGTGGAATGTGGATTCAAATTGATAAGCTTTTACTTGCATCGAACTTATTATAAATGCTTGATATCTATATGTTATGAGCTTTTAATCATGCTACACATTGACATGCATACATGGTTTTTATTGATGAGTATTGATAGCATATTTGAATTCTATTCACTGGGCATCGTTGGCTCACCCTCATTTTCCTCTTTCAGGTCCTTCTGTCCCGAATAAGGGCAAAGGGGTAGTTATATCTTAAGGGCCTTGCCTGCGAGAGAATCCTAAAGCCTCGATGTGAGTTGAGAGGCATTTTGATTGAATTGTGTTTTAAATTATAAAGTACTATATTTTGGATTATGTAATTATAACACTTACCACATTGTAGTATGGGTGAGTTGGGACTTGTTAGATAGACTATGTGGGCATATGACGGTTTTTATTTGTACCCACAATTTTAGATTTTATGTCTATGTCAATGTTAATGGACTGTAGGGATTATGATTTTATTTATGGTTCAATTTATGGACTATCTCTTGTCTTGGATGATTAATACGGTGGGTAGTTTGTTTAGTACATTTTGATATCATGTCGTTGTTTGGGATAAGGCTTGTAGGGTCTCAACTTCCTCACGGGAGTTGAGGAGTGGTTGGAGATGCCTACGCCGGGCGTCCTGCCCCGGCATTCCGCACGCCATTCCCTGCGGGGTTGGAGGTCCGGGGCGCGGGGTCGCCACATGACCGAATCCTTTTTCGGCTGACCAAGCATATCCGGTTCATTTTTCGTCTGATTTCAACAAAGTCAGACTCGTTTCCACTATCAGTTTCTGCAGATTCAGCTCCTAAGTTATTGATATAGCTTAGTTGGAGTCGTTTATCATTTTTGAAACACTTTTCGACGTCATACATATCTTCGGTCTAAATGACGGAGGAAATTCCAAGCACAAGCAGGCCTTGGCAAAGAAGTTCGATGTCTAACGCAAAGTTCGAGGTGGAGAAATTCAACGGCACCAACAACTTTGGCATGTGGCAATGCGAAGTTCAAGATCTCTTATTCTAGGAAGGATCACATATCGCCTTGGAAACCAAGCCCAAGGATATGTCCGATGATGATTGGTATTTCGTCAATCGTCAAGCTTGTGGAACAATCAGACTCTGTTTGGCCAAAGATCAGAAGTACTTTGTCATGAAAGAGACTATGACAACAAGTCTCTGGAAGAAACTGGAGGATAAGTACATGACGAAAAGCGTAGAGAACCGCCTCTACCTAAAGAAGAAGTTCTTTCGTTTTCAGTACAAGCAAGGTACTCCCATGATTGAGCATCTTGATAATTTCAACAAGATTCTCGCTGATATACTAAATCTTGATGTTGAACCTCTTGATGGAGATAAGACACTATTATTGTTAAACTCTTTGCCTGAAAGTTATGGACATTTAACAACAACTTTGATATATGGTAAAGATGAGGTTAAATTCAGTGATGTTTCAAATGCTTTGGTGAACAACGAGTATCGAAGGAAGGACCAGCGCGATAACAAGGAAGCATCACCAACAGCCTTGACCGTATCCAGAGGCAGGGCTAACAACAGATCTGATAGATCCAGTGGGCGAGGCCGATCTCGCTCAAAGTCAAAAGGACCTTCATCACGTCAACGTCTTGCAAATGATGAATGTGCTTATTGTCACCAAAAGGGGCACTGAAAGAAAGATTGTCCAAATAAGGGCAAGACAGATGTAAATGTGGCATAGACGGCTGAAGAAGATTCTGCATTTTCTGTTTCATCTATAGATAATCAGTCTGATAGATGGATATTAGATTCTGGCTGTTCCTATCATATGTGTCCAAATCGACATTGGTTCACAAAATTGGATGAGTTTGATGGAGGAGTCGTGCTCATGGGCAACAACAATACCTGCCAATCAAAGGGTATTGGAACTATACGCCTAAAGATGCATGACGGTACAACAAGATGGCTCACGGACGTCAGATATGTCCCAGGTCTGAAGAAAAATCTGATATCACTAGGAATCATTGATTCCAGCGGTTACAAGGTAACCATTGAAGGTGGAATTCTGAAGGTTACTCAAAAAGGAAATCTCTATTTCCTTGATGGCAACACAGTAATCGGAAGTGTATCAACTTGCACCAATTCTAATGATGTTTCATCGGACACTTCTCGACTTTGGCACATGCGGCTCGGACATGTTGGAGAGAAGGCTCTTCAAACCTTGATAAAGTATGGTTCTCTGAAAGGTGCAAAGACCGGGAAACTTAACTTCTGTGAGCATTGTATCTTAGGCAAGCAGACGAGAGTCAAGTTTGGAATTGTCATCCATTGCACAAAAGGAACATTGGATTATGTTCATACCGACGTTTGGGGACCCTCTCAAAATGCTTAATTGGGCGGTAAACGTTGGTTTGTTACTTTCATTGATGATTTCTCACGCTATGTTTGAGTTTATACCATGAAGCATAAAGATGAAGTGCTCGATATCTTTCTTATATGGAAGAAAATGGTAGAAACCCAAACGGGAAGGAAGCTTAAGAGGCTCAGATATGATAATGGAGGATAATACAAGTCAGTACCCATTTCAGAAATTTTGTGAGAATGAAGGGATTGTCAGACATTTCACAGTCTCAGGCACGCCACAACAAAACGGTATTGCTGAACGCATGAATCGTACTTTGGTAGATAAAGTTCGCTGCATGTTATCTCATTCTGGACTGAGCAAGAAATTTTGGGCTGAAGCTTTGTCATATGCCTCTCATATCATCAATAGACTTCCTGCAACAACACTAGATGGCAAAACTCCCAAAGAGGTATGGTCTGGACACCCCGTTTCAGATTATGATTCTCTGCGCATTTTTGGATACACGACATATTTCCATGTGAAGGAATCCAAACTGGATCCTAGGTCCAAGAAAGCGATTTTCATGGGCTTTAGTAAAAGAGTTAAGGCTTTCCGACTATGGAACCCTGAGACAAAGACGATTGTAAAAAGTCGAGATGTAACTTTTTGATGAATCTGTGATGTTAAAGCATACAGTTTCTGATAAAGAAACTCGAGATCCATATTTGCCTCAGCAGGTGGAATTAGATATTCCAGTAACTCCTAGCAAGTCAGCAGAGATATCCAACCATCCTGAAGAAGACGAGGAGGAAATCTCAGTTAAGGTGGAGGCTTCAGGACTAGACATCAGTCAACAACCAGAATCAATTGCCACCAGTCGACCAAGAAGAGAAATCCGCAAACCTGCTCGGTACACTGACATGGTTGCATATGCATTTCCAGTCACCGGAGATGATATTTCATACAATTACAAAGATGCTATTCAGAGTATGGAAAGTGATAAGTGAAAAATGGCAATGAATGAGGAGATGACATCACTCCATCAGAATCAGACTTGGAAGTTGGTTCCACTTCCGAAAGGAAAGAAACCAATTGGCTGCAAATGGGTTTTCGCTAAGAAGGAAGGCTCTCCCAGCACAGATGGTATCTGATACAATGCCAGACTGGTCGCAAAAGGCTACGCTCAGAGGGAAGGAATTGACTACAATGAGGTATTTTCACCAGTTGTTAAGTATTCGTCAATTCGAATATTATTGGCTTTGGTTGCACAGTTTGATCTCGAGTTAGCCCAACTCGATGTCAAAACTGCTTTTCTGCATGGTAATTTGGAAGAAGAGATATATATGTCTTAACCAGATGGATTCAAAGTACCAGGAAGAAAGAATTGGGCTTGCAAGTTGAGCAAGTCACTGTATGGCCTGAAGCAGTCACCGAGACAGTGGTACAAGCGATTTGACAGCTTCATCTAAGGGCAAAAATATACTCGGAGTCAGTTTGATCATTGTGTCTACTATCGCAAACTTCAAGATGGTACATTTATCTACTTGCTTTTACATGTAGATGATATGTTAATCGCATCTAAAAGAAAGGTGGAGATCAACAAGCTGAAGACTCAATTGAGCTTAGAGTTTGAAATGAAGGATCTTGGAGAGGCCAGAAAAATTCTCGGGATGGAGATAACTCGAGACAGGGCCAAAGGCAAAATTTGTTTGACTCAGACTCAGTATTTGAAGAAAGTTCTTCAAACTTTTGGCATTGGCAATGACACAAAACCTGTGAGCACACCATTGGCACCACATTTCAAGCTAAGTACATCAATGTCACCAAATTCTGAGGATCAGAAGAAGCAAATGGAGAACATTCCATATGCAAATGCAGTTGGTGCCTTGATGTATGCTATGGTGTGTACCAGACCTGACATTTCACATGTTGTAAGTATGGTAAGTCGTTACATGCACAACCCTGGTAAAGGCCACTAGCAAGCAGGGAAGTGGATTCTACGGTATATTCATGATACTGTGGATATTGGTTTAAAGTTCGAGAGAGATTCAAAGTGTTGTAAGCATCTAGTTGGATATGTGGATTCAGACTATGCTGGAGATCTTAACAAGCGCAGATCTACTACTGGTTATGTTTTCACTATGGCAGGAGGACCAGTGAGTTGAAGATCAACACCACAGTCAACAGTTGCTTTGTCTACTATAGAGGCAGAGTACATGACAGTAACATAAGCTTTCAAGGAAGCAATCTGGCTTCATGAATTGACTAAAGACTTGGGAATTATGCAGAAGAATGTTGAAGTTTTCTGCGACAACCAGAGTGCCATTTGTTTGGCAAAGAACCAAGTTCATCACAGTCGAACGAAACATATTGATGTTCGTTTTCATTTTGTTCGAGAAATAGTAGAAGAAGGAAGTATTCTTCTGCAAAAGATCAAGACTGCAGATAACCCCGCAGATATGCTTACAAAGGTGGTTACAGAGATCAAGTTCCAACATTGTTTGGACTTGATCAATATCTCACGAGCTCGGAGTGCCTATGGACACTAATGGAGGCAACAACCTTTTTTTGAAGGAAGCTTGCTATCTGTAGAGAGATTGCAGGTGTGGAGGAGTCCTGTTCCACATGAGGTGGAGGTGGAGATTTGTGGGAACCAACCCCATGTGACAGACAGGCGCGTGGCAAACAAGCCGACAGGCGTGGCAGACAAGCCGAAAGGGCGCCGAAAGGGTTATTATTATAATATTAAATATATATTATATTTTATATTTATAATTATGAAAATGCCCCTGAATACTCCTATAAATAGAGCTTAGCTTTATTCTTCAAATTCATTCCTGAGAGTAAGAGAGTTCTATTCTGAGAGATTTATTTAAGATATCTAGTTTGTAAGATTCACCTAAAGGTGTAATTTGTAATATCTGATAATACAAGTTTGTTGTCTCCCGTGGATGTAGGCAATTTGCCGAACCACGTTAAATTTATTGTCTTGTTTTTCCTTTTATACTTTACCACGATTCCGCACAACACAAGGACACGCGAAAATGCCTCCAAGATTTAAAGAAATTGGAGAACAAGAGCACATCAACACTTTTGGACAAAGAATGATGCTGATGTCGTTGCAGCAGTGGTGAGAGTGGTAAGAGAAATGGAAGCTATTACACTCTCCACCTTGAAATCTTCATTGGCTTTTGTCTCAGGAACAAAAGCAAATTCAAAGACTACTGGTTGGTCTTTGCTTTCGAAGATGAGGCAGAGCAAGTGCGTTGCTTGTGAAGGAGAAGAGGCTAAATTAAGTGAAGTGGAGGGAGTTGATCTTGCACTGAACTCCCTCATTAGCCAGAAGTCTTGCAAAGGAATTGAAGTCGCACAAATACAAAATGCTAATGAAGGGTTGGAAGCATTGGAGGGAAGCATTATTAAAGTTGAGGAGAGATTGGAGAGCATGTATAAGCGTTTATTGAAATTGAGAGTCTCCATGCTCAATATCCTCAACCATTAATGTCCTTGAAAATTTTCAGTTTTATCTCCCTTCAAATTTTTCTGAGAGGGAGTGCCTATGGATTTTACTGCCAACAACAAGAAATTGTGTATACAGATCTTTGGATCTAAGTGAAATGAATACATAATACTTTTAGCTTGAAATTGTTTTTGCATAATTTTTATGGGCAAATAGCAACAAGGACAGTTGAAACTCAGAGATTTGAACCTTTTCCATCTATTCTTTTTTCTTGTTTATAAAAGTCTTCTCATCGGATAAAGATGAAAACATAAAATAAAATTATCATCAGTAATTTCTTGCTATTTTATTCTAATGTTTGATCACAAGATTAAGAAAAAGATGGAATATTATCCGTAGTATTTAACATTTTAACAATGTAGAGAGAGGGGAAAAAGAGAGGATAACTGTTCACATTTCCATAAGTTCTGTTTTACCATTATATTTTCATCAGATTTCTCTTTGATTGCCAAGAGTGAGCATGAGACAGGCTTGTTCTCCATTCTTTTTAAATCACCAAGACACTTCTGAATTGCCTTATTTAACTTATTTTTACAAGCCATGTACTCTCTAACATCAACTGCAAGACCAGCTCTTTTTTGCCGGAGAGATGAAAGCAAATCTTGCACGCTTTCCTTCATTTCAAGCAAAACATCCCTAGCATTGGTGCATGCATCCAACACTCTTAGAGATCCATCCAAAACCTCATTAACACATTTCTCAGACCTTAACTGAGAAAGCACTTGTTGGGTGCGTGGCAAGTGAAGTAAATCATCAACACAATCATACAAGGCTCTCAGGCCACTTAATTTGTGGCACAGCAAGGAAGATGACGATGACAACGACGACGATGATGATGGAGCCTCTTCAGATAATCTCAGCCTTTGCAGGTATTCTTCAACTCCAAGTGTAAGAGGGCTAGATCTAGAGGGCAAGCTAATGGAGCGAGCATGATAAGAAGTCTTGAAGTAGCCATTTTTTCAAAAACAAATTAAGGATTCAAGAACACTAAAATGTTCAATTCAATCTGTAAACTCTGTTGGTCATCTTCTCTTCAAGACCAAATATACATAGGGGAAGCAATGGGAGACATAAAAGGAATCAAACCATCAACTTCATGTGATTGCAAGTGATATGGATCCACGTGATGCTCAGCTTTGTTTGTGCAAATCACAGACACTAAAATCAGAGAAAGCATTAAAATAAGTTGCACACGGTTGATGTGACCTTGTTTCCTAGACAAGAGCCTCAGCAAATAGGAATTAAAATTTTTTATTCAATTAAGATAATGTAATCCATGCATGCTAGGTAGTTCGCCTATTGTTATGGCGAGGCAAAATTGTTATAACTCTGGAAACAAGCTACTAAGCAGAATATAAAATCCTATCTCAATTTGCTTGTCTGGAGACAAGGCAGGATGCCACTCGTACAATCCATATATTATTATCTCTAATTTACATCAATGGCTACACCAAAAAGATGCTACTAATAATGGAGAGAGCTCCAAATGCAATGGGGACATTACAGAGACATCGCCTAATATGGTGGTAGATCCAGATCAAGATAACATGGCAACTCATGGAGTTGAAGATGATGAGATTCTTCCTGTCTCTTTTTTGTTTAGCTGCCTATGTATATACAACCCATCCATGAAATATGAGAGACCAAACTGCACATTCAAACACACTAGTACCCTTTAAACCTTCCTCTGTTTTAATCTAAGGAGGAAAAATGGCAGCCACTTCTTCATCAATCACCAAACACGCTCGATCCATAAGCTTGCCTTCCCAATCTCATACACTCACACTTAGAGCTGAAGAGCAGTTGTATAGATTAGTTAGTAATTCAGAAGCTACCTCATCATCGTCAACAATTTGCCAGAATTTGGATGGCCTAGTTGATTTGTATGACTCTGTTGATGATTTGCTTCACTTGCCTCTCTTCCAACAAGCTGCGGCCCATGAATGACATGGACAATGGGTGGAAGATGTGTTGGATGGATATCTTAGCCCATTAGATGTATGTGGCAATACTAGAGACGTTTCCTCACGAATGAAGGAAGATGTGCAAGTTCTCCAATCTGCCAATCGAAGAAGATGGAGCTGTGAATCCAATATAGTAAATGAAGTTGGTACATTTATCTCCATTAGAAAGAAGATGAACAAAAACATTCGTAAATGCCTTCGAGATTTGAAGAAATTAGAGAACAGGAGCTCATCATCGACACTTTTGGACAAAGAGAACGATTTTGATGTTATTGCTGTGGTTAGAGTGCTAAGAGAAGTCGAAGCAATTACGCTTTCCATCTTGAAATCTTCATTGGTTTTTGTATCATGAGCAAAGGCAAATTCGAAGGCAATTGGTTGGTCATTGCTTTCAAAGATGATGCAGAGCAAGCGTGTAGCCTGTGAAGGGGAAGAGGCAAAATTAAGTAAACTGGAGAGGGTTGATCTTGTTAAAACATTCTTTCTTTCATATCTTTTTCTTTGTATTTCCATAGGTTATATACATTTTAAAGGAATAAAATCTAAACAAATCGTTGCTATTTTCAAACATTTCCTAAACTAATGCTAATCTATTACGGCTAAACTAACGCTAATTGTCTACAATTATGGCTCACGCCAACACTCTCCCTCAAGTTGATGCATAGAGGTCTCGCATGCCCAACTTGTCAAGTGAGTTGTAAAGGTCCTTGCTCGATACAACTTTTGTAAGGATATCCGCCAATTGATCTTCAAATTTCACAAATGGAAACCTAATTGTTTTTGCTTCAAGATTTTCCTTGATGAAGTGTCGATCTACCTCCACATGTTTAGTACGATCATGTTGAATGAGATTATGGGAAATTGCAATTGCAGCTTTATTGTCACACAAAAGATCCATCTCAGAGTTAGGAGCAAACCCAATTTCAGTAAGTAGCTTTCTTAGCCAGAGGAGTTCACAAAGACCTTTAGCCATTCCCCTAAACTCAGCTTCAACACTTGACAAAGCTACCACTTTTTGCTTCTTGCTTCTCCAGGTTACAAGATTTCCTCCAACAAATGTAAAATATCCCGAGGTGGACTTTCTATCAGTGATATTTCCTGCCCAATATGCATCTGTATATCCATAAATCATCAACTGACTGTTATGTTTTGAGAACATAACCCCCTTGCCTGGAGATGACTTCAAGTATCGAAGTATTCGAATCACTGCTTCCATGTGGCTTTTACTTGGATTATGCATAAACTGACTTACAACACTCACAGCGTATGCAATATTTGGACGAGTATGAGAGAGATAAATGAGTTTACCAACTAATCTTTAGTATCTACCTTTATCTGTTGGTACTTGGTCTGGGTATTCTCTAAGTTTGTGATTCTGAACAATGGGGGTGTCTGTAGGTCTACACTCCAACATCCCTACTTCGGTTAGCAGGTCTAATATGTATTTCCGTTGAGAAAGAAATATACTTTGCTTAGACCTAGCAACTTCAATTCCCAAGAAATACTTGAGTCTTCCCAGATTCTTCATCTCAAATTCAGTTGCTAATTGCTTTTGAAGTAGAGAGATTTCTTCTTCATCATCTCTTGTAATAATCATGTCATCTACATAGACTATCAGAGTCGTTACCTTACCCAACTGATGTTTCAAGAACAAAGTGTGATCAGAGTTACTTTGTTGGAAGCCATATTTCTTCATTGCCAAGCTAAGCCTTCCAAACCATGCTCGCGGTGATTGCTTCAGTCTGTACAATGCTCGCTTCAATTTACACACCACTCCATTATCTGAAGAAGCTATATAACCTGGAGGAATATCCATATACACCTCTTCTTGGAGGTCACCGTTGAGAAAAACATTTTTCACATCAAATTGATGCAAAGGCCAATCAAGATTTGCTGCAAGGGACAATAACACTCTAATGGTATTCAACTTGGCTACAGGTGAGAAAGTCTCCTGGTAATCAACCCCATATGTCTGCGTATATCCCTTTGCTACTAGTCTCGTTTTGTACCGCTCAATAGATCCATCTGTTTTGTGTTTAATGAAGAACACCCATTTGCATCCCATTGTCTATTTTCCTTCAGGTAATGGAACAAGAGTCCATGTATCATTTTTTAGTAGTGCCTTCATTTCTTCCTCTATAGCTCGGGTCCATCTTGGATTTGCCAATGCCTCATGAACATTAGTAGGAATCTGACATGTGGAGAGTTCCAGTGCAAAATTCTTAAGAGGTTCAGATAGTTTCGCGGTGGATACATAGTTAGCAATCGGATACCTCGACCTTCTTTCTTCAATATCTGGAGAATATCTATTAGGTGGCTTGCCACGATTATACCTAGGAGGTAAAACATATCCCACAGAATCATCTATGTCATTGATATGTAAGGGTGTAATAGTGGTTCTTACCTCAGGATTATTCTTAGGAGAGGATTCGGCTGGCACTTCAGAGGAAGGGGATATAGGCTCGGTTTCAGATGTTGCATGCTCTGCGTTCAGAAATTCCTCAATTTCACAATTCACATCGCCTGAGGTATCATTCGGTCCATTATGCTCACGCGGCTTCTCATTCCGATTCCGTTCCTCATGCGCATACGACCCCTCAAGTCTGAACCAATCAAAATCAGTTGGTGTCTCATGCTGGGACCAATTCAACTCTTCATTATATATCTCCCCCTAAAGAGGAGAAAGAGGTGCCGTAGATGGAAAAAAATTGAACATCCATAGTCACATAGAGTTTTCGAGTAGTAGGATCGTAGCAACTGTACCGTTTTTTATGGATACCATAGCCCAAAATCACACATCGACGTGCACATGGATCAAGCTTACTGCGTTGGTTTTTGTGGAGATAGACGTAGGCGACACACCCAAAGATACGAGGAGGAAGCATCAGCAACGTAGGTATGGACACATGATTAGAAAGAGATTGAATGGGTGTTTTAAATGATAAAACCTTGGATGACATTCGGTTGAGAAGATGGACGGCAGTTGAGACGACATCGGTCCAAAAACGTTTGGGCATATTGGCACCAAGAAGTAGAGCACAGGCAGTCTCCAGAATATGTTTATTCCTCCTCTCGGCGACACCGTTCTGTTGGGGTGTTTGTGAGCATGAGGTTTCATGAATTAAACCATGGTGGGAAAAAAGATTGAAGATCCTTATTAACATATTCACCACCATTATCAGAGCGGAGAACCTTCATGGTGGCACCGTACTGAGTACCAACCATAGCATGAAACGCTTTATAAACACCGAGAACTTCATCTTTGTGTTTTAGCAAGTAGAATCATGTCATACAGGTACAATCATCCACAAAAATAACAAACCAACGAAAGCCAGACGTATTAGCAATGGGTGAGGGCCCCCATACATCAGAGTGAATTAATGCAAATGGAGTGTCACTTTTATTCATGCTCAATGGGTAAGTAGCGTGATGGCTCTTAGCCAAAACACAAGTATCACACTTCAAGTCAGAAGGCTGCAAATGCTTAAACAAATCAGGTAAAACATGCTTCAAATACGGAAAAGATGGGTGTCCCAAGCGTCGATGCTATAACCACAATGTTGTTTCTTTATTGACATGCAGATTGTTCATGTTGTTGGCCTGGCCGATGTCATCCACATAATATAATCCCCCCTCTTAGTACCACGACCAATTATCTCCTTGGTGAGAATATCCTGGATAAGACAAAAGTTTGGATAAATAAGTACAACACAGCCAAGGTCTGCAGTAAGCTGACTTATAGAAAATAGTTTATGGGATAAAGACGAAACAAGTAAAGTATTGGATAAAGTGAGGGATGGAGATAAAGTCACAGAGCCAGCTCTAGTGACTGGTGAGATAACACCATTGGCATTAGCTATGCTGGTGCGTCGTGGAAGAGAAATTTGAGAGAAGTCCGAAGCAGCAAAAGTCATATGGTTCGTGGTCCCCGAGTAGAGAAGCCATGCCCCACAATTCGTCTTTCTATGGGAGGTAAAAAGAGCAAGACCAGAGATACCTGAGTTGAAGTTGAGAGGAGCATCCGTGGACATTGCAGCCGATTGTATAAGAGAGAGATAAGGATCTGCACTAGCAACAACAGCTGTGCCTGAGCGTCCACTAGTGCCGGTGCCATCAGGACGCATACGGGCTTGAAGATCATGCCACCAATCAGGGTACCCATGCAACTTAAAGCAGTTTTCACGTGTGTGTTTCTGGTTGCCACAACGAGAACATTTTGTTCCCTCAGTAGAATGTCGGTGCTTGGCAGATTTACCATGGTCAGAGGTGCTTAACGAGAGAGCTTTCGACGCTAAGACAGCCTCCTGGGGCCCATTGGTGTCATGGGTAGTCATCACTTGTTGTCGAATAGCCTCCCGCCTAACATGCGCATAAGCCTGTTCAACCGTAGGAAATGGTTTTATCTGTAAAAATCAGCACGAAAATTGTCTAGCCAATCATCAAGACCATCGAGGAAAATATAAACACGGTCTTCTTGGATGATCCGATTATAGTGTTGAATATCAACAGAACATTCCATAGGATTCGTGTAACATCCCGTAATTTTAATTAAATACATACGTTGAAGTACACATATATCGAGATGTATAATACACATTGTATACCTATGAGCTAAA
This sequence comes from Paratinospora sagittata, assembly GCA_035771175.1. Classification (NCBI taxonomy): domain Eukaryota; kingdom Viridiplantae; phylum Streptophyta; class Magnoliopsida; order Ranunculales; family Menispermaceae; genus Paratinospora; species Paratinospora sagittata. The sequence continues at coordinate 48,877,593 of CM069603.1, read as the reverse complement.
TATACGCGTGATAATACACATATTTTATACGTAGGAGCCAAATATACGTGTGTATGATTAGTAAATAAATTTACTAAATGAAGATGATACATATGAGATTATCTTATATGAGTGCTTACAAGTTACAAAATTTGGAGTTGAATTATGTGGATTGAGTGTATAGAAGAAGAAAAAGAGGAATAAAAAAATAAAATAAAAAAATTAATTACTGTTCATTTACGGGTACTGTTCATAGAACAGTACCGTGAACAATACTCGTATGTAATAAAAAAAAAGAAATACAAAAAAAAACGAAAGAAGTTACAGAACGGAAGACCGAGAAGAAGGAGAAGAAGAAAAAGGAGAAACGCGACATTCGCGTCAAATTCGGACCTGCGGTAAGTGATTTTCACTCTCTTTCTTCGTGAAATTACTATCTAAGCTAGATGTAACGATTCTAGCGGAGTAATTTTGACTGTTGGAGTCGTTTTACGACGTTTTGACAAATTGGAGTTTTGACCCAATGTAAATGAAAATCTGCTAAAAAGGTAAAAAAACACTCCTTAGATGGTAGGGACCCCGAATATGTGGTTAGATTCCATTTCATGAGGTTTGGAGACCGTTTGACAATTTTAATACAATTTGCATGTTACGAATGAATAGTGACGAATAACACTATGAACAGTGATGTAAATAGTAAACAGTGAACAACGATGTGAACAGTGATGTAAATAGTGAACAGTGATGTTAATAGTATGATGAACAATTTTGTGAACAGTAATAGTACTATGAACAGTGATTTGAAATCATAGAATCATAGAGAATTGAATTCCGGACGTTTCAATACTAAGATCGTGATTTTTGGATATGATTTGATATTTTTAGTAGCTAAAGATATGATAAAGGATGATTCTCATGATAGTCTATGGTTCATTTCAGTGTTTAACTTGAGAGTTGTGCATGGATAAATGTTCTTGAGGAAGCAATTATGAGGGACGTTTATTGTTGCTCGATTTGGCTTACAAACCCCGTGTAACCACTGTGAGTATAGTTTCCTTGATTTGGTTCTTGTATGACATTATACATATATAAAATGTTTGATTGTATGCATGGTATATTTATATATACATTGAGTTTTATAGATCATGCAAACTAATTTTAGCAATTGAAGTTTGTAATGATGAGGTTTTGCGAATCCTCATTGTCATTTCGTTAGGAATTAGACCCAGATGAGGTTTTGTGAGTCCTCACTGTCAGTAGGTTTGTCCAACAAGGGTTGCGATCCTTTAAACGACTGTGAATTGGGTGATGAGAAGCTGTGTCTACCTTGTACGGCCATACAAGGGTTAGACCCACTCTTTTACCTTGCGGATGAGGGAGATTGTGCATTGTGTTATTGACAACTCATGCAATTTATGTTGTTGACATGTATGATATATTCGTTGAATGATGCACGTGTTGAATAAGTGTTTGAAATGATTTTAAATGTCATATTTCTCTAAATGTATATAATTGCCATCTCAGGAACTATATCCACTGAGCTGTTGATTGCTCACCTCATTTCCTCCAATATTTCAGGTATTGAGTCGAAGGGAAAAGGAAAAATCCGTGAGTGATATTCGTCTAGTACGTGTATGTATGCTTGGAGGAAATAAATTATATTTTTGTTATTTTGATATGTATAATTATCACACATGATATATATGTAATATCACCTAGATGGGTTGTATGGTAATATTATCTAACGAAATGAGATGATCATAGATATTTGTCATGCGAGACTTTAATTTGTGGAATGAATGAAATGATTATAGAGATCTATATTGAATTTGATTTGTGGTATATAAAAAAAAATTTACTGTAACTTTTGGGTATTATTGTGAGACTACGTGAAGGCTGACAGTGTATTGTATACTGTATATGGGTATGTACAGTGCATAGTACACTGTGCCGGTCATGACGTCAGCCTACGTCAGGGGCGTCGTGACAATTCAGTCGGCGGATATCAATTTCACGCCATAGACCCTGCAACGCTGTGTAATATTTTTCTATCAAGCCCGCAGCTTGTTTCAGTCTACTCACTCGACGTTGAAGATCATACACCTGCGATGTATCACTACCATCGAAGAAGGTAGTTGCAATAACATCCTAAACCGCTTTTGCCGTAGGAAAGCGAATAAAATTGCCAATTAAAGACGGATCCATGGAAGTAATTAACCAACCTTTAACAATAGCATTATCAGTGCGCCACTTGCGAAAGGAAAGATCAGTTGATAGCGGCTAGGGATAGTCGTCGTTAATGTACCCCAGTTTGTCCTTGCCCGAGATATACATCTCAACAACCTGGGACAACAGTGCATAGTTGGAGCCGTCCAACTTAATGTCGATTTGAGCAGCGGATGTTTCAGTGGTGATGGTCGGGGTTCGAGTGTTATTCAAAACTTCAGTCATCCTTGTAGTCAACTCAAGGATAGGATCAGAGAGATTGGACGCGTTGCCAGGAGTATTCTGGTCATCAGATTCCGCCATGGAAGGAAGGGTGGGGTGCAATACTCGGATCTGTGATTTTTGAAAATGCGGTCAGATCTTACGCAGTCCAAAGAGCACCAGTGTAGAGGGTAAAATCGGTAATACTCCGTTTATTTGGAGCCTCAGCTGCGAGCTTCGAGTTCACGAAGATGATGTTCGTGGAATATGCGTATGTGGTGATGCTGGATTTACGACGTCGACATCAGAGCACCCCTCCTTCAATTGTGTGACAGAGGACAAAATAGCAACCTTTTAACATTACAGGCATTTTTAATTGCCAAAGAACTGGAACATGGCCATGTTTGGATGCAATTCAAAACATTCCAAATCCTGAATTATCAGGACGTGTCAGCCCTTTTTTTTTTTTTTAATATTCAAAACACGAATTAGGCCAAACTTAAACTACAAGCTAAGCATATTCACTCGCTCTACCTCTTTCTTCCTCTTCTTATTCTCCGGCTCCGTCTCCCTCCTTTTTCCGTCTTCTTTTCCGGCGGTGATTCCGGCGGATCGATCTACGGCGGACCGCGGATCTATCTTCGATTTCAAGAGGTGGCTGCGCTTCAAATATCGTTGTTTAGTGATCGAGCGAGACTGAGTGAAGATCTGGATCTCGTCGTCTGATCGGAGGCGAGATGAACGAGAGAAATCCCGTCGTCTTAGAAATCGGAGGCGAGCAAGAGAGGTTTTGGTCAGAGAACGAAGCTGCCATTGGCGACACAACGAGCTTTTAATCCGAAAGCTGCCTTTCTAGCGCCTGGTTCGCGAGATCGCGAGATCGCTCAAGGTTTCAGACCACGCCGATGACGGCCGGAGAAAAACCGTCGACGTCTCTTGCCCCGCCGGATCTCGTCTTTTCAGCGAGAGTGTTGGCTCCTCTCTTCTTCTTCTTCTTCAGTAGCAAAAACAACTTTGATTAATCGATTAAGAAGCCTCGGATAGAACGAAATCAACAACGGAAGTCAGAACAACACCGGCGAGGAAAGATGGCACGCCGAGAGAATCGGCTTAGATGGTTCGTAACCCTCTCTGATACCATGTTAAAACATTCTTTCTTTCATATCTTTTTCTCTGTATTTCCATAGGTTATATACATTTTAAAAGAATAAAATCTAAACAAATCGTTGCTATTTTCAAACATTTCCTAAACTAACGCTAATCTATTACGGCTAAACTAACGCTAATTGTCTACAATTACGGCTCACGCCAACAGATCTTGTATTAAATACCCTCATAGGCCAGAAGTCTTGCAAAGGAATTGAAGTGATGCAAATTCAAAATGCAAATGAAGGTTTGGAAACATTGGAGGGAAGCATTAATAATAATGGGGAGAGATTGGAGTGTATGTTCAAGCATTTGGTGAAATTCAAATTCTCCATGCTCAATATCCTCCACCATTAATTATAGTGACAAGGCAACTGGTCCTAGAAAAATTTCAGTTTTGTCTTCCACAAGCACTTCATTTTTCTCATAGGGAGTGCCTATGGATTTTACTTACTGTACATTTATACCAACAACAAGATATACAGATCTTAGGATCTAAATGAAATGAATACTGTCACACATCTTTTAGCTTAAACTTCTACCTTTTTTTGTCTCTCTTTTGTTTTTGCTTAAATTTTATATGCAAATGGTAATGAGGACAGTTGAAATTCAAAGATTTAATTATTGAAATTGGATTAGCTCATATTTAATAGAGTCTTAACATTTAAAGATTACAATTGCTTCCTCATCTTAATTATTGAAATTGGATTAGCTCCACAACTGTAAGATAAATGGGGCACTTAGCCCATGAAGTGGCTGCAATTAAATATTAGATGGAGGGTCAAAATTACAAATTATGCTCTAATGGCTCATCTGTTGGGAGACAATACACGTACCAATTTCTCTGCATCATACATATTAAATAAAGGACTAATCTACTCCATTTCTAGGTAAAACTGAATCGTGGAATTCATGTTGCCAGCAAATTACATTATAAATATTGTACTGTTGCATATTATTGTATATGGTGAGATTATTGAAGGTTAAACTTATTTTTTACATGCTAACTAATTAACCTGATTAAGAGAGGGCTCTCACACAGTAAAAGTAAAAATAATAATAATAGAAAAGGCAAGGTAACAAGATCTGCACAAAGTAGATTTAGGTTGAAGTAATGTATTCTCATTGATGTATTTCTCTTTCATGTACAAGAAATTAACTTTCTTTGGTATAATCATTAACTGGCATTCCTATTGAGACAAAAATGTAAGCGAAAGGCAGATCTAAAAGAACGAGGCTAGTGACTAGTTCCAGTCTCATAGCCTAAACATGTAGATCATCAATGGTTTAAGATGTTGAGGAGAGAGACCCTGGTTTTAATTGAACTCCTGAAAACACACTCCAATCCTTCTTCAAGACCATGGATGCTTGTGTCCAAGGCCTCCAATTGTTTCACCGCAATTTGGGCATTTGACGCTACTGATCTGTTGTCTTTGCAGGACTTGTGGCTCACAAGAGTGGACAATGCAGCATCAAGCTTTGCCATGTCACTGATTTCTGTGATCTCTTCGCCATGGCTTGCTACCCTTTTGTTGTACATTACTTTTGAAACTAAAGACCAATAACCAGTCCTTGTAGGCTGAGATAGAGCGGTCAAGAGGGACTTGAAGATGGAAACTGTGATTGCATTCACCTCTCTTAAGATGCCTATGATAGCCACAAGGTTTTGGTCATTTTCCAAGAGTGAGCATGAGACATGCTTGTTCTCCATTCTCTTTAAATCACCAAGACACTTCTGAATTGCCTTATTTATCTTCTTTTTATAAGCCATGTACTCTCTAACATCAACTGCAAGATCAACTCTTTTTCTCCGAAGAGACGAAAGCAAATCTTGAATGCTTTCCTTCATTTCTAGCAAAACATCCCTAGCATTGTTGCATATATCCAAAACTCTAATAGATCCGTCCAACACATCGTTAACACATTCCTCAGATTTTAACTGAGAAAGCGCTTGTTGGGAGTGCGGCAAGTGAAGTAAATCATCAACGCAATCATACAAGGCTCTAAGACCACTCAATTTGTGGCATTCAGAGGAAGATGATGATGAAGCCTCTTCAGATGATCTCAGCCTTTGCAGCAGTTCCGCAACCCCAAGTGTAAGATGGTTAGATCTTAAAGGTAAGCTAATAGAGCGAGCATGATAAGAAGTCTTGGGAGTAGCCATTTTTCAGAACAAATTAAGGATTCAAGAACACCAAATTTTCAATTCAATTTGTAAACTCTGTTGGCCATCTTCCCTTTGAGACCAAATATATATAGGGGAAGCAATAGGAGACATGAAGGGAATCAAACCATCATCTTCATGTGATTGAAAGCGATATGGATCCAACGTGATTCATGGCTTTGTTTGTGCAAATCACACACACTGAAATCAGAGAAAGCATTAAAATAAGTTGCACACGGGTGAATGAGACCTCCTTGTCTCCTAGACAAGAGCTTATGGGAATCAAAATTTTGGATGCAAATAAGATAAGTCATAATCTTGTCTAAGAATCAATTGTTAATTGCAAGTTTAAATATAACAAGTAAATCAAATAACAAATAATTGAAACATGGTTTGCTTGCTTGATGCAGCCGCTGCATTCCAGCTCATTTCAAACTTATAATATCTAAGTTTGTAAATGATGACAAACTAATCTGTGCAACTACATCTATAATTAACTCTAAATTAAAGATTAATTAATTTCATTAATCTCAGATCCCCTTCATAATGTATTATTAGAAGGAGTTGACTTGCATTAATTGAAATACAGAGCAATATAAGCCATTCGTGTGCTAAGTAGCTATATATATTATGGGTGCTCAGGGCTGTCATGATGCCAATTGTTCCCTTATTGTTGTCATAGAGAGGAACACATTGCAGACTGTAGAGGTACGGGTAAATGCCTAAGAATGCTCTCTTAGAAATTTCTTCAAACACCTCTTAAGCAATACTCCTTCAAGATCTTGTTTGATAATGATAATGATGTAACATCAACACAAATGTGTCAAATGCAAAGAAAGAAACCAAAGAACACAAAGAAACAAGAATCAAAAAACAAAAAAAGGACAATCAACCCACAACACCAAGAAATTACGTGGTTCACCAAATTGGCTACGTCCACGAAAGTAGAGATATCACTATTATTAGAGCAAATCAATACAAGAGATTTGTTCCACTTGTAGGTCTTAATTTTACCTCTTCTTCCTTTTTTAAGATTTCCTTCTCTTTTCTTCTTTTCCTCTCTTCTCTCAAAATACAATTGTAGAGACAAAAAAAAAAAAGAGTACTCTCTCCGCTCTCACCGTCTCTACAAGAAAAAAAGAAGGCTATTACATGGGCTCAAAACAAAAATAAAATGCACGCAACATTTTGGCTAGGCCCACATACATCATTTGAAGCCATAAACCCAACACAAACAACATACACGAGAAGATAGGGTGGGCAGAAATCAAATAAGTGGTTGCAATTGTATTAGACTATTAAACGCACGTTCATTTCGTTAATTAAGTAATAATGCATTCATTATTAACGCTGACGGTGTCACAAGATGTAACTAATTTACAGTTTTTAGTATGTTTACCTTAGGCCTGTGATGTATTAAAATTTGAATAACCGCAAAGAACACAAATAGATTAGCTTTTAATTGCAAGTTGAAGCCTTCAAGATTATACTAATTGCTTCCTTCTCTTAATATAAAAATCTGTTAATGTCAACTTGTCACACACTTCTGGGATAAGAAGGATATATTACTCAGGGCCATGTGCTAGTAGTAGCAATTCAAATTATTATATGCATGTTCAAGTTACAAACTGTGTGGATAGGCCACTCATTAAAAATTTAATGCAGTTAGGATTATATGATGCAGCATAATTCATATTATGAATCCATAATAATGATGTTATGTATGGTATATAGTATATACTACATTAATCACTGTTTTAACAGAAATTTGTTTTGGAGCAAAACCAGATTTTACCTGAACTGAAGAAATTAATTTAGGAAAAAGATGATCAAATTCGATTAAAAATATCTTCTTCATTTATGTATACAAGAACTACAAGTACACAGTATCAGCACAAAATTGTATGCCAATGGCCTTATTACCGCATGAACTAAGTAATTAGCTGTTTAAGATGTTCAGAAGGGTGACTCTGTTTTTTATTAAACTCCTGAAAACCAATTCCAATCCCTCCTCAAGCCCATGGATGCTTGAGTCCAATGCTCCTAATTGTTTCACCGCATCTTGGACATTCAGAATTCCATTGCCTTTGCATGACAATGCAACGTCAACCTTCTCCATTTCGCTAATTTCTGCTTCTTCTGCTACCTTTCTGGTGTGCATTAGCTTGGAAACTAGAGACCAACCACTTGGCTTTCTTCTTCTTGGCTGAGATACAGACGACAAGAGGGCCTCGAAGATAGAAACAGTGATTTCTTTTATTTCTCTAAGGATCGCAAAGATGGGCACAAGACTCACGTCGTCCTCAGGCGATGACACACGCTTTCTGATCACCATTTTCTCTAAATCCCCAAGACACTTCTGAATAGCCTTATTTAGCTTCTTTTTTCCTGTCATGTACTCTCTAATATCATTTGCAAGACTAACTTCTCCAACTCTCTTTCTACGGAGACAAGATAAGAGAAGTAGCAAGTTTTCCTTCATTTCAAGCAAAACATCTCTACTAGTGCTGCATGCATCCAACACTCTCAGAGATGCATCCAACTCTTCGTTTACACGTTCCTCGAATCTCATATGAGAAAGGGCTTGTTGGGTGTGTGGCAACTGTAGTAAATCATCAAGACGATCATATAAGTTCTTCAAACCACTCAATTTGTGGCATAAATGAACTGGTGATGACAATGATGAAGTGGCTTCATCAGATGAACTTAACCTGTGCAATTGTTCCTCAACTCCAAGAGTTAGAGGATTAGAGGTAGAGGGGAAGCTAATGGAGCGAGCATGGCAAGAAGTCTTGGGATGCAAAGGAGCGGTGGCCATTCTTCTTAGAACAAAAGATGCAGAAACACCCAAATTATTCAATTCAATCTGTTGATGATGAGCTTCTCATGCATACTATACACATACATATATAGACAGGGAAACAAAAGGAAGACACAAAGGGATCAAAATATCAGTTTCATGTGGTTGCGATTTGGATCAAGCGCGATGCTCGGCATTGTGCCACTAATTTAAGCAATGACCTTAGCACATATTGGTTGCAACTTGGAAATTAAGCAGACATAAAAATAAGAGAAAGTACTAAAATAAGTGGCACACGCATGGGATGACACCCCATGTCTCCTAAACAGCCAAAAGGCAAATGGGAATCAAATTTTGCATGAAGATTATTGATTGAAACATGAGCTTGTTGCTGCTGTTCCAGCATTCCAGCTCCTTAGTATTATACTAAGGTGATTTGTTAGCCTACACTCAATTGTATTAACAAGGGGATTCAGCAACAGCTGGATTGTAACAATAACCCACAAGGTTTTCTTGAAACAGAACAACTGCGAACAGAGTTTTTAGTGTGGTGAGTCAAGGAAGGTGAAGAAAGCAAAGTAAGCAGCTCGTGCGGGTACGAAATATTTAATGTTCAAATCAAACTCAGATCAAGGCTGTCCAAGATGCTTCTCCCTCATTATTTTCAATGAAACCGACAAGCTAGACTATATATATATATATATTAGCACAAATTGTTGGTCATATAGTTGGGTGGTGGACAAGCAGCAACTATTAGTTATTTAATTGTGTTGTTCATTGTTCGTGTTACCATACTTGTGGATTATATAAGTAGACCCAGAAGAGTAGGTTTCATGCTACCCAACCTGCTGATGATGTTGGTTGTTGTTGATATATAAATGAAAAACCAAATAAGGTGAAGAACGAAATAACATGACTTGTTTATGCTCCAACATGCCATCTCTAGTTCTCCACACTGCAATTGGCAATTATTTTCATTAATTAACATAAAATTGACTTCAGTTGGCATGCATGCTAGAATTACAATTGAAAGTGTATAAATTAAAGTTATGGTGGTTTGGGAAACTAAGAGACAGGGAAGCATAAACCACTCGTGTGGATAGAACTCTGTAGCTAATTAATTACTTCAGCTTCCCTAGATTGCGGCTGTCAAGATGCTATGTTTTCATTAAAACCAAAATATAACATCAACAACATAGTTGGAGGCACTAGGACTAAATTGAAGGAAAATCTTTTAACAAAAATTAGATAGTGATCTTGAAAACATGTGTTGAATTTTGTATTCCGAGTAAATATGCACATGAATTTAATACAAAATCAATTAGAATTGTATTTCAGTGGTTTAGAATTGAGGAGGATGACTCTGGTTTTGATTAAACTGTTAAAACCTTCTTTTTTTCATATCCTTTCCTATGTATTTTCATAGGTTATATACACTTTAAAAGAATAAAATTAAAACAAAATCTTTGTTATTTTCAAACTTCCTAAACTAACGCTAATCTATTACGGCTAAACTAACGCTAATTGTCTACAATTACGGCTCACGCCAACACTCTCCCTCAAGTTGATGCATAGAGGTCTCGCATGCCCAACTTGTCAAGTGAGTTGTAGAGGTCCTTGCTCGATATAGCTTTTTTAAGGATATCCGCCAATTGATCTTCAGATTTCACAAATGGAAACCTAATTGTTTTTGCTTCAAGATTTTCCTTGATGAAGTGTCGATATACCTCCACATGTTTAGTACGATCATGTTGAATGCGATTATGGGAAATTGCAATTGCAGCTTTATTGTCACACAAAAGATCCATCTCAGAGTTAGGAGCAAACCCAATTTCAGTAAGTAGCTGTCTTAGCCAGAGGAGTTCACAAAGACCTTTAGCCATTCCCGTAAACTCAGCTTCAGCACTTGACAAAGCTACCACTTTTTGCTTCTTGCTTCTCCAGGTTACAAGATTTCCTCTAACAAATGTAAAATATCCCGAGGTGGACTTTCTATCAGTGATATTACCTGCCCAATTTGCATCTGTATATCCATAAACCATCAACTGACTGTTATGTTTTGAGAACATAAGCCTTTTGCCTGGAGATGACTTCAAGTATCGAAGTATTCGAATCACTGCTTCCATGTGGCTTTTACTTGGATTATGCATAAACTAACTTACAACACTCACAACGTATGCAATATCTGGACGAGTATGAGAGAGATAAATGAGTTTACCAACTAATCTTTGATATCTACCTTTATCTGTTGGTACTTGGTCTGGGTATTCTCTAAGTTTGTGATTCTGAACAATGGGGGTGTCTGCAGGTCTACACTCCAACATCCCTACTTCGGTTAGCAAGTCTAATATGTATTTCCGTTGAGAAAGAAATATACCTTGCTTAGACCTAACAACTTTAATTCCCAAGAAATACTTGAGTCCTCCCAGATTCTTCATCTCAAATTCAGTTGCTAATTGCTTTTGAAGTAGAAAGATTTCTTCTTCATCATCTCCTGTAATAATCATGTCATCTACATAGACTATCAGAGTCGTTACCTTACCCAACTGATGTTTCAAGAACAAAGTGTGATTAGAGTTACTTTGTTGGAAGCCATATTTCTTCATTGCCAAGCTAAGCCTTCCAAACCATGCTCACGGTGATTGCTTCAGTCCGTACAATGCTTGCTGCAATTTACACACCACTCCATTATCTGAAGAAGCTATATAACCTGGAAGGATATCCATATACACCTCTTCTTGGAGGTTACCGTTGAGAAAAGCATTTTCACATCAAATTGATGCAAAGGCCAATCAAGATTTGCTGCAAGGGACAATAACACTCTAACGGTATTCAACTTGGCTACATGGGAGAAAGTCATTGATATGTAAGGGTGTAATAGTGGTACTTACCTTAGGATTATTCTCAGGAGAGGATTCGGCTGGCACTTCAGAGGAAGGGGATATAGGCGCGGTTTCAGATGTTGCAGGATCTGCATTCAGAAATACCTCAATTTCACAGGTCATATCGCCTGAGTTATCATCCGGCCCATCATGCTCATGCGGCTTCTCATTCCGAGTCTGCTCCTCATGCTCATACGACCCCTCAAGTTTGAACCAATCAAAATCATTTGGTGTCTCATGCTGGGACCAATTCAACTCTTCATTATGTATCTCCCCCTGAAGAGGAGAAGGAGGTGTTGTAGATGGAAAAAACATGTCACTTTCCAAAAATTGAACATCCATAGTCACATAGAGTTTTCGGGTAGTAGGATCGTAGCAACGGTACCCTTTTTGATGGATACCATAGCCCAAAAACACACACCGACGTGCACATGGATCAAGCTTACTGCGTTGGTTTTTGTGGAGGTACAGGTAGGTGACACACTGAAAGATACGAGGAGGAAGCATCAGCGCCGTAGGTATGGACACATGATCGTAAAGAGATTGAAGGGGTGTTTTAAATGATAAAACCTTGGATGGCATTCGGTTGAGAAGATGGACGGCAGTGGAGACGGCATCGGTCCAAAAACGTTTGGGCATATGAGCACCAAGAAGCAGAGCATGGGCAGTCTCCAGAATATGTCTATTCTTCCGCTCGGCGACACCGTTCTGTTGGGGTGTTTGCGAGCATGAAGTTTCATGAATTAAACCATGGTGGGAAAAATAAGATTGAAGATCCTTATTAACATATTCACCACCATTATCAGAGCGGAAAACCTTCATGGTGGCACCGTCCTGAGTACCAACCATAGCATGAAATGTTTTAAAAACACCGAGAACTTCATCTTTGTATTTTAGCAAGTAGAGCCATGTCATATGGGTACAATCATCCACAAAAATAACAAACCAACGAAAGCCAGACATATTAGCAATGGGTGAGGGCCCCCAGACATCAGAGTGAATTAATGCAAATGGAGTGTCACTTTTATTCATGCTCAATGGGTAAGTAGCGTGATGGCTCTTAGCCAAAACACAAGTATCACACTTCAAGTCAGAAGTCGGCAAATGCTTAAACAAATCAGGGAAAACAAGCTTCAAATACGGAAAAGATGGGTGTCCCAAGCGTCGATGCCATAACCACAATGTTGTGTCATTATTGACATGCAGATTGTTCATGTTGTTGGCCTGGCCGATGTCATCCACATAATATAATCCCCCCTCTTAGTACCACCGCCAATTATCTCATTGGTGAGAATATCCTGGATAAGACAAAAGTTTGGATAAATAAGTACAACACAGCCAAGGTTTGCAGTAAGCTGACTGATAGACAATAGTTTATGGGATAAAGACGGAACAAGTAAAGTATTGGATAAAGTGAGAGATGGAGATAAAGTCACAGAGCCAGCTTCAGTGACTGGTGAAACACCATTGGCATTAGCGATGCTGGTGAGTCGTGGAAGAGAAGTTTTAGAGAAGTCCGAAGCAGCAAAAGTCATATGGTCCGTGGCCCCCTAGTCGAGAAGCCTTGCCCCACAATTCACATTTCTATGGGAGGTAAAAAGAGCAAGACCAGAGATACCTGAGTTTAAGTTGGGAGGAGCATCCGTGGACATTGCAGTCGATTGTATAAGAGAGAGATGAGGATCTGCACGAGCAACAACAGCTGTGCCTGAACGTCCACTAGTGCCGGTGCCATCAGGACACTTACGGGCTTGAAGATCATGCCACCAATCAGGGTACCCATGCAACTTAAAGCAGTTTTCACGTGTGTGTTTCTGGTTGCCACAATGAGATCATTTCTTTCCCTCAGTAGAATGCCGGTGCTTGGCGGATTTACCATGGCCAGAGGTGCTTAATGAGAGAGCTTTCGACGCTAAGACAGCCCCCTGGGGCCCATCGGTGTCATGGGTAGTCATCACTTGTTGTCGAATAGCCTCCCGCCTAACATGCGCATAAGCCTGTTCAACCGTAGGAAATGGTTTTATTTGTAAAACATCAGCACGAATATTGTCTAGCCGATCATCAAGACCATCTAGGAAAACATAAACATGGTCTTCTTGGATGATCCGATTATAGTGTTGAATATCAACAGAACATTCCATAGGATTCGGTCGGCGGAAATCAATTTCAGGCCATAGACCCTGCAACGCGGTGTAATTCTAGCGAGCCCGCAGCTTGTTTCAGTCTACTCACTCGACGTCGAAGATCATACACCTGCGATGTATCACTACCATCGAAGAAGGTAGTTGCAATAACATCCCAAACCGCTTTTGCCGTAGGAAAGCTAATAAAATTGCCAATTAAAGACGGATCCATGGAAGTAATTAACCAACCTTTAACAATAACATTATCAGTGCGCCACTTGCGAAAGGAAGGATCAGTGGATGGCGGTTGGGGAAAATCGCCGTTAATGTACCCTAGTTTGTCCTTGCCCGAGATATACATCTCAACAACCTGGGACCACAGTACATAGTTGGAACCGTCCAACTTAATGCCAATCTGAGCAGCAGATGTTTCGGTGGTGATGGTCGGGGTCCAAGTGTTATTCAAAACTACAGTGATCCTTGTAGTCAATTCAAGGATAGGATCAGAGAGATTGGACGCGTTGCCAGGAGTATTCTGGTCATCAGAATCCGCTATGAAAGGAAGGGTAGGGTGCAATACTCGAATATGTGATTTTCGGAAATGCGGCCAGATTTTACGCAGTCCCAAGAACACCAGTGTAAGGGGTAAAATCAGTAATACTTCGTCTATTTGGCGCCTCAGCTGCGAGCTTCGAGTTCACGAATATGATGTTCGTGGAATATGCGTATGTGGTGATGCTGGATTTACGACGTCGACATCAGAGCACCCCTCCTTCAATTGTGCGATAGAGGACAAAATAGCATCTTTTTTTCCTTTTTTTTTTTTAATTCAAAAAACACGAACTAGACGAAACTGAAACGACACTATTACGCTAAGCATATTCCTCATCAAATAAAGCCAGTAAAGGGTGGCTTCCGTCGGCTTCACTCGCTCTACCTCTTTCTTCCTCTTATTCTTCTGATCCGAAAGCATCGACTTGGCCGTGAGATAGCGCTGGACTTCAAGATCGATCTACGGCGGACCGCAGATCGATCTTCGGTTTCAAAGCGGTGGCTGCGCTTCAAAGATCTAGCGAGATTGAGTGAAGATCGAGTGAAGATCTAGATCGTGCTGATCGAGCTATGATGAACGCCACTGCTACCAAATCTTCGCGCTCTGTTGTTCTTCAGCACCTTCAAATCGTCATATTTCTTCTTCGCGCTCTGTGAAGTGAAGATCGAGTGCAGATCTAAATCTCGTCGTCTGATCGGAGGCGAGTTGAACGAGAGAAATCCCGTCGTCTCAAAAATCGAAGGCGAGCAAAAGAGGTTTTGGCCAGAGAACGAAGTAGACGGCTCGCAAATCCACTAGCGGCAAAGCGCCGAGGAAGCCACTGGCAACACGATCCGCGAGGAAGTCCGCTCCGGCCACCGGCGGCTGAGGGATTTCCAGCACCTGGTTCGAATTTGGCTCCGCTCTTCTTCTTCTTCAGCAGGGGCGTATCGATTAAGAAGCCTCGGATCGAACGAAATCGGCAACGGAAGTTATAGCAACGCCGGCGAGGACAGACGGCATGTCACGCCCCAGCCGCAGCCGCGAACGCGGGCGCACCACCACGACCTCAGCCGTTTGGCGAACGCCTAGCCATTATGGATCCCATAATATTGTCCCATCTCGGCCAGCCACGCCACACAAGGACGCCGGTCACCGAGATCATTTATCCCCCTGCACAATCCACAGCACAAGGAGGGCCTCCCCCAAGTTCGAACTCGCAACCTCTTCCTCATAAGGTTAGATTTCGCAACTTGAGTACCCATTGAGCCAATACCGGCGTCCTTGTGTGGCGTGGCTGGCCGAGATGGGACAATATTATGGGATACATAATGGCTAGGCGTTCGCCAAACGGCTGAGGTCGTGGTGGTGCGCCCGCGTTCGTGGCTGCGGCCGGGGCGTGACAAAAAGGCTTTATGTATACATAAGGCCTTTTTGTCACACTCTGGGTTGCACAGCGTGCCCCCTACCCAGGTGCGGGCGCACCCCCTCGGGGCGAACGCCTAGCCATAGTACCACATAATATTGTCTCCTGGCCACCCGGCGCACGGATCGCAACCACCCTTTGTCCCTACTATTCACTCATGAATAGTAAAGGGCCTCCCCCAGAATCGAACTCGAGACCTCCCTTAAGGAGTCTAATTTCGCATTCTGAGTAACCACTGAGCCAATGGTTCAGTGGCTACTCAGAATGCGAAATTAGACTCCTTAAGGGAGGTCTCGAGTTCGATTCTGGGGGAGGCCCTGCACTATTCATGAATAGTGGCATACAAATAATCGTTTCGATGCAGACCAGCCGCGGTTGGGTTGCTACATGGCGATAGGACAAATATTATGGATCCATAATGGCTAGGCGTTCGCCCCAGGGGGTGCGCCCGCACCTAGGTAGGGGGCACGCTGTGCAACCCAGGGAGTGACAAAAAGGCCTTATGTATACATAATGCCTTTATGTCACTCCCTGGGTTGCACAGCGTGCCCCCTAGCCAGACGCGGGCTCACCACCATGACCTCAGTCGTGTGGCGAACGCCTAGCCATTATGGATCCCATAATATTGTCACATCTCGGCCAGCCACACCACACAAGGACGCTGGTCACCGAGATCATTTATCCCCCTGCACAATCCACAGCACAAGGAGGGCCTCCCCCAAGTTCGAACTCGCAACCTCTTCCTCATAAGGTTAGATTTCGCAACTTGAGTATCCATTGAACCATTGGATACTCAAGTTGCGAAATCTAACCTTATGAGGAAGAGGTTGCGAGTTCGAACTTGGGGGAGGCCCTCCTTGTGCTGTGGATTGTGCAGGGGGATAAATGATCTCGGTGACCGGCGTCCTTGTGTGGTGTGGCTGGCCGAGATGTGACAATATTATGGATCCATAATGGCTAGGCGTTCGCTCCCGCTGCGGTGGGAGTGCGCCCGCGTCTGGGTAGGGGGCACGCTGTGCAACCCAGGGCGTGACACGGCATGCCGAGAGAATCGACTAAGATGGTTCGTAGCCTTTCTCTGATACCATGTTAAAACCTTCTCTTTTTCATATCTTTTCCTATGTATTTTCATAGGTTATATACACTTTAAAGGAATAAAATCAAAACAAAATCTTTGTTATTTTCAAACTTCCTAAACTAACGCTAATCTATTACGACTAAACTAACGCTAATTGTCTATAATTACGGCTCACGCCAACATAAACTCCTGAAGACACGCTCCAATTCATCTTGAAGACCATTGATGTTCATCTCCATTTATCTCCAACTGCTTCTGCACCTTTTGGGGATGCAGTAATTCAACACCTTTACACGAATTCTTGTTGATGAGTGTGGACATCAAAAGATTAACATCCATTTCAAAGAGACCCTTCTCGTCTCTTTCCTTGTGCATTAATAATTTGGTGACTAAAGACCATCCAGTTGGCTTTCGAGGTGCCATCGACCTATTTACAAATGACAGAAGGGATTCAAAGATAGATATGGCGATTGCTTCCGCTTCTCTTAGCACACTGACAATGGCAACAAATTTCAGATTCTTCTCTAAGAGATAAGAGAAGCCATGCCTGTTCTCTGCTCTTTTTAAATCTCTAAGACACTTGCAAATCACCTCATTTACCTGCTTTTTACAGGCTAAGTACCTGCGAACTTCATTTTCTAGGCCAATTTGGCTTGCTCTTCTACATATGGAAGATTGAAGATGTTGTGTGCATTCCTTAAGTTGCAACAGAGCAGCCCCTGTAATGTTGCAGATATCCAAGAGTCTTACTGATCCGTCCAACACCTCGTTTACACTTTTATCGGCTCTTTCATTGGCTAGTGATTGTTGGGTCAGTGGCAACTGAAGCAAATCTTCCAGAGAGTCATACAATTCTTTGAGGCCACCCAAGTTTTGACACACGGAAGAAGAGGATGGAGATTGCAGGGTGGCTCCAGATGATTTTAATCTGTATAGTTGCTCTTCCACTTCAAGAGTTAGAGGATCAGACCTAGTGGGCAAGCTGATACAACGAGCACGATAAGAAGTTTGATCTCTTTATTTTGTAATTTTTTGTCCGACACTGTTCATCTTCGACGCTGTTCATTCCCGGCACTGTTCATCCGCGACACTATTCATGAACATTCCCGCCAGCAACTCCGCTAACCTTCCTTGGTCAAGCCTTCTTATTTGAAATAAGTTAATAAATATATTATTATATATATTTATTAATTACACATTTACCCCTATATACTCATATAAATAGGGCCTTACTTCATTCTTAAAATCATGTTCAGTGAGATCTATTCTGAGAGATCTATTCAGAGATTAAATCTGTAAGATCTGTTATGCGGAATCGGAGTAAAGCATGAAAAGAAAAACAAGACAACAATTTAACGTGGTTCGGCAAATTGCCTACGTCCACGGGAGGCAGCACTCTTGTATTACTTCACCCTTAGGTGGATCTTACAGATTGAATATCTGAATAGATCTCTCAGAATAGATCTCACTGAACATGAATTTATGAATGAAGTAAGGCCCTATTTATAGGAGTATATAGGGGTATTTGTGTAATTATATATAATATATTTAATCTACACGCAGCCGAGGGCGGCCACCAACCTTCCTCTTTTGACAAAACAAAACCAGGTGGACCCCACAAATCTCCACCTCCACCTGATGTGAAACAAGGATCTTCCACACCTGCAATCTCTCTACAGATAGCAAGCTTCCTTAAAAAAAAATGTTGCTGCCTCCATTAGTGCCCTTAGGCCCTCTAAGCTCGTGAGATGTTGATCAAGTCCAAACAATGTTGGAACTTGATCCCTGTAACTACCTTTGTAAGCATATCTGCAGTCTTGATCTTTTGCAGAAGAATACTCCCTTCTTATACTATTTCTCGAACAAAATGAAAACGAACATCAATATGCTTCGTTCGACTGTGATGAACTTGGTTCTTTGCCAAGCAAATGGCACTCTGGTTGTCGCAGAAAACTTCAACATTCTTCTGCAAAATTTTCAAGTCTTTAGTTAATCCATGAAACCAGATTGCTTCCTTGAAAGCTTCCGTTACTGCCATGTATTCTGCCTCTGTAGTAGACAAAGCAACTGTTGACTGTAGTGTTGATCTCCAACTCATTGGTCCGCCTGCCATAGTGAAAACATAACCAGTAGTAGATCTGAGCTTGTCAAGATCTTCAGCATAGTCCAAATCCACATATCCGACTAGATGCTTACAACTTTTCGTATCTCTCTCGAACTTTAAACCAATATCTACAGTACCATGAATATACCGTAGAATCCACTTCACTGCTTGCCAGTGGCCTTTACCAGGGTTGTACATGTAACGACTTACCATACTTACAGCATGTGAAATGTCGGGTCTGGTACACACCATAGCATACATCAAGGCACCAACTGCATTTGCATATGGAATGTTCTCCATTTGCTTCTTCTGATCTTCAGAATTTGGTGACATTGATGAACTTAGCTTGAAATGTGGTGCCAATGGTGTGCTCACAGGTTTTGTGTCATTGGCAATGCTAAAAGTTTGAAGAACTTTCTTCAAATACTGAGTCTGAGTCAAACAGATTTTGCCTTTGGCCCTGTCTCGAGTTATCTCCATCCCGAGAATTTTTCTAGCTTCTCCAAGATCCTTCATTTCAAACTCTGAGCTCAATTGAGCCTTTAGTTTGTTGATCTCCACCGTACTTTTAGATGCAATTAACATATCATCTACATATAAAAGCAAGTAGATAAATGTACCATCTTGAAGTTTGCGATAGTAGACACAATGATCAAACTGACTCGGGTATATTTCTGCCCTTGGATGAAGCTGTCAAATCTCTTCTACCACTGTCTCGGTGACTGCTTCAGGCCATACAATGACTTGCTCAACTTGCAAGCCCAATGCTCTCTTTCTGGTACTTTGAATCCTTCTGGTTGAGATATATATATCTCTTCTTCCAAATTACCATGCAGAAAAGTAGTTTTGACATCGAGTTGGGCTAACTCGAGATCAAACTGTGCAACCAAAGCCAATAATATTCGAATTGACGAATGCTTAACAACAGGTGAGAATACCTCATTGTAGTCAATTCCTTCCCTCTGAGCGTAGCCTTTTGCTACCAGTCTGGCTTTGTATCGGATATCATCTGTGCTGGGAGAGCCTTCTTTCTTAGCGAAAACCCATTTGCAGCCAATTGGTTTCTTTCCATTCGAAAATGGAACCAACTTCCAAGTCTGATTCTGATGGAGTGATTTCATCTCCTCATTCATTGCCATTTTCCATTTATTACTTTCCATACTCTGAATAGCATCTTTGTAATTGTATGGAATATCATCTCCGGTGACTGGAAATGCATATGCAACCATGTCGACTGGTGGCAATTGATTCTGGTTCTTGACTGATGTCTGGTCCTGGAGCCTCCACCTCAACTGAGATTTCCTCATCTTCTTCAGGATAGTTGGATATCTCTGCTGACTTGTGACGCCCCGAAAATTATTTCATCTAGCCCATAACCCAATTGCATTTTTGCCCAAACTCTATGTGTTGTCTTGATATGTTTGGTGTTTGTTTGATGATTGTTTAATGTTTGTATAGTTGATGCTTGATAATGTATATAAATATATGTATCATAAATTGTATATGAGTCATGTTAAATTAAAGTATAATGCATATGTTATGATTTATGCATGGGCTCATTAAACCATGAATTGATATGGGTTAGGATTGATTGAATAAAATGATAAATGAAATTAAAAATTTGGTGTATTAAATGGATTGGACATTTAAAATACATGTGGTTGGTTTGGGTAGTATGAGACCAACACATGTGAAGGTTGGTGCATGAAAGTGGACAAATGTCTCATGCCCTCAACGAAGTGCTAGAATCAAGGAGGAAAACAAGGAGAGAATCAAGGAGGGAATCAAGGAGGTGCTAGAAAGAGGTGAGTGGAGAGAAAAGAAAGAAGAAGAGAAAGAAAAGAAGAGAAAGGAAAGAACAAGAGAAAGAAGGAGAGAGTTGCAGGAGGAAGAACCCTACGAGATTTTCATCAAAGAGCTAGATCTTTGGAATATACGGTCAGATTGAGCTCAAATTTTATCAGCACGTTCGTAGCTTATGATTCTTCATTCTGGTCGGTGGAGATCTTGATCAAAGGTTTCTTCTAAGAGATCTAACCTCTCAAACGAAGCTGGTCGGAAAGTCTGGATTTCTCGCACCATTTCGCTCAAACTTATAGATCTCCTAAATCTACCGTTAGATGGTTATAAAATTTGGGTATGTAGTTTAAAACTGGCATTTCTAAATTATGAACGGTGAAGATCGTAATTATAGGATTTTTCTAAGAGATATAACCTCTCAAACAAAGCTGATCGGAATTTCTGGGTTTCTCGTGCCGTTTCGGGAAAACTTGTAGATCTCCTCAATCTACCGTTGGATGGATATAAAATTTGGGTATGTAGTTTATAACAGATATTTCTGTATGCTGAACGGTAGAGATGTTTATACGTGTATTAGTTTGTGTGATATAGCCATCTGAGTTTGGGTATTTGCAGCAGGAAAGGAGAAACTGTCTGATTAGATACTTGTTCATCAAAGATACATATCTTTTTGGTCCACCGTTGGATTGGGCTGATATTTGGACAGAAGGTTTGTTTCTTCACATAATTCAATCTGTACCGTTGATTTTGTGATTGCATATTTCTGTTGGTAGATTGATACATCTGAACAGAATAATACATGTGAAGAATTGGTAGGGTTGCTTGTATTAGACCTAAATTTAGAATATGAACTTAGACCTTTCCAAATAGCTTGCATATCAACTATGTTGACCTAGTTGTCATTGTTGATGAACCCATGATGCAAAATCAGTGATATACATGGCTGAACATGGTGACCTAGTGTAAATCGGCAATATGGCCTAAGTATGAAAATTTTCATATTTTAGGGCTTTTGATGCTTTTGGCCTAGAATCATTGAATTGATGCAACTTATGTTTAATTAAGCATGATTAGAGTTGATTATGCTACTGATTTGGTGGTTGTGACCATATCATGGGTTAGGCCTACTTGTGATCAAGTGACCCAATTTGGGCATGTTTATGCCTAAAGGAATTGAAAATCAGTATTTTTGATTAATAGAATGGATTATGAATGAGAACTATGCATTAGAGGCCTAAGTCATGTGATTTGAGTTGAATGATGGGATTAGATGAGATTTAGGCCTATTGTTTATATGTGGGCTGATTTAGGGTTGATGTGTAATGTCTATGTGATTGAGCATAGAAATTGATGTATGGTAGGATATTGATGTATGTTTCAGGATCTTGATTGGGTTGATTCGGTTTGGTGGTCGTGTGTGGTTAAATACTCTCGCGAGGCTTGGTTGTGAGTAGACTTCACTTATGATTATATCATTTATGTCATCATATCACTTATATATATTGTATGTTGAAAGCATGAATGTGTTCCAATGTTTTGAATGATGCATTGATTTGAGAAAACCTTATGACTTTGGTTGGGCCCATCTATCTGGCTAATAGGGGGACTTGACCTTGTCATAGGAGGGTTTTAAGAATGAAATGATTGGGATCAACGGCACGGTGAAATAGACGTGTACTAGTAACCCAAATAAAAATGATTGGGATCAACGGCACGGTGAAATAGACGTGTACTAGTAACCCAAATAAACATGATTGGGATCAACGGCACGGTGAAATAGACGTGTACTAGTAACCCAAGGCATGTGGAATGTGGATCTAAATTGATAAGCTTTTACTTGCATCGAACTTATTATAAATGTTTGATATCTATATGTTATGAGCTTTTAGTCATGCTACACATTGACATGCATACATGATTTTTATTGATGAGTATTGATAGCATATTTGAATTCTATTCACTGGGCACCGTTGGCTCACCCTCATTTTCCTCTTTCAGGTCCTTCTGTCCCGAATAAGGGCAAAGGAGTAGTTATATCTTGAGGGCCTTGCCTGCGAGAGAATCCAAAGCCTCGATGTGAGTTGAGAGGCATTTTGATTGAAATGTGTTTTAAATTATGAAGTGTTATATTTTGGATTATGTAATTATAACACTTACCACATTGTAGTATGGGTGAGTTGGGACTTGTTAGATAAACCATGTGGGCATATGACGGTTTTTATTTGTACCCACAATTTTGGACTTTATGTGTATGTCAATCTTAATGGATTGTAGGGATTATGATTTTATTTATGGTTCATTTTTATGGATTATCTCTTGTCTTTGATGATTAATACGGTGGGTAGTTTTGTTTAGTACATTTTGATATTATGTCGTTGTTTGAGATAAGGCTTGTAGGGTCTCAATCACCTCACGGGAGTTGAGGAGTGGTCGGAGATGCCTACGCCGGGCGTCCCGCCCCGGCATTCCGCATGCCATTCCCTGCGGGGTTGGTGGTCCGGGGCCCGGGGTCGCCACATGACTTGCTAGGAGTTACTGGAATATCTAACTCCACCTGCTGAGGAAAATCTGGATCGCGATTTTCTTTATCAGAAACTGTATGCTTGAATATTACAAATTCATCAAAAGTTACATCTCGACTTTTTACAATTGTCTTTGTATCAGGGTTCCATAGTCGGAAAGCCTTAACTCCTTTACTAAAGCCCATGAAAATCGCTTTCTTGGACCTAGGATCCAATTTGAATTCCTTCACATGGAAATATGCAGTGCATCCGAAAATGCGCAGAGAATTATAATCTGAAACGGGTTGTCCAGACCATACCTCCTTGGGAGTTTTGCCATCTAGTGCTGTTGTAGGAAGTCTATTGATGATGTGAGAGGCATATGACAAAGCTTCAGCCCAAAATGCCTTGCTCAGTCCAGAATGAGATAACATGCAGCGAACTTTATCTACCAAAGTACGATTCATGCGTTCAGCAACACCGTTTTGTTGTGGTCTGACTTGTATTCTCCTCCATTATCAGATCTGAGCCTCTTAATCTTCCTTCCCGTTTGGGTTTCTACCATTTTCTTCCATATAAGAAAGATATCTAGCACTTCATCTTTATGCTTCATGGTATACACCCAAACATAGCGTGAGAAATCATTAATGAAAGTAACAAACCAATGTTTACCTCCCAATGAAGCATTTTGAGAGGGTCCCCAAACGTCGGTATGAACATAATCTAATGTTCCTTTTGTGCGGTGGATGGCAGTTCCAAACTTGACTCTCGTCTGCTTGCCTAGGATACAGTGCTTGCAGAAGTCAAGTTTCCAGGTTTTTGCACCTTTCAGAGAACCTTGCTTTATCAAGGTTTGAAGAGCCTTCTCTCCAACATGTCCGAGCCGCATGTGCCAAAGTCGGGAAGTGTCCGATGAAACATCATTAGAATTGGTGCAAGCTAAGACACTTTCGATTACTGTGTGTCTGTCAAGGAAATAAAGATTTCCTTTCTTAGTACCCTTCATGGCCAAGAGTGCTCCACGTACAACCTTTAGGACTCCACCTTCAATGGTTACCTTGTAACCGCTGGAATCAAGGACTCCTAAGGATATCAGATTTTTCTTCAGATCTGGAACATATCTGACGTCCGTGAGCCGTCTTGTTGTACCTTCATGCATCTTAAGGCGTATTGTTCCAATACCTTTTGTGTGGCAGGTATTGTTGTTGCCCATGACCACGACTCCTCCATCGAACTCATCCAATTTTGAGAACCAATGGCGATTCGGACACATATGATAGGAACATCCGGAATCTAAAATCCATCTATCAGACTGAATGTCTATAAATGAAACTGAGAATGCAGAATCTTCTTCAGCCTTTTGTGCCAAATTTGCATCTGTTTTGCCCTTATTTGGACAATCTTTCTTCCAGTGCCCCTTTTGGTGACAATAGGCACATTCATCCTTTACAAGACGTTGACGTGATGAATGACCTTTTGACTTTGAGCGGGATCGGCCTCGCCCACTAGATCTATCAGATCTGTTGTTAGCCCTGTCTCTGGCTATTGTCAAGGTTGTTGGTGATGCTTCCTTGTGATCACGTTGGTCTTTCCTTCGATACACGTTGTTCACCAAAGCATTTGAAACATCACTGAATTTAACCTCATCTTTACCATATAGCAAAGTTATTGTTAAATGTTCATAATTTTCAGGCAAAGAGTTTAACAACAATAGTGCCTTATCCTCATCAAGAGGGTCAACATCAAGATTTAGTAGATCAGCAAGAATCTTGTTGAATTTATCAAGATGCTCACTCATGGGAGTACCTTCCTTGTACTGAAAACGATAGAGCTTCTTCTTCAGGTAGAGGCAGTTCTCTACGCTTTTCGTCATGTACTTGTCCTCCAGTTTCTTCCAGAGACTTGTTGCCATAGTCTTTTTCATGACAAAGTACTTTTGATCTTTTGCCAAACAGAGTCTGATTGTTCCACAAGCTTGACGATTTACGAAATTCCAATCATCATCAGACATATCCTTGGGGTTGGTTTCCAAGGCGATATGTGATCCTTCCCGGAATAACAGATCTTGAACTTCGCATTGCCACATGCCAAAGTTGTTGGTCCCGTTGAATTTCTCCACCTCGAACTTTGCGTTGGACATCGAACTTCTTTGCCAAGGCCTGCTTGTGGTTGGGAATTCCTCCGCCATTAAGACCGAAAATATGTATAACGCCGAAAAGTGCTGAAAAAATGATAAACAACTCCAACTAAGCTATATCAATAACTTATGAGCTGAATCTGTAGAAACGGATTGCACGGTTGCGTCCGGAACGGTCGAAAATGGTGGAAACGAGTCTAACTTTGCTGAAATCAGACAAAAAAAAAATTAGCCGGATGAACAGTATCAAGCTGTATGAACAGTGACGGGCCGAAACGACTGGGCCTGATGAATAAACAGTGGCGGACCGAGTGGGCTGGGTTGAGATGAACAGCATCGGGCTAAGCGCAACTGGGCCGGATGAATAGTTGGGCTAGGATGAATAGTCAAGCCCGAATGAATAGTTAGGCCAGGATGAACAGTTGGGCCGGGATGAATAGTCTGGCCTGAATGAACAGTTGGGTCGGGTCGGATCCGGATTAGATCCGATTCGGATGAACAGTGTCGGGGATGAACAGTGTCAGGGATGAACAGAGTCGAACAAAAAATTATAAAATACAGAGATCAAACTTTGATCGGCTCCTGCGAACTCGTTTCTTGTCCGTTTTTCTCGTCGTTTGTTGCATTGGACTCCTGAAAACAAGAGCTACCTCCACGGGTGATCAGAAAACAGTTTCGATCACTGTTACAGAATTTCAAAATTTCGACGCAGTCTCGAAAAAATTCGACAGAGAGTCTGTTTTTCTTCCAAAACTTCACCTAGGCTCTGATACCAATTTGTTGTGCGGAATCGAGGTAAAGCATGAAAGAAAAAATAAGACAACAAATTTAACGTGGTTCGACAAATTGCCTACGTCCACGGGAGGCAGCACTCTTTTATTAGATCACCCTTAGGTGGATCTTACAGATTGAATATCTGAATAGATCTCTCAGAATAGATCTCACTGAACATGAATTTATGAATGAAGTAAGGCCCTATTTATAGGAGTATATAGGGATATTTGTGTAATTATATATAATATATTTAATCTACACGCAGCCGTATTTGAAGAAATTGGAAGGAAGGTTGGTGGGTTGGTGGCCGCCCTCGTGGGCGGCCACCAACCTTCTTCTTTTGACAAAACAAAATCAAGTGGACCCTCCAAGATCTATCTAAGGGTGAAGTAATACAAGAGTGCTGCCTCCCGTGGACGTAGGCAATTTGCCGAACCACGTTAAATTTGTTGTATTATTTTTTTTTAATGATTTACTCTGATTCCGCACAACAGTTTTGTAATATGAAGAAGAAGCCGCCATTCTTGAGAACAAAAATGTTCAAATGAGCAATTCTGCCACCTCTCCTTGAAAGCCCATATTATATACTAAGGCAGGCAAGAGAAGACGAGCAATTGTATTATGTGGTTCATTGGGATTTGAAAGCTTGGGAGCATCTAATGGTTCTGACCCACATCCTCGTATGAAACCATCTAAAATAAAATAATTCAAATAATACAGAAATTAAAAAAATAAAAAGTTTCACACGAGTGGCTTGACACCTTGTCTGCCAGACAAGTAAAGCCAATGCCACATGATTACTTGCTCATTTTGCAAAATCTTCATTAATTAATGGAGTCCCATGAGTTGTGCAGAGATTTCAAATGATAATGGATCTCAGGGAACGATTATTATGTTATTAACATCCTATATTATATCTAATCCTTCTTTCAATGCCCAACGTGTTGGGTTATTTAATTAAGCATACTTGCTGTAATTGAGATTTATGGGCAAAGCTGAGGTGCCCTTTGTCGAGATGATAGGGAACAAGCCATTCGTGCGTCACTTGCAACGATACATTTTGTTGTTTTTCATAAAGGCCGGTTAATAATTCGACCTGATAAATGCCCAAAAAAAAATATATAGTAATAATTCGACCTGATTGAAAAAATAAGAGTTTTTTAGGAGAGCCGTTCGTGCGGGATTCACATGAAACGCAGTATTTTATTCAAAGTTCGAGATCGCACGGGAATTTCTCGAATTTGCAGATTGGCTTGAGCCTTTCGAGATTCAAATTGTTGAGTTTGTGTTTTTCTATCTTTATCAGACTGTGCTTTTGGCCTTTTCAAGATCTGTGGGTTGCAAGTTTCCAAGAAATTGCTTTCCAAGAAAAAGAGTAATGGGATATAGAACTTTGACTTTAAAAATTGAGGTTAAGCAAAAATATATAACATTAAAAAAATATTGGTACGTGGAGTTTACACGCAGAAACCTGATGCCTTTCATCAGCATAGTTGGATGCATGGGTGAGGGGGTTTGGTTTCGACGTATCCCCAACATCACTCTATAACATAACATAATTATAAAATATTTTTTAAAAAAATTAAAAGGAACGAATAATAATAATCTATTAATTCTTTTTATTTATAATATAAAATAATTATAAAAAACTTTTTTTTGTGTTGGGGAGTCGCTCGCCCTCCAGGGATCCATCACTGATCACAACACTTTCGCTTTGATTTGAAACCTTCAAGGTAATCTAACGAGAAGAGAGTTATAAACTGCAAAATAATTTGAGACAAAAAAAAAAAAAAACCATGAAAGCATTAATATGAGGGGGCAAATGCTTATGGTCTTTGAAATATTAATCAGGCCGAGATTGCTCAAGTGGTTGACATCTTGAACCCTTAAATGTCTAGATCAGGGTTCAAGTACTTTCTTATATGGTATAGGTTTGGGTTTCACGGGCTTCTTACCGCACAACTCTACAAGGGTTTTAGTTACTATTGACATTATACAAGTCCTCAAAAAAAAAATGATTAGAAAAAGTTTGGGCTTAGATTTCATTAATTAAAGGCATAGTTGAGAATAACCCTGCCAATCACATTAGCAATGACAGGTCTTTGAAACTTTGATTAAGAGGTTAGGGTTCAGTCTTCTTAACTATAAAAGAGTGGTTGTGACTTGAATTTCTAACTATCTAAACGATGATTTTGTCATTTCCCCATTTCATTTGAATTTGGAGCTGGGTTTTCATGACATTGGTATAGAACAATTTTTTTATTATAAGCTTGTATTTGGCCTCCTTGACAAAAACAAATAAATAAATGGTTTAATAAAGCTTCAATTCATATAGATAAAAAAAATAGAAAAAGCCTCAATTCATATGGGTTCAACATTTTGATTCTTATGGCAAAGGGGGCTGCAACTTGCTTTGCCCAACAAGGCAGTTGACAGACCATAACCAGGCCCAACATTATAAGAGGCTGGACTGGCCTGCCAACAAATGCTTAATGGATGGACTGAATTGACTTCTATAATCATGGGCCGAGGATTCGATCTCTATCATCCGTACTTGGCCCAACCCATTCCCAGCTGGGTCGCCCTTCCCCTCTTTGTAAATAAAGGTACAGTCACTCAGGATTGCAACACACTTGAGGAGAACAGTGAGGTCCTAATAGGTCAAGGGATCTAATCATCGATTCGAGTTCACTATAACATACATTGATGGAAAGTTACTAGCTATCTATCATCTTAAGGTATTAAACTTCAGATTAGTCTCTTTAAAAAATAATTAACAAGGTTTAGGACAAAAAATAAAATAAAAGTAAAGGTACAGTCACAGTGGCAAATGATCTGTTCTTATTCGCTTGGATGCAAGCCGGGAAAAGTCAGATTGTTCAAAATCCAATCTACCAAAAAAGAAAATAATAATAATAAAAGAAAATTAAAAAGAAAAAGAAAACCCCCAAAGCAGGTTTCAATTAAATAATTATTCTCATAATCCAAGAGAATATTTTTATTGGCCTCTTAATAACTCTATAAAGAGTGATGTGCATGGAATGGAATACCCGATAAGGCCAGTGAACTCTTTTTTATTATTATTAATTTATAATCATTTTTACATTGTAAATCATTTCAAATTAATATTACTAATATAAGAAACAAATGCCCTCAACAAAACCCAATAGAGCTAATAAAACTCTAATGGGGACACAACAAGTCCTCAACTCTCATATCATAAGACTAACATTAATACATTTCAATTTCCTTTGCTATATAAATACTCCCAATATTTATCTCCCAACATTTGAACTTCACATTCTACCCACCAATAAATAAATAAAACAATACTCATTAATTAGTGGTACAGTAGATTGAAGGTACAACCGAGTGGTCGGCTCAGTAAAAGCGAACTGAGTCCTAAAGTCATTCCTGTATAAAATTTTTAGAGTTCGATTTTTAAATAGTATCCTCATTAAGAAAAGTTTACTATACCGCTCTCGTCTTAAACAAGAACTAGTCCTATAATCGAAAAAATCCTGAGAAAGAAGAAAGACAGTCAATTAATCCAGTAGTTAATTCAACTGATTGTGAAAAAATCCAGGATAAGCGTTCACATTTGGGTGACATATATTGGAAACTTCTAGTCCCGGACTTACCTGTAAAAAGGATTTGGGTCGTTGTGAACTATGAAGTGTAACTGTTCTCAGATTTTCAAGGGTCATCAGCACAGGCCAACTGCATTTATATATATAACTGGAACTATAAGAATGTGCGTGGTAAGAAAATAAATCATAATTTCAAGAAATTGACAAGATTAATGATCTAATATGAATTTTATAAAATGCCAACTTAAAAATAAAAATTGGAATCCATGACCTTATCATCATACACTTAGCCAACAACTTATTTATGATGGCCATTAGCGCTCATTAATGAAAAATATTTGTGGTGCCTTACTTGGCCGCTAAGTGACATTTAGGTGGTGTCTTTTTCTGCTTTACGGTGAGACTAATTTATCTGGATTTGATCTAAATTGGACCACAAAGATTTTGCCTCTTAACTTATAATTTGACAATTGTTGTTTATTTTTTACCAATTTAATGAATGTTGACGTGTTCAAAATATTAATGTAAAAAAAATAATTAATCAATTATCGATAATCATCATATTTTTACCAAAATTAAAAATGCTCAATACAATCAAACCAAAATTTAGATTATGTATATTATTTATAAAGTCAATACTTCTTAATGACGGTATGTTACTTTTATCATAATTTCAATAATATTTTTTTTTAATTTATTAAAAATTTTAATTTTTAACCCATATTATAAACAATTAAGGGGTATTTTTAGAATAATTAAGTCTAACCAACCCACCTTTTTAGTTTTCACTTTTTTTGTTAGGTTTGTTTCAACTGACACACGCAACCGATGAGACTTAATTCTTTAAACGCCTTTAAAATTAAAATAAAATAAATGTAAATTATAAATTATAACTGCACGTTAACTAATCAAAATATATTTAAAGAAAAATTAAACTTTTAACATTTTATATTTATTCAGTCACTTTAGTCAAGATCGGATCTTATTTTTAAAGCTTATCTTATTGAGGAGTGGTACGTTACGAGTAAGAATAGGCGACTAATTCGCTTTACATCATGAAGTCGACATGAACGATAAGCGCCTTAAAAAAATTGCACTTCCGTCTTACTTCTTCCATGGGCTAGAAAAAAAAACTTTGAGAAAAACTTCACGGTGTTAAATGTTAATTAGAAAAGCTGTGGAAAAAAGACAAAGATCATAAAGATAGTTTGACAAGTAAATCTCATTAAGGGCCACTTGACTTGGCATCGTCGTCTCTAGTGCTAACGCTGCGACACGAAGTTCATCAGCCTACCCTTGTCCCCACTTCTTGCTTCACTTTCTTTCCCAAGTCTTTCGTCAAGGTCTCCACCGTGAATAACGGGAAGCCGCCACATTTGATTTTTATAACCTGATCAGAATTTAAAAAGGTCTGTTTATTAATTTCTTGCTCTTAAACACATGACTATATATAGATGGCCCGTTTGCCTATCTTGATCCCATGAATTAATTAAGCGAAGAATCACAATGAGATCGTCTTGGGTTTTAATTGTGTTGTCTCTGATCTCCATGGTTGGAGTTGCATTGGCACAAGGGGACTTAACCTCACTCATCACCGAGTCCTCTTTCAATGAGATGTTGAAGCATCGAGGTGAGGGGAATTGTCGTGGCGGGTTCTTCAATTACAACGCTTTCATAACCGCTGCGAGGTCTTTTGGTGGCTTTGCTACCACTGGCAACCCCGATGAGCGTAAGAGGGAGATCGCAGCTTTCTTTGCCCAAACTTCCCATGAAACTACCGGTAAATTGCAATGATACTGACATTTTTGGCTCAGGCTAATTTTAATGTGTAAGGCTAATTTTGTCTTTTTCACTATGGGGTAAACTTTAATGTAAACCCAAAAAGCACTCCTTTTTTAACTTTTTATTTTTATTTTTATTTTTATATTAATTCGATGGTGGTCGGATGGCTCAGCGTCAAAAATTAGCGCGCTCAACTGTGTTTCTCTAAAATATTTTTTATTGAATTAATGTGCTTAATTCGCATTTAGTCTATAGATTTAATTTAATTTGAAGGAGGTTTAGATACTGTAATCAAGTCCCTTAAATGTTATAATATATACATGCATTTTTTAAATATTCAATAAATTTTGGTGCCAACATCGAATCCAGCGTCCCAAATTTATTTTATTTTATTTTATTTTTTATTAATAGTATTTTGGTGTGTTTTCAGGAGGGTGGCCTACTGCACCTGACGGACCATTTGCATGGGGTTACTGCTTCGTTGAAGAACAGGGCAACCCCGGAGATTACTGTCGAGCGAGTCCTCAGTGGCCTTGTGCTCCAGGCAAGAAATATTACGGCCGAGGACCAATTCAGATTTCATGGTATAGTACTTAATTAGTCAACTCCTTTATTATAGATTAACATAAATACATTTATAAATTAGTGAATTGGTGATTTGATCATGATCATGATGAGCTTCAACCTAGCTAACTAAATTATGATCATTAGGAACTACAATTATGGACAAGCGGGAAGAGCAATTGGAGCTGACCTCACCAACAACCCTGAATTAGTAGCCAAAGATGCAGTCATATCGTTCAAAACAGCATTGTGGTTCTGGATGACTCCACAAGCGCCCAAGCCCTCATGCCACGATGTGATCACTGGGAGATGGACACCATCGGCTGCGGACCGGGCTGCGGGTCGGGTTCCGGGTTATGGAGTCATCACCAATATCATAAATGGAGGTATAGAATGTGGGAAGGGTCAGAACCCGCAAGTGGAGAACCGGATAGGATTCTACAGGAGATACTGCAGCATGCTGGGTGTGAGCCCTGGTGACAACCTCGATTGCTATAATCAAAGGCCTTTCGCTTAATTTAGACCCCTGTATAATTCATTGGTCTGGTTAATATTGCCTATATAGGAATAACGCGATCGCCACCAAATATAGAAATTTGATGGTACTGTATCAGATCGCATGCATGCATGGAATAACCACTTTCTGTTGTTGTACTTGTAATAATAATCCAGCTACCTCGCTTTGATCCATTTATACAAGTGTTGCAACTGCGATAATAGTATTTGTCTCGCTTTCAAATCAGTGCTTCATGTATATTTAATGGATTGACTGAGAACAAAAACTAAATGGGTAGAATTTCCTCTAACCATCAATGCATTGACTGAGAACAAAAACTAAATCTGCTTAGCCTATATGCCACCAATTGGATTGCATTCGCGATAACATTTGGCCAATTAGATTAAAAATACTTGTAAACTAATTCTAACACATATAATGAGTTCAGGAAATCTTCACTTTTAAGTAAAAACAAAAATTAAAAAATTTAATCGTATAGGTATATAGAGAACATGTAATTCCATAAATTAATAAATTTACCAAGGAGTTAATAACTTTGCAGAAAATCTCGAAGGAGAGTAGTATGCGTATTGATTAATGTCAATTAAAAATTAGTTAAAAAGGTAAAATTTGATGAAACCCAATATCAGGTGTTTGAATTTTTCTACATCATTACCGCTAATTATTCTTTTTTATATTTGTTTACTATTATATTTAATATTTGAGGATATTTAAAACTCTTAGAAACACTGGAACGCCGTAGTCTTGAGATCTTTGTGACTCCCTCTTGTATTCACATGCTGGAAATTTTAGTCAAGTACTTCAAGTGGAATAACTTAAAAGACTATTTTGTTGAATGGACAATATTAACGGCCATATGAATCCTAAGTTGATTTTTCAGGCAAGATCTTGACCACACACCAATTTTCTAAGTTGAATTTTGTTTAGCTCAGAATTCTATCATTGAAAAATCCGATACAATAGATGAAGAGAAATAGTATTCTTTTTAGTACAAATGGTTGCAATGACAATCAGTTGCATTTTCATGCTTATTTGATCAATTATTATACATAAGATATATGTAAAACATATATATTTAATGAGTAATGTCAAAGAGAGTGTCAACGTCATTTTTTAAACATTAGCACCTAACCTCTTTTCAATATAAAAAATATTACGTAATAGACGTGCTTTCCCAAAGTATCCAACAAAGTTAGGTGTCAACGTCGAAAAATGACAACGTTGACACCCGACAAGTATATATAAAATTTTTTTCATATTTTTAATAAACATGAAAATGTAATTGTATATGTAATTACATTTTTTGAAGTTAAAATACTATTTTATTTAGCAGAATATATTGTGTTACATTTAGTGACTTATAAATGCTATTCTAATTAAAAGAAAATGCAACTAAATGTGCGCTACATCCATACATTTAGTTGAGAAAATGCAACAACGTCAGATGTTGTAGAATTTGGCAATAGTATTGTCATAGTTGACGTTGATTAATTACTTGTTAGGCAGGAACTCTAATAAATTCAAATGGAACGTCCAGTGGCTATATGATGGCCTATATAGACCTGGTGGAGGTCATTTAACGGTGCAAGCAATTAATAAATCAAATTGCATTTAGCGACCGGCAAATCCGGGTCTGACTCATGCACCAGACAACATTTAAGAAATTTTAGATTCATTCATTTGATTCATTCCTAATAAAAGATGTATTTATCTCCTCAAGTATATTTACAATATATGCTTATTTTTTAGGAACAGGTAAAATGGCTCTTTGAATAGTGCCACTATCAAATATATTATCTGAAGTACGGCGAAAATGCTGTTACTTATTTTAATTTTCTAAATGTTTATATTTAAAATGGGTATTTAATCAAATTAATTATTCTAATAGAAAAGGGGTGAGTATTAAGGATATTTAATTTTGTGCGTACTATAAATTTTAAATTATTCAGGAACTTAATTTGAAAACCTGAACACATTTTTTAAACATATTGAAATAGCATTCTAGTGCTTTGATTTTACATTCTTTAACTGATTACTTTAAATAAATAAAAAAACTGATTATTTAAATGACTGGATCTAAAGCATATACATAAAATTAGACAAAGTAAACAACAGTGAGCAACTTGATCAAGGTCCAAAACCACAATAAGGCCCAAATAAAGCTACAATTCGAGCTTGGGGAGACTCCAACCCTATACCTCTTAAAAGTAGGGCGGTGCCTCTTGGCACTCAAACTAATGAGTATTTGGTTGAGTTGATGATAATTAATTTAAAATAATTGCATATTCAAGTGAGAATATTTAGACAAATTAAATGGATAATTTCGTACCAATTCAAACACTTTTTTTGGTTATACGTTCAAAATCAACGAAACGAAATTTAATACTCTCTTGAAATTTTGTTGGGAAAGCTATCTTCAACGAAAAGTAATTAGTGAAAATACTCATATCTGAGATTGTGAAAAGCGGTTGCCCAACCACAGACAGTGTACCCAATGAGCTGTTTTCGTATTCCAAGATCTATTTGCGAGCAATTGAACTCTATCCTAGCAAGATTTTGGTGGGGAGATTCAAATAAGCATGGAAAACTTTATTGGAAGAAATGGAGTAGCCTATGCACAACAAAGAAATCAGGAGGTTGGGTTTCAAGGCAATGGAAATCTTCAACCAAGCTCTTTTGTCTAAGCAAGGGTGGAGAATACATAGCAACTCGGAATCACTCCTTGCTCGCGTTCTTAAAGCAAAATACTTTCTTAACTCAAATTTCTAGAACGCAGTTCAAAAATCTGGACCTTCACAAATCTGGAGAAGCATGTTGTGGGGTCGTGAGCTCCTCAAGAAGGGTACTAGATGGAGGATTGGTAATGGGCGAGAAGTGCATATGAGTAACGACCATTGGCTATTAAGACCCATATCATTCAAACTAATTTCTCCTCCTTCCATAGCTTTAGACTGCCTAGTTGCAAACTTCATCACACAAGGCCACGAATGGGACATCGATCGATTAAAGGAACACCTTCTCCCAATGGATGTTGAAGAAGTGATGAAAATCCCCCTCAGTAGAAGGAGTCTACCAGTTAAGCTCATTTGGAACTTCTCCAAAAATGGGCACTATTCAGTAAAAAGTGGGTACCGAATGGCTCTCGATTTTTCTAACATGGGTGAAAGCTCTACTAGTGGGGAAGCAAGGATGGTATGGTCTAAGATCTGGGCAGCATGTCTTCCCCCAAAAGTTAAAATATTTTTCTAGAAAATTCCTCCATAATATTATTTCAGTGAAAGAAAACCTAAGAAGAAGAAAGATCTGGGATGACCCTACATGCGGACTGTGTCGTATGGAGGTTGAAAGTTCAAATCATGCAATCTTGGGCTGCTCTAGAACAAGGAAATTATGGGCTGATATGGAAGCATTCTTAATGGACAAAACTGTTATTCAGCTAATAACCAATGGATGGGCAAAAGAAATGGTGGCTTTTGCTAGCAAGCATGATTTGGATGTGGTTATGACAATTGTTAGAATCAGAAAATCTACAAGAGAACAGAGTAGGAGAAAGTTTGATACGCACTTGTTTTTGCAGGGAGAATCTCTTGTTGAATTCAAAGATAGCAATAGCTTTTTAAAGCTTTACAAAGTAACTGAATGGAAAGGCAACAACCCACGATTTTACAGCACCTACAATCGTGGTATTTGACTAGACTTTAAACTGAACGTGCAACAATACTAGTTCCTTCACAACTGGAATTATTAACAACTACGTAAATGGACCTGAAAACAAGGAAATCCTAACAACTTTAACATCATCCCTTAAACTGAATACCATTGTCATTCAGTTTACTGCTGGATAAGAACAAGCACCCAGCAAACCTCGCAGCTTTAAGAAAACATCAAGCTTCAAAGGCTTTGTAAGAATATCTGCGACTTTCTCATGAGTTGAACACTGAACCAACTCCACAATTCCCTCCTTCGTAAGATCACGAAGAAAGTGAAAGCGAACATCAATGTGCTTGCTACGACCATGCAAAACTGGATTCTTGGAGAGTTTGATGGTTGATACGTTGTCACAATATAACACTGTAGATTTGCATTGATCATGGTACATTTCTTTTAAAATTCTCCTTAACCAGACAACTTGACAAGCACTAGATGCTGCAGAAATAAACTCAGCCTCAGTGGTGGAAAGGGTGACCACTGGCTGTTTCTTCGAAGACCAGGACATAGCACCTGAACTCATCAGAAACACATACCCCGAAGTGCTCTTTCTGTCATCTTAATCACCTGCGTAATCACTATCCGTGTATCCCAGAAGCTCCTGATTTCCTCCCTTCTTGTAAAACACCCCGAAGCCAATAATTCCCTTCACATACCTCAATACTTTCTTTGCCGCCTGTAGGTGCATCTCAGTGGGACGCTCCATGTATCTACTGATCAAACTCACTATGAATGTCATATCAGGACGTGTAGCAGTCAGGTACATAAGACTTCTTACAATTTGTTTGTAGAGTGTACTGTCTACCCTTACTCCATTTTCGTCCTTCTTGAGTTTAAACCCAAGAGCTACTGGATTATTCACTGGATTACATTGATCCATTTTGAACCTGTCAAGCACCTCCTGTGCATATTTTCGTTGTCCAATGAAAACACCATCTGGCCTTTGCAACACCTCAATACCAAGAAAATACTTCATCTTTCCGAGATCAGCCATCTCAAATTCAATCATCATGGACCGTTTGAAATCTTTGAACATAACTTCATCATTTCCAGTAAATATGAGATCATCAACATAAAGACAAATAAACAAAACTTTACCTCCATCCGTTGTTTTGATGAACAAAGTATGTTCATAGGGACACTTCTTGAAACCTTCATTGGAAAAATAAGTCTCTATACGGCTA
This sequence comes from Paratinospora sagittata, assembly GCA_035771175.1. Lineage (NCBI taxonomy): Eukaryota > Viridiplantae > Streptophyta > Magnoliopsida > Ranunculales > Menispermaceae > Paratinospora > Paratinospora sagittata. The sequence goes on along the minus strand of CM069603.1, from coordinate 48,840,375 downwards.
TACCAAGCTCGAGGAGCTTGTTTAAGACCGTAGAAGGCTTTCTTAAGCTTGTACACTTTGTGTTCATGTCCCGTTTTCTCATAGCCAGGAGGTTGTGTGACAAAAACTTCTTCATTTAACTCTCCATGTAGAAAAGCAGACTTGACGTCTAGTTGATAGATCATTCAACCCTTTTGAGCAGCAAGCGAAATCACAACTCGAATGGTGTCTAGCCTAGCCACCGGTGCAAATACCTCAGCATAGTCTACTCCATACTTTTGACTGTATCCTTTTGCAACGAGTCGCCCCTTGTACTTATCTATTTCTCCATTCTCATTGAGTTTCGTCTTGTAAACCCACTTTACCCCAATAACTTTGATGCCAATTGGTAACTCTGTAAGTTCCCATGTATCATTTCTTTCTATTGCCTCGATCTCGGAGTTCATGGCTTGCCTCCATTTCTCATTCTTTACTGCATCTTCATAGAATATAGGGTCACTGTCAATGGACAAAGCCAAATAAGCAATGTTTAGGTCTTCTTCCTCGGAGAGACCTTGCCCACTCTCATAATCTTTCATCCATGCTGGTGGTCTTCGTGTCCGTGCCTCATGGGGTGAGTTCTCATCAATCTCCTCATGAGATGAGTCTTCTTGGGCAACACCATGATTTTCTTGGCCAACACCATGATCCATTTCTTCACTGTCCTCATTTTCTTCAATACTGCTGGCTTCCGATTCCTCCTCATTGTCACCAACTTCTGTTCCCTCTCCTTCATCTGTTTCCCACTCGAGGTCAGCCACAATGGCTTTCTTATAACAAGCCTCCCAATCCCAACTTTGATCTTCTTTAAAAACAACATCTCGGCTCACAATTATTTTTTGAGAAATCGGGTCAAATAATCTGTAAGCTTTCGACTTGTCACTTACCCCAAAGAATATGCATTTGTGACTCTTGTTGTCAAGCTTCACTCTTCTGTTATCAGGTACATGAACGTGAGAGAGACATCCAAAAATCCTGAAATGACTCACTGATGGTTTGACTCCATTCCATGCCTCTTCTGGTGTCTTACTTCTCACAGAAAGTGTGGGGCTTCTATTGAAAATATGCACAGTCTAGTTAACTGCTTCAGGCCAAAATATTTTTGGAATGTGCTTTCCAGAAAGCATGTTGCGTACCATGTTCATAATTGTTCGGTTCTTCCTCTCGGCAACTCCGTTTTGCTGGGGAGTGTATGCAGCTGTCAGTTGTCTTCGAATCCCATTCACACCACAAAAATTAGTGAATTCTTGTGATGTGAATTCTCCTCCACGATCTGTGGGAAGGGCCCTTATGTATGCTCCTGTTTCTTTTTCGACCCTAGCTTTATAGTGTTTAAAAACAACAAAAGCCTCACTCTTTTCCACCAAAAAATACACCCAAGTCTTTCGACTGAAATCATCTATGAAAGTGATAAGATACCTCTTTTTGCTAGTTGATGTTGGGTTGATTGGCCCGCAAATATCAGCATGTACTAGCTGAAGAATTCTAGATGCCCTCCATGTGTTTTCCTTTGGGATTGAGTCTCTTCGTTGTTTTCCCACCAAGCAATCTTCACAAACTTTAAGAGGGGCGTTAAACTGTGGCATACCCTCTACCATCTTCTTTTGTTGAAGAACTTTGAGACCATTCCAGCTTAGGTGCCCATATGTATGCTCCTGTTTCTTTTTCGACCTTAGCTTTATAGTGTTTAAAAACAACAAAAGCCTCACTCTTTTCCACCAAAAAATACACCCAAGTCTTTCGACTGAAATCATCTATGAAAGTGATAAGATACCTCTTTTTGCTATTTGATGTTGGGTTGATTGGCCCGCAAATATCAGCATGTACTAGCTGAAGAATTCCAGATGCCCTCCATGTGTTTTCCTTTGGGATTGAGTCTCTTCGTTGTTTTCCCACCAAGCAATCTTCACAAACTTTAAGAGGGGCGTTAAACTGTGGCATACCCTCTACCATCTTCTTTTGTTGAAGAACTTTGAGACCATTCCAGCTTAAGTGCCCATATCGACAGTGCCAAAGTTGGGATTGGTCTGTGATAAGGGAGACAAAGCACATTTGTTCCTTTGACTGAGATCGAGCAGTGATAATGAACATTCTGTTGTGAGACATGGCAGTTTCAATGATTAAACCCCTCTTTGGATGAAAAATCTTGCAAGTTCCATGTTGCATGAGAACTGGAAAACCCTTCTCTTGTAGTTGCCCAATGCTCAGTAGGTTGTGCTTCAAGTCTGGCACATAAAACACCTCAGTAATCACGTGCATGATCCCATCTATCTCCATTCGAATATTGCCCTATCCCTGTACTTTCAAGCTTGCGTCATTTCCTAGTTTGACTGAATCCTTGAAGCCTTCATTAAGATCACATAACAACTCCTTCTTGCCACACATATGGTTGCTGCACCCTGAATCCAGGAACCATACGCAATCACTTCTAGCTTTGTTGTCATCCACATAAGCCATGAGCAGCATTTCTTCATTTGTCTCGGTTTAGTGTGCTTGCTTCTCCTTTTTAGGGCACTCCTATTGAAAATGGCCAAGCCCATGACAATTTTAACACTCAATCGTAGATTTGTCAAATCCAGATCGGCCTCGTCCTCTTCCTCTTCCTCGATAAGAGCCACGACCCCCATTCCTTCCTCCTGATAAAGCCTCATTCATGACTTTCAGTGCTTGTTCATCCACGGTATGCCTACTCATTCGTTGTTCATGAACTAGCAAACATCTTTGAAGTTCGTCGATGGACAAAATGTCAATATCATTTGACTCCTCAATGGAGCACACAACGTAATCAAATTTTGGAGTCATGGACCTTAAGATCTTCTCAATGACCACTACGTCACCCATCTGTTCTCCGTGAATTCTCATCTTGTTGGCAATGGTGAGAGTTCGTGCAAAGTAATCATTCACCGATTCTCCCACCTTCATGTGAAACACCTCAAACTCTTTGCGAAGAGCTTGCAGCTGGGCACGTTTGACTCGGGCCGTGCCTTGATATTTCTGTTTCAAGGAGTCCCAAATATCCTTCGATGTGTCGTTCAAGATTGTCTCTAATATCGATCGATCAATGGCTTGAAACAGGTAGTTTTTTGCCTTCATATCCTTTAGACTGTGATCCTCGATTGTCTTCTTCTGTACCTCTGTAGGATCCACCCCTTCTGCTGCTGCAGGGATCCCAGTTTCCACCAAACCCCAGTATTCCTTGGATCGCAGAAAATTCTCCATGAGCATGCTTCAATGATCATAATGCCCATCGAACTTAGGAATGGCTGGCTGCACAAAACTGCTTTCACCCGCCATATCGTGAACCCTTCTCCTAAACTCGCGTTTGCTTAAAGACTTTTGATCAGGCCCCGTGGTGGTGCTTTGATACCATATGTTAGAATCAGAAAATCTACAAGAGAACAGAGTAGGAGAAAGTTTGATACGCACTTGTTTTTGCAGGGAGAATCTCTTGTTGAATTCAAAGATAGCAATGGCTTTTTAAAGCCTTACAAAGTAACTGAATGGAAAGGCAACAACCCACGATTTTACAGCACCTACAATCGTGGTATTTGACTAGACTTTAAACTGAACGTGCAACAATACTAGTTCCTTCACAACAAGAATTATTAACAACTACGTAAATGGACCTGAAAACAAGGAAATCCTAACAACTTTAACAATAATCACTTGGTCAATTTGGAATGACAAAAACAAAATCTGTATGGAAGGTAAGGTAGTGCTTAGGAAGATGGTGACTGAAAAATCTATTATCTTCCTCAAGGAATACCAACAGCACGTTGACAAACCAGGAGCATTACGAGTCAATAGGAAGCAAATGTGGATGCCTCCTCCTTCAAACCATTTGAAACTTAACGTGGACACCAGCCTTGATGGCAATGAGCTAATCGGTATAGGTATTATTGTGAGGGACCATAAGGGGCAAGGTGATCGCGGCTAAGGCTTGTAAGGAAATTGGCAGTGACCAAGCAACAATTGCGGAGCTTTGGAGTTTGTGTTGGAAACAGGTATTCCCATTAACATCCTTGAAGGTGCCTCGGTTGGTGTGATGAACGACTTAAAAAATAGAGAACATGACTTCACTGAGGCAGGCATGATTATTGAAGACTGCAAGCAACTGGTACGCCAGTGGCCATCTTTATGCATTCGAGTTGTCCTAAGAGATTGTAACAAAGCTGTTGATAGGCTGAGCAGAATTGGGATTTGTTCCGAGTTTCCTAAAATTTGGCTTAGGAAAATCCTCCTCCAATTTCCAACGTCGTATTTGAAGAGGCTTCTCCTCTTTCTAGTTCTCCCTTTGAATGAAGCTTTTTCTTTTTAACAAAAAAAAAAATGATTGTGAATAATACCCCTATTTGCATTTGAGACGAATGTTCACATCACCTTATTGTTGTTGGCTAAGGAGAAATATTTAATTGTATTGTGCAACCCATAGGGCCCGTACGTATACTTGTTATTGATAATGTTGTGGGTCTGGAGGCCGACTAGTTGTCTTAGGCCTACGTAGAGTCTGATTATATATCAAGATCACAATCGTGGATGAAGTCAATAGATGACATTTACAAATTAATAAATAATAACTAATTAAGTTTCGAACACAAGCCAATCGCGGGTATTTAGACACTCTATTCAAGCTTTTAAAAAAATAGAAAAAAAAAAAAGAAAAAAAAAGTTTTATTCTCACTATACCGGTGGGATTCCAAAGAACTGTAATGGCTGAGGGTGCTATATATTGAACTCAGCCATTAAATCATTTCCTTAAAAGATAAGTATAGAATTGAATATGAACTGATATTATTTATTTTGAACAATTATGAATCTTAGGCTGCCGATTACATAGAAATGAAGTAATTTGATCAACTCCATGAAAATAGAAATTACTTTAAAGAAAAATAGAAAAATGAAGAAGAAGAAAGTTCAAAGCAAAAACTTGGTTCAAAATCGCATCAGTTTATTAAACTAGGAAATAGCTAGCTAGATCCACACAGCAACACGAATTAAAACTAACATTTTAATCTTTCTTTTTTCGTAGGGCAAGTGAACTAAGATCATGGTCTAAATGAGTGGGCCGGTGAAGTATTACTTGAGCCACATCAATAATTACGTGGCGGTGGCTCGACCTCATCTCACGTCGGGAAGACCCCTTCAGCTTCCATGTATCCCAGAAAAAATAAAATAAAATAAAAAACCCTTTATAACAGATACCTAATTATTTCCTATCCACAAATTAGCGTTTGATAATCCATCGATCTGATAGATCTCTTGTCATAGTGGTTCAGTAGTTAAGCACATTGGCAAGGGGAGTCCAATTATCGAGCCATGGGCTTCGCAACTGGGTCCACAGTGGGTCCTGCGTCCAGTCCATGCTGAGCTTGGGTAACTGAAGTTCCGGCAACTTCTCCTTAGCAAACTCAACTCGTAGAGATGATGACGACGACATTGGGGACGCCAACGAAACATCTTTGTTATCTTTCATGTCATCTACTAATTTAATTTCTTCTTCTTCTTCTTCCGTCTTGAGAATCTCATCATTTGTGTTTGGTATTGATGCCATGAAGAAGTTCTGTTGCTCGACGGCCGCCGGTGATAAGGAATAATCCAAGGTTGAAGACGGAGAAACAACATGGGAATTAGTAGTAGTAGTAGTAGTAGTAGTAGTAGTAGTAGTCTTCAGTTCTTCCTCCATGGCAGCCCGCTGTTCCAACATTTTCAAAGATGCGGCCTTGCGATAAATCTTGCACAGCACAATGTCGTCCTGCTACGTACAGCACAAAGTCGATAGATTAGTATTAAGAATGGTTTAAGTTTCGAGACTTGTGACTAATTAATTGACTTCACGGAATAGCTTAGTATGCATGCTTCTGGTTCTGGGGATCAAGTGTGAAAGGCAAGACCGCGGTTAACAGATATTTATAGGAAGTTTATATATAGTGTGATTAAATGCGAAACCACGAAGCCACAAGGAAAGTGGACCCCTAATTTGCCACGTTCATTATAATGCAATGTTTGTACTGTCATAATAGAACTTGAGCCTATCTAAATAACTAAAAATGTTATTTTAATTATAAATAAATTAAATTAAATCTACAATATATCGATATGATTATTAGATCTTGGTCTATGTAACAAAAACGCATCTAATAAATATAACAATGTCTTTTAGAAGGAATTACCTTGGGTAAGGTGCAGGTTTCGGGCATTCTGTACTCATTCATAACCCAATCAGTTTTGCGCCCACGTGGCGCCCTTCCCGTGTAAAACACCAGCGTTTTCCTCAGTCCGATGATTCTTTTCGGGTCGTTCAAGCTTCGTATCGAACGATCCGAACCGGTTGCCTTCCAGAACCCGTTCTCCGTCGTTCTGTTGGGCCTCCCTCCGTTACCGTGCTTCCTGTCCCTAGGCACAAAGAAATACCACTCTCTTTCCCCAATCTTCGCCAAACCTGCATGTATGATATACCCCAACAAAACAAAAAAAACCATACTTAATAAATACAATTATCAAGAAAATATTATTAATGGTTCATCTCAACAAATTGATTAATAAAATATTAATTAATTCCTATTAAAAAAACAGAGAAAATGTATATATATTGTATTGTACCGGGCAAATCCCAGGGGTCGTGATGATAAATGTTGAGAAACCTGATGATATCAAAGCGGAGCTTCTTCCCAAAAACCATCTTCTTGAGGTAGAAATCGAGAAGTTCTTCTTCAGTAGGGTGGAACCTAAACCCAGGCAATTCAAACTCTGGAGTTGCTGCTGCTTTATCCATGGCCGGTTCTTGATCTTGTCTGTGCTCCATGGTTTAGTTTATATAATGTTTTGGGTTGGCTATTTTGGTGGGAATTGAAGATTGCACACCTTCTCGTCTGATCAGAGCTGCCATTTGGTCCCGACTTTATAAGGGGATTCCACACTCGAAGATACGACGAGGTCGTCAACAAAAATGAGGGCATATGCGACAATTAAGCAAGTCTTGAATACTGTAGAAAATACAGGAAATAAAAATATAATTTTTGAAAGTGTGTGGAACCCACACGCTTAAGCACGACCCACCCTTACTTGAGGAAAGAGACCCTTGCAACACAAGGTATAAGGAGCGACCATTATCTTGATTTGATGTGTTTTTTTTTTTTTTTTTTTTTTTGTTTCTTCTCGCAGGACTTCCACTGAAATACAAACGGTGTGATGGCCTCTCATCCCGGTGGAAATTATGATGACAATTAGCTTACCTACTTTTCAGTCTTAAAATTGGTTTTTCTTGGATACATTATGAATTAGAAATCATATATTGATGTTTGGTTTGAGATAATCAAACATGAATTAATGACTCTACATATGAATTGTCTAAATAAGATAATTAATGATGTCCATTGTATCTTATTTTTAATACACATCTTTAGACAAATGTATGTGATTTAATAATATCAAATCTGGCTATCACATTTGAGGATAAATTTGTTGAGACTAGGAAGATTACAACAAATTCAACTATAAATATAAGGAGCAAACGCCCTTATTAAGACCCAGTAAGACTATATCAGACCCTCTTAAGATTACAACAAATTCTCATTTCATGTGAGATTACTGAGATTTAAACCTTTTGTCTTATATAATGGTGATAAATGTTTGATGGAGTTAGCTATCAGTAGCAACATTGGACCCTTTAAGAAATTTTTGTATGTCATTATATAATGTTTACATTAGACCCTAGCTAACCATATATTAGACATATTATTTAAAGACTTGTGGATTAAACGAAACTAAACAAACTAAACAATATTGGGTAGGTCTATTAATACAAGAGAGATAGATCCAAAGCTACTACTAAGCACCTGCATTTTGAGATTAGGAAGACTCCCCTAACCTTTTAGTTTTTGATGCAAGGAGAGATGTCTGTTGCTCTTCGAGCTAATGAATTTTTCCCTCTAATAAGAATCTTTTTGTTGCAGCTCGTAAAAATATGATTGACCAGGCCTTTTTAAAAAGAAATTCTTAATTAAGTGTTCGAGAATACTCAATCAAGAGTGTTATTCGTGGCGAATAATATTAAAGAATGATTTTCTAACTATCCAAAGCAAACTAAAAAAAATAAATCTATGTGATATGATGAATGTGTGTGTACATAATGATATATAATATTATTCTCAGTGGGTCGGTGAGTTGTGAGTATTTGAAAAAAAAGAAAAGAATTAAGTGGGTTAATCCCACATCGCTTCGTGAGTGCTCTCCCCCTCTCCTTATAAATCCACGGCCATTGCTCAAATCTAGAAATCAATAGTATAGAGATTGGTGAGCTGTGAGTATTTAATGCTAGTGGGTCTCATAAGGTATGACTAAAAAAGGTGGGTCTGCTAAGAACTAATGACGTACTGTCTATCGGATTCTGTAACTTAGTAAGTAAGCGATTACTTCAATTATTTTTTATTGGAGATTGGAATAGAAAGTTGTATTAATTTTGTCCTAATGTTGAAAAACCCTAAACCCTTAAAAAATTAAAAATATAAAAAAACTCTGGCTAGTAAGATTCATATATATAATTATTTATAATGATAGTGACTGTACTATAAAAGTTAAAGAAATTTACTTCGAAACTTTCATGCAACTCCATCCGATCGGACTATTGAGTACCCCTCCTTGTTCTCTTTTAATTAAAATAATTGAACTTCAATATTGACAAGAAAGGATCGACCAAATCAGTATCTTCAGTAGACGTGACCTTTCTTTAATCAAGAAATCGAGAAGGAAATGCAGAGGGTCGTCCTGAGGATAAAAAAACTCAATTAATTTGATCCACGTGGATCAATACATACAATTTAAAATTAAAGGGCCATAATAAATTTTAAAAAAATATTAATTTAATTATAAAATAATATAACTATATTATAATTACATATTTAGATCATTTAATTTTATAATCTAGATTAGAAAAAGCATTCAAGACTATTTGTGAATGAATGAAAACGCAATAGCTGGATATCATATTAAATCTAGGAAAATGAATTCCATAAATGATTAGACATTAGAAATTAGGTGCTTCAAGATATGAACGGTGATGTTCTACAGTTTTCAGAAAGGAAAATACTATTTTTTTTATTACTATTATTATAAATCTAAAGCCCCCCTTCCCTTCCCTTCCTCCTCCCCTCCCACTCCTAAAAAAATAAAAAAAAATAAAAAAAAATTCCGCGGTTTCAAAGTATGAATTAAGTAATTCAAAAGTATCTCCGCGTTTCTTGTCTATGGTAATAATAAGGACTAGGATGACTTCTTTAAATCAAACTTATCTCTTGACTTGAGGTCAACCACCATGGACCCCATGTAAAGTGTGATCAGTAAGTCTTTTAGTCTTTCTTCTGTATTGAAATTGTGAGGTGGATGACCAAGACGGATAGAATTTGACTCCTGAAAGGCCTCCCCGAAAGTCTTCCTTTATTTCCTAGCTTTCAGCTCTGTGGCCTAGCACCTATGAAATAGAAGCAAGCATAAATGACGACGGAGAATTAAGGTCGCGCATGAGATCGACCTCCCTTGTCGTCACTCCGTGCATATATAGCATTTTATAATTTGAATAGAGAATTAAAGTTTGTAGCTTTCTGCGTTATTTCTTAGAAACATCTCATGCATCAGACCTCCCTTATTGTCGTCACTCCGTGCATATATTCTATCTGTGTCAATAGTATCCGCAGTTTAAGTTACAGTTTTAATGGTTAGATACACATTAATTAAGGTTGTTAGGAAAACGGCAGATTATAGCAAAGCATATACAGAACACACACACACACACAGAACAAAAGATAAAAGAGACACAAATAAGTATTTTAAAAAAATTTATGTTTACCCCTAAACTCTTTCAACTTTCAAATTTATGTTTAAAGCTAGCAGAAGCTCACTCTCTCTAAAGCTCTTTTTTTCTGTTTCCTACTTTTCTCTTGTGATGAAAACCTTATAATATAAAGAGTTCATATACTAACTCACAAGAGTTATACAATTGTCATCACTTCTAAACAAGAAATGCTATTCTCAAAGAATTAAAGGAAAAAAGGTCATATATTGTTTAAACTTCACTACTTGCTGAGCAATTAATTATGATAACTCAATTCAATTTGTTTGAGCTATATATATATTTATAGGACCCTGTTAATATTTGTGTTTGCTTGATATACATATTTTTTTACTTATAACAAGTACTATTTTTTAGGTCAAATAGTTTCTGACACGGTATCAATGTTTTATTATTTTTTAGTAACTATATATTTTCCAAACTTTTCGGTGGTTTCTAATAGATACCATATAATAAACTCATAATTTTAAATTAGTCTGCATAGAGTTGTTATCTTTCTTTATACGAGGAAGTTTGAATTCAGGTTACATATGTGCCCCTTACAAACACAGGGTAATAGCCTCAAAAAAGAATTAGGATTGGATTAAATATGACATAAGTGATTTACAAGAGCCAAATACTATGTCGTAGGCAGGGGCATAGCCAGAAATTTTATTTATGATGGGTTAAAATTAACTATAAAAATTTGTAACTACATGTGCAACTACACATGTGTATATATTGAATTATTTATTACATACTTTAAGATATGTAAATTGCTAATATCTAAAGGATAAACATGTGTAGTTATTTTGAATCTAACTAAATATTATCACAAAAAGGGTCAAACTAAACTTTTTAACAACCTTATCTTTAACTCTAAAAATCGATATTTGAGTGACAAATTCAAAAGAGTGGGTTTTCAAATGTTTAGATGTAAATTTTTTAATGATTGTGATTATAATTTGTTGGATATTATTATTTGATAAATTAATATTTAATATATTTTATATTAAAAAAATATAAGAAAACTTAATATATATATATATATATATATATATATGTGTGTGTGTGTGTGTGTGTGTGTTACCTTGATAGCTCAGGTAAGCCCTAAGGTGGCTCGGCCTCTGATGTCAACAATGTATGTTTTTTAAGTATTTCTTTTTTATTTTTCTTTTTTTGTTTATTGAATAAGCTTCTTGCTCGAGGGTGCTTTCATTTCAAAATCACTGTAGACAATATTTATATTTAACAAAAAGTAAATAAAGAAGAAGAAAAAAAATAATGCATAACACAAACAATGATATATATTTCTATAAAACAAAAGATGAGAACCAGGTATAATGTGTATCTCAATGCATACCTAATAAGCCATGTTATAGCATTACCCTTTTTTTTTTTTTGAGCTTGCATTATCCATTAATTTTAAAAACAACAATCCAATTAACACCAGCAACCAGCCTTCATTTTTTTAATGACACGTGGTCGGACAATGCTTAGACTCTAATAAGACACTTGAGAGTGTGGGAGTTGAACCAACACCCAACCACAAGCCTCACACAAATTAGGGGTTTTAAAAAAAAAAGCTTTTGGGCATGGCTGCGCCCAAAAGTTTTTTTTTTTTTAAAAATAAAACTAAAAATAATTGGAGAGTGGTTTGTGGGATTGGTTTGCTATTTAAAAATTTGGTATTTGAGTATGAATAGATTACATGGGTTTTTATTAAAAATTATTTACTGAACTAAATGTATTATGAACCTTTTTTTTAAAAAAGCTACCGGGCTATAGCTAAGATAGCCCCTCAAATGGCCCTTCCCCTTGTCGTGGTATAAGATTTAGAACTTGGCCAACCTAGGCAAGTAAATACTTCATTTATAACTTGAGTTTTTTCACAATGAAAGAAAGGAATCAGTTGATGTAACAGTACTCATTGATCTAAACCACCGCCTCGATGAATGGATTCTTCTACTAATTTGAGGTTCCTCTCAACTCTCAAGTCATTTCAACAGGGAGACCGTAGAATTTTCTTTAGTGTCTGTTCAAATTTTTTGACTAGTTCCTGTACTTGACTTGTACGTGGCCCCATCTTTATGGTGCTCAAAGCAATAATATATGACATCATTTTTCCTGTTTTGTTTAGATGGGCGACAGATAATCGGCTCCCCAAAAAAATATTGCGCATTACGTTCCGCTTCCGTCCGATTCATCATTCATTTCCTTTGATTTTTCCCGACTCTACCTCACCAATTGACTCAAGGCCCGTGGGTTCAAAGTCCAAACGCAGCACCACACAGCCCATTCATTGCGCGTGGAATTAGAAAATTAACCGAGTCCCGAGCCTTTTCAGTCAGTTCTTGCAATCAAAACTTCTGACCTGAATGAATGATCTCATTCTCACACCACACCACACAAAAGTGCAAACTTCGTATTGGCCAAATAACGGTGGCTTGTTGTTCCCTTCTTAGAATTTTTTTTTTGTTTTTTTTCTTCCGTTCTTTGGTTTTGCTTTTCCAGCTATAAAGCATCGGCATAATGAGGCAATTTTTTTTTGTTTAACGGCTACTTTTAATATCTATTTCATTATCAAGAAATTGTTGGAATATTTACTTGTCAAATTTCATATTAAAATAATTTTTTAAAAACCAATTATTACAGTGACCTATAGATCTACAATAATATGAACAAAGAAAATAAAAAAAAAAGTAACTTATTTTAATTTGAATACTGATTTAGTCCTTAATAGAACGGAGTGAGAAAAATAGATTTATGTAGCGAAGCTTATATAGTTAAAAAAATGCTTAATTGAGTTAAATTGAGTTGAGTCTAACCCTTGAGCCAAAGAAAAACTAAGTTCACAAATATCATAATACAATTTTTCATAAATGTTGTGTTTGATCATGTGTTATAATTAAATTCATAAACCAAGGTGATTATTAAGAACATTTCATCATCTTCATTTTCTAAGAAATGGATTCAACAAACAATATATCAATTATATCTCATTTGTAAGAAGAAATCTTCAAATGCTTGCCACATTTATAGAAGTATCAAAAATAAGAACTAAACATTCATTAAGGTCTGTTTGATTGGTGACAAAAGTGTTATTTTCTTTGAAAAAATAAAAGATTTTTTTAAGAAAATAGAAAAGTTATACGTTCGATTGTTAATATTTTCTCAAAAAAAAAATTCTCGACTCCTTTATTTTCTTACCTGTAGAGGTGAGAAAATTTTTTCTCACGGGAAAAATTTCAGTTTTGTTGATTAATTCATGCTTATATTCCATAAAACTTCTCATCTTCCACTTGGTTTTACATGATATAAGTGAGAACAAATATTTTCACGAGTACATTGTACAATCAAACAACTATGAAAAACTCTTTTAAAAAAATTTAATTGATAAATTATTTTATATATTTTCTGAACAAATTTTTCTCGGCTAATAAGCAGGGCCTAAAATAATTTTAATACGGATATTATTATTTATCTTAAGAAACAAAGAGGCTTATAGGCCCACACATTACATAATAACTAGTATTTATTTTTTTTACTAAGGAGATTTGAATACTGTCACTTGTCACTTATATACGTAGACAAGAATGGCTGTGACCATGGCAACAAGTAGTGCTAAGGATTCTTTATCAAGTTTCAAGTCTTTCTTACTATAAAAAAAAAAAAAAAAAGAAACTCGAAATACAAATTAGATGATGGGTCATCACCGGTCCTACACCATTGATTTTCCTTATCATTTGAAATTGTCTCATGATCTCAATGGTGCGAATGATGGTCACCTTATCTAATTTTATTATTATTATTATTATTATTATTTAGCATTACCGTATTATATATATACTGTTCCAAAAGCTGCAATCACAAAAATCAATCAAGGCCACAGCAAGCAAACAGGAAATGAAGATTACGGAACTTCTGATTCTCAAATAGAACATAGACGCTGGGTCCGGTTCAATTGGAGTTGCTTAGGCATTGGAGGCGAGCCAATTTGGGTACTTCTTGTTCCAAGGGCCTGTATATCGCCAAACGAACCCCTTTCAACTAACCAATAAGGTACGTAATCCGCTTATCGGTCCTCTTTCACTGTTGTAGGCAGCGGTGTTCCTCGAGATCGATCAAATCGATGTAAGTTTGGTTTGATTTGGTTTTTGTAAAGTTTGGTTCGATTTTCGGTTTAAACATTAAAGAACCGAATTTAACTGAACGGAACCGATCTTAAGGGTAATACTGTCACTTTTTCTATAACCCTAAACTTTAAATATGCATCAACATGTGTAGGAATATGATTAAAATATCTTTTGAACTTGCTTTTAATTTTTATTTGTTTAACTATTAGATACTTAGAATTAGATGTGGAGTTACATAAAAAAAATTACTTTAAGAAAAGCTTTAAATAAAAAATATGTAGAAATTTTTCATGTCAATATTTTTTAGTATTTCTATTATTGAATGTAATAATGTAATTTATATTTTAATTGTAGTGATAAAATTATATATTATATCAACCCAAATCGAACCGAACCGAACAAATTCGGTTCGGTACTGTTCGGTTTGGTTCAGTTTGAGTATTAGTTCGATTCGATTTTGGTTTCAGAAAATCCAACCCGAACTAAGTTCGGTTCGATTTCAATTTTTACCAAAAATCGAACCGAATCGAGGTTTACACACCTCTAGCTCTAGGGTTTCTAAACAGTTATTTTTGGTGATAAATGTCATCAAATTAGCCGTAGAAAATAGAATATCAGTGACGGAATTGAAATTCAAACTCTGTGACCCTAAAATCGTTAATCTATTTAAGTGCATGAAGAAGCCCAGGAGCATTCCTAATGGCAACCTGCGAAATTGCCACCATCTGAAATCAACTCAAAATGCTACAGAGCGATTCGCTATAGATTTTATAAAGAAAATAACTTATCAAAAGAAGCTTTTGATGCTTTTGCATGTAATGTGTCAGACATGTTTCATTTTAAGTTGTCAATTTTGTCTCGTGTATTATTTCGTTTGCTTCATTATATATGTGTATATATATTTTTTCCAACATTTCTATATGCTCTGAACTTTTCCATGTTGGCTGACTTCTTACAAATAACTTAATTTTCTTGAATTTAAGCTGATCCCCCAATTTAATTCTGAATTTAGTTTGGAGCAAACTCAAATTTAGATACTTTTTGGTTAGAGAAATTTTAATAATTTTTCTTTTAGTGTGTGATGTTTGAATGTTTGATGTTTGGTTAGAAACTTGTTCTATACATTTCTATCCAAAGAAGTTTAAGGTTTTCAAATATGGAAGAAGTTATGTTAAAAAGCCTTTAATTTGCATCTTTGTTAAAGTTATACATTATAAATAATTTTCTTAAAGACTTGTAAACATCATAGAAAACTTCGATTGTGCTGAACATATTTGCAGTCCTCTATGTATAGCCAGTTTCAAGCCCAAGGTTTATGTGTTAAGTAACTAACAATCTTAATAAAACTTTGTTAAATCAACTATAACATGAATCGTCAATGACTAACTGCTTACCCAGTTAGACATCTACCCCCTTATATGAAGTGAAGGGTCTGAATCTCCTTAGCCTCATATGAGGTAAGAGGTTCTTTTGTCTCTATTAGGGGGCTTGTTGTGGCCCTATTGAGCCTTAATGTGGGCATTTGTTCTCTATATTAATAGTTGGTATTATCTTATTTATTTATTTATTTATTGATTTAGTCTGACTTGTATGTATGCGGTGATCCAATGTAACAAATATTATAATTGACACAAAAAGAAACAAAAATTATGATATTTAATCTACTTAATCAGATTACTTGAGAATATCATGGTAATATGGCATGTCAATATTCTGCTGATTTTTTCATTTATCGACGTTTATGCTCACTGATATATACTTACCAAAACAGAGCTTCTAGATATTTCAAATGGCTGATCAAATATCTCACCAACTGACCATATTCACTGCTAATCAAGGGGCCTACTCTCAATGCCATCTTCAGTTTCCTTGGATAATAATACCTATAATGTAATTTTAGAAAGTTCCTAGTGAGAAAAAATTTGAATCATTTATATACAGTAGATTCTGAGGATGGTATGTACTTTGCCCATGATACATACAGAAAACAGATATGGGCTTAACAATCCCATTAATTATTCAATACTCAGAATGAGTGTAGTATGTTGGATTTGTTCATATGTTGCTATGGATTATCCCGGTGGTGTAAACCACTTGGCTTTAATACGTTTGATGAACAAAAGTTTATTCCAGAACCATCTTCATTAGTCTATACTGCAAACTGTAAGTTTGTGTGTTCCTAGTGCTGAAAATCTTAAATCTCACAAATATTAAAGATAAATGAATTTAGAACTTCTGTTAGCATTTTTATGCATATTGGTTTCCAGAAGTTGTAGACATTTTTTTTTTTTTCTCTCTTGGCTTAAACCATAACAAAGAACCTGCACTTTGTTAAAGAGACAAGACATGTTAATCATCTTCTTGAGGCACATTTTTGTATTTACCTAAGTTAGCATGTCTCCTTGGAAATGGCCTGTCTTTTTTGGATGATTTTCATCAAAATTTCCTTAGGTGGACTTGAAGACTCAATCTTGAACCCTTACTTAGCTCCTTGGAAGTGGTTAGTTCCTTTTATTCTGAGTTACATGATGATGCATTGATATATGTTTGGAGCCTGATCTAGGTCTTAGGCTCTTAAGCTTGGTAGAGTCCGCGTTCAAAACTTATGTTGTCGATCTTTAGTTTTACGCATTTGTTGTCAATCTCTAGTGGACTATAGCCTTGGTAAAATCTGAGATAGTTTGCTTTATACCTTAATCTAAAAAAGTTAAAAGTTACAGACAAGCTCAAACAAGCTCACTGCTTGAGATTTCCTAAAGCAGAAGGAGAAAAACCTAAAGAACAAACAAGCAAACTTATTGGAAATTTTTTCCAGCATAAATTTACATGTTTGCATGTTGAGCCACATAAAATGGCATTTCCAAGCAGAAAACCTGATCACCAACTACGAATTTGACTTGCACATTATTGTTGAATAGCTTTCATGTCTTTGTTTTGGAATTATTATCGTCTTCATGTGAACTTATTCAATTAGGTCGCAGATTTTGGGCTATCTAAGGAAGAGGCATTTGATGGCAGGAACTCGTGCGTAAAGGATACATATGCTTATAGAAATCCAAATTACATATATACAAACAGGTTCAAAAAGCAGAGTGATATCTATGCAACATGGAAATGATATCTCATGCAGAGTGATGACAAGTCGAAGGCTGGTGCCCGGTTGATTTGTCTGTACATCTTCTCTCTTTCTTACTTTAATTATTTAAATTATTATGTTTAGTTTTTATTTTTTTGGGAAGTCCTTGCATCTGCCCAGAGGCCAGTGGCTACAATCACATAGGCCCACCAAGTTTTCAGTTAAGATGAAGAGAGTACTGTTAAACAGTGAAACAAGTCACATGGGAGGAGTGGTCACTTGGTGGACCAACAACTCACATGTCGATCGACCATCCATCCCCTAGCGCCTCCAAAATTTTAAATAGTCTATCATTTGGACTATTCGTAGCCCTACAAATGTGAGATTAATGAATTCCAATTCCTTCACCTCCCCATTTCATGTTATGTTGTCGGAGCCCTTACCCTAAACCTCCCTTACTAAATTACCAACAATTCATGGCCAGACGTGGATCTTACCCTTCCATTTTCATCATTTACCAACCATTTCATCTTTCAATATATTTTTCAATCTATAGTATTTATTACGGTAGATCACCACATACATAAAAATCATTTTAGATCCATAAATCAAAGACACATACAGTCCTATCCACTGATATGAAGAACAAATGCTCTTATCGAAACTCAATAAGACCATAACAAGTTCTTGGGCACAATAACTTTTCACCTCATATAAGACTTAAGAGATTTAAACCATTCGCTTTATATGAGAGGTGGTAGATGCTTAATCGAATGAGCTACTGGTCATCGGCTCTACACACGTTCGCGCGCAAACACACATATTTGTTTGTTTACTAAATGAACAACATATTACTATTTGTCCTAGCACGTACAAATGAGCCCATGATGAATCAAATCGACCATATATATTGAATAAAATTAAATCCAACTTTTTCTTTATTCTTTTATACGAGTGGAAGAAAAAAAACCTATAAATCCACGAGCATTAATTCTAAAGAAATTAAGAAAGTATGTAGGCAGGTGGTCTCTCACTTTCAAAGTGAAAGGTGCACCCTTTCATGTAGAAGATACATATCCAAAAATTTGACAGTACCAAAAATATGTTTGTTTGTTAAATTTAAAAATAATTTTATAAATATTTATTTTAAAAGAAACATATTTTTAAAAATTTAAAAAATGTTATTTTTTAATTTTTTTGGTTGCAAACTAATCGCAACTCAGGTGGTCTTGTATCACCCTGCCCTCGCCCTCCCACGAGAACATGAGTTCTACTCTCTTAGTTAGAATCATCTAATATATATATATATATATATATATATAGTTATTTTCTGACCACTACTCAAATGCAGCCATGTTATTGTTTCAAGAATTTGATTACTCGTACAGTTTTCAAAACCATCAAGCTAGGGTTAGCATTTGAGTGTTACAAATAGGATGAGATATTACATGAAACCATTATTTCATAAAATCAAATATTGGTAGTTATAAAGAAGCTTGACCAAATTAAAGGAAACCCAACCCCACCCAACTATTGAACTGATTTTGATGCTGAAATTGACTTAGATCATTTGGTTGTGATATTTGATATTTCCAACCATATAACCACAGTATACTAACTACTTCTCACAATGCCTAGAAACTTGGAAATTGGGCTAGGTTTTAGGAGGATATTTTTTTTACCTTAAAAGGTTGAGTCAATGACGACAATAAAGATGAATTAAGGGCGGGCCATGACCTACATAAGCCTAGGGGCTGGTTGGCTCACATTGTAATATTGTACAATAAAATGGAGATAAAAGGAGATGGTGGTGGTGGTCAATGAAATGAATTTTACTAGCTAGGTTCTACAAAACCAAATGTAAACCGACCAGATTTTGTCACGACGTTCTTTATTCAATGTACAACACTACCTATTCTGGTGTAACATGTATGAGACATCGAGTCGTGCCATTTGCACGAAGTCATTCAATCTATGAGGTAAAAAGATGGTGATAGCTAGCTAGGAGAAGAGAGTATCACTTGTTGCCACATGTAATAATAACGTTGACACAAGCCTAACTTTAGCCCCTCCCTACCTTGAAATTGATGGGTCATGTATATAAATATACTTGCATGTCCCACTAGACCTTAATTGTAAAGCAATTATATATTAATTAGTTTGGGATGTATCATCTAACTATTCATGGTGTTTTAAGCCTACTTATTGCCTAACTTTAGAAGTGAAGGTAAAGGGTGTTTCCTGATTGGAAGCTTTAAATTACAGGAGTGTTTAGCTCACTTTTCAACCTTTATTAATTTGTCATCTTATACCCTGTAGGCAAAGGAGACCAACCTATAATCAAGTTTTTACATTAAAAATCAAGAAGATTGTATATATGTTGTTATGATAACTCTAGTATCAACATCTAATAAGAAATCCAAGTGGAGTCTTTAAAATTAAAGATTTATATTTTGAGTTCATATTGAGGTCATCTAGCTAAAGCCTAACGGTGCCAAACGGACCCTACACGCTACCATTCATACAATAGGCTATAGATATATATATATATATCGCTGGATACGGATGGATCAAAAAGTAGTTGGGTAATTAAGTACCTCATCTCATAGAATATATTTTACCTTTATTAATTGTTACTAAAATCTTTTTAGAATAAACTTTTGTACCGTAGTCAAAAAATGATTAAGTTAGAGATAATATTAGAAATAGTTAAAATTCAGGCCTACCTATATATTATATATATATCCCACGCTTGTTAAGGTGATGTACACAATCTTAGAGATTGTAGGATTTGCTTAAAGAGCGCAATAAGAATATTCTTTAGTGATCAGTTCGGAAATTAAAAAAGAATGTTAAAAAAAATGCCTCAACAATTCGGAAATAAAAACAATTTATTAAGTTGATTATTTTTACAGGAATTTCAGGTTATGTTCATTAATTATTGCCAATTAGTATACACATTCCCATCGTATATAAAATTAGAAAAATGTATTGGTACCCTTTTTTATTTTTAACTTTTTTTAATCATCTTTTATAATAAATGTTTGAGTAATGTTAAATGTACGTTAAATATCAATATTTTCTTAATATTTTCTTTTTATGCTGACATGCAACCTCCTTTGAATGTTAGAATATTGTATAATACTCACGTCTCTCGCTACCAACTTACATAATGTTTATATATATATATCCATCTTCATACATTCTAAATCAATTTGACCTCAGCTGATGGACTTTTAGAAGCATGCTCCAAATGAACACGAAGTCCAGTATGTTGTAAATTTCCTTTTGTACGCTGTTCATAGATATATACTCACGCAGAAAGCATTGTAGTAGCTAGTGGTTATCCTCATGGACAGGTGCAAAGAAATCCAGCAATTTGGTTTCCTAGGTTGCTGGATTCCCTTTTTTTTTTAAAGACAATTCTGTTTGTAATTGAAAATTCAACGTCAAATTCATGCCAAATGAGACAGAAATTCTAATTAAAGAGACAAGATTGGTTTACATTTCTTTCCACAAAATGGAAGAGGTCGAACATTTTAAAAGTTGAACAGAGCAAATTGTCTTTTCTTTAACGACCCAACTTTCCGGTCTTCCCCATTACTATTCTTATCTCCTTAGAAAGAAAGAGAAAATCTATATCTTTTACTACATTAAAAATATGAGAGATATATATACCCAACATTCAGAATTCAACTGTGTTCCAATTATTAAAGTGCCACTTCAGCCTGCAACGACATATTAAAATCTTCTTGCTTAACCTCCCACCTTGCCCTGGCGGCAACGCCATCGTGAGTGGGTACGTACTCCTAACCAACAAGAAGGAGTGAAGAAGAAAAAAATCAGTACCCTAAAATTAAACAAAAGTGAATTAATTACATATCCGTACTTTGTATTGGTGAGCAAGAATAGAATTTGAAGGAGTGATTTATTGAAGTCGTGATGAAGAAGAGCAAACCTCAAGTTTCTGTACGAGTTCCTTGGCATTTGGAGCAGAAATGATTATGTGACGCTGAGAGGGTTTAATGAACCCATCATCAACTGCTTTATCTATGAAGGTGAGTAGGTAATTGTAGTAACCATCAACATTAAGCAACCCCACCTGCAGATTAATTATTTCCACTTATTAAAGTTAGAAAATATGTATATATAAGTGAAGTGGGTTCTGGAGCTAGCTGCTCACGGGTTTGTCATGGATGCCAAGTTGAGCCCAGGTAATGACCTCCAATAACTCTTCCAATGTCCCATAACCACCTATATAATAGGAGAAGTAGAGATCCTTTTTTAGGCTTTTCTAGAAGGTTATTTCTATATGATTATATGGTCTGAGACTGATGAGAGTTCCAAGAGAAAAGAAGGACCTGGTAATGCAATAAAGCAATCCGAATGGCGGGCCATTTCAGCTTTTCTTTGGTGCATGTCAGCCACTGCTCTTACTTCCCCAAGTGTCTCTCCAGTTATCTGATCACAAGAAATGCTAATGAGAAAGAGAGATAAACAAAGAAAGAAAAAATAGGAATATAATAAACCGGAATGGATAACAAACCTCTTTGCACATAAGGGTCTTGGGAATGATTCTGAGCACAAAATCCACCAACAAACAGAAAATTAAAAGAATATAAGAGCCTTTAAATTGAAAGAACAAAACTCCAAGATGATATATGATAGCAGTAGATGTATTATGTACTTGGTATTTAATTACTTACCCAAGAACATGTCCTCCGCCTTGATAAACAGCCTGAGAAACTAAACCCATCAACCCCACACTCCCACCACCATAAACAAGGTCCAGCTTCTTCGAAACCTTCAAATATTAAAACACCTTAAAATTAAACAATGAGCCACTAATGACACAGCCCACCAACAAAAATGCCAAAGAAAACATGTAGGGACTAAATAAATAAAGACGCGTTTGTCCAATCTTTAATGAATTACCAGCTCTTCACCTAGCTCAAGAGCAGCGTCTCTGTAACAATCTCTTTTTCCAGAGCTGCTCCCGCAAAACACACAAACACTTGTAAACCTGGACTTCACTATCTTCTTCTCCATGATTTTCAATCACTCTTTTCCTGCTCAGCTCAAATATCTCTTTCAAGTTATAAGGTAGCACATTATAAACAACCTTTATATAGAGACGAGAGAGTGTGTGGGAGAGAATAAAGACAAAAATTAAAGGAAAGAGAGAGGACTTTTCTAAGCAAAATGATGAGGTGCATCGGAACTACACAATTAAACAATGCCGGGTCGACACGGTTGGTTAAGCCAATGAAGAACAAAGTAACAACTTAGCCGGAAGCCACACGTGCAGGAAGCTACATGTATAAGCATAGCAAGGGAAAGAAGGGCGCACACCAATCAAACTAACTTCACAATAATCATTCGAAGAAAAAGGTTTTGACAAGATTGAACCAAGCCACCAGCCACATTTGGATGTTTTTATCTGATCGTCACAGCTGCCCAGCTTTTGGGTTGTGCCAAATTTTACTTGTCATTGATATATCCCTTCTTCAGAATCAGCATTTTTTTTTTAACTCGTAGTTAGTATGCTTTTACCTCGGCAATAAGCAAAGCTTGCTAACAAGTAACCTCGGCTGATCAAAACCACACCCACACTTAACTGTACGAGTGAGTATGCCGTATAAACGTACATATATGAAAGCTGCAAAGTAGTTCAATAATTATCAGAGTTCACACGAACAAGTCTGCCTCATTAACTAATCTTGAGTTTTGCGTAAAATAATTAAATGATCGAAGTAGCAATGCATCATGATCATCACAATCTTCATCTTAACCTGGCGGTTTATTGGATCAAGTTTGCAGAAATTCAAGTAAGCCAATTCGCTCCCTGTTCCTTTTGTTAATAAACTAGTTTTCACTGTAGCAGTACTGCAACAACCTTCACTATACCTGCAATCCTGCATCAATTCCTCTTCTTTTTTAGCCCTGCATTAACTACTTCCTATATTCCTACACATAGCTATATATACAGGATCCGGGCTCTTGTCATTTCATATGTAGGATAAGCATGCTCATCACTGTAAGAAAGAAATCAAACTATCACCAAGCTGCTCCGATCGATTTGCTATCTGTATCCTTCTCGGGAAAAGTTTAAAAGTGGTAGTTCTATAGACATTACTTACCTTGCAAGTAGTGAGTAATTTCTTTTTGGTCTGACCCAGATTTGCCCTTTTTTTTTTTTTTTTCTTTTTTAGCTTTTTGCTGCAATGCCATGCCACCGTGTACTACTACTCTTACTTAGCGTATATATATTACAAAACAAATTGTGTGAAAACATATATATAGTATCTTAGAAAGCTAAAGAAATAGATTTAATTTCCTCGAAAGTTATCAGTGATAGTTGGGGAATTCGAAGATGCGTTGTTCGATCATATATAAACTTAAAGAAAGAAAAAGGGGTGGGTCAGATCAGATGGTAGCGTCTCCATTGGGATTGCTTATAAGTTTTTTTTTTAAAGCATCTTTGTGGGGGCTCGAGTTTTGAGGCTGGATAGGGACTCGCGAAAGGGTTGCTTGAGTCGCGGCTCGCACGTTTTCAATTTAATGCGCCTGTCCTTAGTTGTCTATGTACGAGGATGTGACGAAACGTGTCGACAGTCTACAAGAGAGGTAAAACAACGGCAACTTTTTCTTCTTTTTTTTCTTTTTTGGCGAGGAGAAGATGCATGGTGGAGTTACTCCTGCACCAATCGATCGAACCATGGCGGGCTCGAACTCAAAGTCAATTAGCGGTTCGACCCACATTGGCAGAGTGATCCGGACGAAAGAAAATTAAGATATGACGAGAATACGATCAAATTTATTAGAGAAAAGATGTGGGAGTCGATGAAATTGACGGAGTGGTGGTGGTAGATGGAGGGATTAATTGCTGAATCATGAGGAGGATTAGGAGGCGAATGGAGCGGCGCCACTCATGATTGTGGTGCGACGGCGCGCTTATGATGAACCCGGTGGGTTCCAATCAACCATTTAAGACGATGGTGTCAGGACTGCGCTGTACATTAAAAACTGCTTTATGTCAAGTTTAGTGTCTTATCGTTTCATCCCTAGTCTTTGGTTGTTTTGTGATTATTGTGTTAATTAAGATAATGTATGGTAACTACCTTTACTTTAACTTCATAACGAATCTTAAAGTGTTCGTTTCGTCCTGAAAATTTGATGAAATAAGACATTCTTCTTTTATATTGTAATAAGGTAAAATAGTGGTGATAAAAAAGAGGATTATTTTTATGGGTTTTGCATTTTATTTTTAATTTTTTAATTATTTAATTTTATCACTTATTATTTTATTCAATCTTATAAAAATAATTGCATCTTATCTCGCAAACGAGCTTTAATTATTGTAGAGGTTCAAAGTCTACTAAAATAAGCAAATTTTTTTGACTTATTCTTGTAGAGGTTATACCTTTACTTTAATTAGAGGTTAAAAAAATTTAAAAATTATCTAAAAAATATATTTTTTAATTATCTTATACTTTTTTTTTAGAGATTGCAAATAGAGTTAACAAACACCACCTAAGTTATCAACAAAGGGTTGGTTCACTGGTTCGGAAAACTAACTGAGAAGTACGATTGAATGACTCATCACGAGTTCAAGTTCACCATCATTCATCTTTGTTGGTAGAAATACTCTTGCCCCTACAAATCATCGAATTCAGAAGAATTAGCGTCGCCACAAAGGGGCGGACACCTGTCTGGTGTCGAAAAACCGGTACAAAAAAAAAAAAAAAAAACACCACCTAAGTTGTATTTATTTCATCCATAAATTATGTTCATTTAATCTCCTATTTCAAGCACTCTATTAATAACATGATAAGCTTCTTCACCCATACACATTTTTTTTTATCTTTTTAATTATTTAACTGTTCATTTTCTTCGTTTGCATCTTTTACATCATATTTGTTTGTATTTGGTTATTCCTTCCAATTTTATGGGATGTCTTTGCAGAGACGTTATTCATTATTATTGTAAGTTTCTCTTAATTAATTTGTTGGTAAATTGTTGTTGGACTATTTGCTCACAGATATACAATAATTTATTAATAAAAAGTTAGATGTTGTGTTAAATTCGATGTCAATAAATAACTCTGTAACAACCCGTGCATCATTGTAAACTTGTTGAAGTATTTAAATTAGATAATAATATTATATTTAACATCCCTCTGTCTCTCTCTCTTAGCTTCACTATTAATGTTAACATTTCTTAAGTAAAAAAAACAATAAAAAATAAACTGAAGCAATGAAAATAATAATACTAGAAAGTACTCTTCAAGGTTTGAATATTTAAAATGTCGTAATTAATATTTATCAAGGTAATTAAGCCACACATGCGAATATTTCAATAATATCTCAAATGTGTGTCACGGGGTAACTCATTATAAATCTATAATCTATGACATGCCCCAAATTTACATAAGAGAGTTATTACTTTGCATAGTGACGTAATAATCTAAGGTACAATTAATAGGTTATACAGAAGATTTCTATATATGTATATATATACCTCTGCCAAATTAGGATTGAACTGTGAGAAGTTGATCTTGTAAGCAAATCAGAAAAACCAATTAACTTTGGTTGACAATAGTAATATCATCAAACCAGCATGTGGGTTATATGTGCATAAAGGGTTAATCTTCTTCTTATATCTTACTAAGTCAACTAAACTAATTACCGGAAAAGGAACTTCGGCCCTTAGGTTGGTATAAGGATTGTAAGGTAGGATGCATTCAGTGAAGGATCCTGAATAAGTACTTCAATGCGCCAACTAGCGCTTGCTTAACTAGTTGGCACTCCTTCCTTTTTTCATAAGTAGGCCGTGTATGAGTCTCTTATTAGAAAAATAATAGGCAACCATGATTATTAGTTCTCTATAGTCTTGTTATGAACATATAGTCCTTTTTTTTAGATCCTATGTACCTTTAGTTATGAGGGTTTACCAACGGGTCATTGGCATAGTGGTCGCAGCTTCAAGTCTATTTCATGGGG
The DNA here is from genome assembly GCA_035771175.1 of Paratinospora sagittata. Lineage (NCBI taxonomy): Eukaryota > Viridiplantae > Streptophyta > Magnoliopsida > Ranunculales > Menispermaceae > Paratinospora > Paratinospora sagittata. Next base: position 48,814,320 of record CM069603.1, on the reverse strand, counting down.
TTACGGGTTCGAAGCTTGGATGAGAGGATTTATGCGGTGGGGTTCGGAGGAAAGTCTCATGCGGCTTAGGTGGGTAGCGTGGCTAACTGTGGGCTTGGGATTGTATGTAGTAATGTCTAACCATTGGTGTGAGAATTAGTCTGTCCCTAAGGGCTGGGATACCCCGCGGGGTGGGCCGAGTATTGGGTACGCCTAGTTACAAGGGATTTGCCTTCTTGTTCTTCAACCTCTATTCACATCCATGTGAGGCTTATAATGTTGTTGGTCGGATGTACTTTAAAATTGAAGAATTATTATAATCTTGTGATAAACAAGATAAGTACTTCAATTCTAGGTTAACTCTAACTTGTCGAATTCCTGTTGAGATTACTAAGTGTAACACTCCGTACATTTGAGTCAAATCAAATTGTTAACTAATACGTATTGTCAGTCGTATTTATATGTGTATACATATGAATTAGTCTTAGACTAGTATACTTATATGTATTGGACTTAAAATAACATAATTGAGTGAATTATAAGTCATTGGTATCATAGGACCATAATTGGAATAAGTGGAATGACACTTAGAATAAATTTTCAAGTTGAAACATCGAGGAATGCACTTCTGAGGGAGAAGCTCGCTCCCAATGGGGAGAAGCAAGCTTCTAGGTCGAGAAGCGCGCTCCTCACAGATTTTGAGTGAAATTTTTATTTTTTAGACAAGGAGAAGTGCACTCCTTACATTGAGACACATACTTCTCGCTGTCTGACAAAGTTTTTAAAAATAGACGATGAGGCGGTGTGCATGTTTTTAAGTGAAATTGCTCGAATTTTTGAGCATATTTGAGTTGCTGAAAGTTAAGGTTGAGCAGAGGAACAAAAAAGAAGGAAAGGAAAAGAGTTTGGAGGATCAAATCAAATGTAATCACTTGTCTTTTTTAAGTTAAAAATTCTAGATTTGACTTCCTCTTGTTGAGTTATTCAACATACTTGATTTTTATAGCATTTCCACGGTTGATTTGGATAATTGGAAAAGTGGGTTTGGTCTTGAATTTGTGTGGAATAATTGTGCAATAGATTGGTAAGTGTTTCCTTGTTATTATATAAGTGATTTGATGGTGAAATTGAGTTGAATTGTGATATTTTAATGGTGAAAAAGTTCCACCCGAGTCGTTGTAGCAGTTGAGGGTTTAGAGCTCCATTAATGATGAAATTGGATGGTTTAAATATGTATTGTTGAATAATTATGATTTAGAACACATTGAATTGTATAATTGCATAATTTGTGTCACGACCCCTTTTCGGGTGACGTCATGACCGACACAGAATACCATATACGCCATCGAGAGACATATACGATACTCTGTCAGCCTCAGCTCATAACACAACCTTAAATAATCACTAAAATTTTCATAAAGCATATTCAATCCATTCATGCATATGAATACAAAATACTACCCTTTTTTTTTTTCTCATAAGACTTATACAACGAAGTTTTCCAAAATACATATCATTTATACATTGTATGGTGTTATAAATACATATATCAAAAATAAAAGTATAAACTAACTCCCAAAACACACAACATCCCCACATAGCAAACAAACATACTCAATTAACTCTTTGAAGTCTTGTCCTTGCCCTTGTGAATTATACCTGTAATAAAAAGGAGTGGGGTGAGCTCAACTAACTCAGTGAATAAATTTTCACAATATATTTTCATGTATACCCCTTGCCCTTGTGAACTATACCTGTAATTAAAAGGGAGTGGGGTGAGTTCAACTAGCTCAGTAAATAAATTTTCACAATATATTTCCATGGATTCATTTATATAAAACATGTATGCATTTGAATAAACATTATAAATACCCATGCACAATTCAATATATTATACATGTAATGAATTATACCATAATCATGAATTTCATTTAAAAACATGCATTCTCCACCTTCATAATCACTCTGAGACAAATCTACTTATCTTTTCCTTTATTAGCGCATCCTACGGGATTGATCAGGATCGATTTTCTCACTCGCCCAAACCGTTAACCCTTCCGTTCTTTGTGAGAAAGTCCATACCATGGGACACCACCAAGGTCGAACCCGTATCATCCTTCCAGAAGAACAAGTAATAAACGGTGAAAATTGCCTTAACGCATTCGGTCCAAAATGCCCAAAGCATGCTCAATGTCTAAAATCGTTTCATGAATACAAATATGTCACATGGAAACTTATTTACCATGATCATAAACATTATGCATCTATATCATAAAAAATGCATATCATTCAACAAACAAATTTTCATATGTAGAATGCCATACATGGAAAACTAAGATGAGACATACTCACAAATACAGAAAATTTTCTAAGTCGACAAGTATCCAAACACTTAGCCAAATCACCAATCTTAACGACACAAACACCACCCTTGTACACTTTCCAAAACCCAATTCATATCAATACTCTGCAAATTCGCCATTTCAACACACTTAAACACACATTCCAACATATGAATTTCATTCAATTGATCACAATTCAACCCAACTTAATCATTAAAACAACATAAGTTGCATGCATGCTAGTATTACAAGCAACCCTAGACAAACTTTCCAAGTCTAGGTCAATTGTACCACACCTAATAGTCCTAGCATGTAATTTAACCAATTAACCTCATATCTCAGTTCTAAAAACCCATTTAAATCGTATATATGACGTGCATAAAAGTCTAGAAGGTCTAAGCCAAATTTGTACATTTGAGCCATTTACAAAGAATTCATCAAGATCATGTAGAAAAATGAGTAGATTTGGGTATCAACATGATCGGTTCAGATGCATCATACTACTAGTAGGAGACTGTAATAATAAAATCAACCACAAATATTGAATTTCATCAAGATATGAATCTACTGTCCAAATTTCAGCCAAATCTAATGGTGAATCAAGGAGTTATGACACCTTGATGAAGACAACTTTAAACAGTTGTTTTCTCCTTCTTTGTTACAATCACTTGACTTCAGCGGTTCATATCTCATAACATAAGAAACAATTAGACATCTCCACCGTCCAGAATGTGAAATAAGAAGTTAATAACTACCTGACCAAGTTTTCGTACGATCTAACAATGGATTTGAGAGATCCAATACTTTGATATGAACTGCGCAAGACAACCTATTTTTCTGACCAGTTGTATTTAGAATGTTAGAACTCTTAAGATCGAACTCTTATCAAGATCTCTACCATTGAAGATGAAACTATAGTAAATATGGACAATCTGTAAAATGTTCGGCTCGATCCAACCATGGATCAAAGGGATCTAACACTTGATGTAAAATGCTGCAAATAGGTTTTTTCTTCACTCTTTCTCTCCTCTTCTTTGAACATTTCAGCAACTCTCTAATTCTCAACCGTTTCACTGCAATTTCTCAATCTAGCAAGTTATTTGATATTGCCAACAAGTCAAGACCACTTCCACAAGTTCATTCCCCTCACAAGTGGCTGCAATGGCCTAAACATATGTCTCATTTCACTTGCAAAATGGATGCATATGGGCAATACACATGTGACATATTACTTGCAAGGTGTTTGCAAATGCTTAATTCAGCAAATGATAAAATGAGCTCAAACAACCCCTAAGTGGCTGATATAGGCAATACACGTGTTAATTCACTTGTTAGGTGGATGCTAAAGAAATGAGACATTTGTTGCATACATGCACCCACCATGTGCACACTGTCCCACTTTTACCATATTTATTTATGGTTTTTTTTATCCTTGGTCCACATACACATCAATACCCTTATTATACACCTAAAGGTCATGTATATTTGTATACGCGTATAAATACACCTGACAATATGTATTAGTCAACTTAATTGTTTGACTCGTACACACGGGGTGTTACAATTTGAAATTTGAAATTGGGCATTGGTGATTTGGAGAGGGGATCCAAAGTGAGCACTTGCGCTAGAAATGTGAAATCGATTTAATATTAGTGAGAAAACCCACTCGGGGTATTCTTCCACTTCTTGGTTATGTTGTATGACATTGTAGCTATGAACTGTTTTCAATGATAAGCATGTATGAGTGACATGGTATATTGTTTGAGTTCATGAAACTATATTTCGAAAACGAAACATGTCTAACTTACAATAGTTGGTTAGAACACGTGTCATTCCAAGAATAAGTCCCGCATGAGTAATACCTTGAGTATCTCATGGACTTAGTGGCTGCTTTGGAATTGATAGAAATGAATTAAGTATGAGAAGACAGTTAGGCTACCTTTGTTTGGGCTGAACGAGATGTGAGTCCCGCTCTATACTTGGAAGGTGAGAGATAAATGAGACTTTCAATGGAAAATATATATGTTTTGAAAAATATTGCAGGAAGCTTCAAGCTATTTGTGTGCATATATGTATTGTTACTTTTGCACTTGCTTCTTTAAATGTGTTTTGATTATGACTTTATCATCATGTTTATTAAATGCGTATGAATGCCATAAAATGGAAAATATTCAATGAGCTTGATGTAGCTCACCCAATTCCTCTCAAACATTTTAGGTAAATATGCTAAAGGAACAGGTAAAGCGAAGGAAGAGTAGTTTACTCTTCATCATTTATGTATGTATTGTTGTATGTATATGGTTGAGTGGGTTTTGTTTATACTATCTTTTGATATATATAATTAGCATGTTATATGTATCACTAGACGAGAAGAGTGATAACATGACGTATGATTTTGTAATTTGGGAGAAAACTTTAGATGTGAATATTAGAAAGGTTGTGATTATGGCTTGTGGATGGGTAATGGATTGATGATGTAAATAGTTTGTTAATGAATACATGATAGATGAGTATAGATGTGAATAAAATATATGTGAATTGAATTTGTGGTTTATCAGGAAAGTTTTATTTTATGAGTATAGTTTGTTAATGAATTTGTGCTTTTTTTTTATTTTTAAGTGCTACACTAGTGATTGATAATCTTCCATGCATTGTCCAAATTATCATTTATTTAATGTGGTATGATACCCCCAAATCTTTTCTTTCAGTCAGTTCCAAGGTCATCTGCTCACCGATTGAGCAGATGTAATTTTTTGTTTTCCCATTTCTATGTATGGTTAGAAGAATCTCTTTCTTGTGTTGTTGATATTGTAATGAAAGAGGTTAGTCCTCTTTCTGTTTCTATGAAATGAATTGGGTTTTAGAAAAAAAAAAAAAAGGATATTTAATTCGTTGTCAAAAAAAGTAGTAGATATTGTAAAAGGTTGCAGGACCATCCAGCTATTGACCCTCCTTCCCTCTGGTCTGAAGCCAGAAATCGTGATTTATATATTTGAAAGGTTGATCTACGGCCCAAAGCGTAACACGCACGTACACCTTCAACCACGTAGTCAACTTCGCACTCTGTTGCTAAACCCTCCAGTTCCTCCCGGCCTAAAGCCCTGAAAACGGTTAGGGTTTTCGGTTACTTGCAAGAACACGAAGAAGAAGAGGAAGAACAATAAAAAAACAAACAAACAAAGAAAGAATCGGAGCTAACGACGCAATGGATTCAGCTGAATGAATTGAATATCATACCGGAATCGCCATCACTGAAAACGAAGAAGAATAAGAGATGGGGAAGATCCCGCCTTCGCTCAAAACATCAAACCTAGCCCTCACTGCTCTCAAGAACACTCGTTCACTTCCCACCGAAACTCCAAACTCCGCTCCTCCGCCATCTCGTTTCTCCCTATCCAAGAAACCCAAGAAAACCCAACGATCCTCCTCGTCCAAAACCCTAACCCCATCATTACCATCTCCGCAAACCCAAAAACCCATTTTCAAATCTCCCAATCTCTCCGACGCCAAGAAAACCTTCGATTCAATTCTCTCCACCTCATCTTTCCCACTCGATGTTCGTCACAACAATTCCCTCCTTCAATCCTTTTCCCAAATCTCCACCCTTCAAGATTCCTTCTCTTTCCTCCAATACATGATCCGCAAACACCCTTCCTTCTCCCCTGATCGCTCCACCTACCATATCTTGCTCTCCCAATCCTGCAAATCACCTTCCGATCCCGACCTTTCGATTGTCCGTCGAGCCCTAGACGTAATGGTTAATGACGGCTTTGCGCCGGACCATGTATCTGTTGATATTGCCGTCCGATCGCTATGCTCTGTCGGTCGAGAAGAGGACGCGATCGAATTAGTCCAGGAATTGTCCCGCAAATACTCCCCACCGGACTCCTTTACCTACAATTTCCTTGTTAGGCATCTTTGCAAGACTAGGGCTTTATCTATGGTTTACAATTTCATTGACGAAATGCGGAATTCAGTGAGCTTGAAACCCGATCTTGTTACTTATACTATTTTGATTGACAATGTGTGTAATAGTAAGAACCTTAGAGAGGCGACGAGGTTGCTTGGAGTGCTTCACGAAGCAGGATTTAAGCCAGATTGTTTTCTTTACAATACAATTATGAAAGGTTATTGTATGTTGAGTCGTGGAGGTGAGGTAATTGGGGTTTATAAGAAGATGAAGGAGGAGGGTGTAGAGCCTGATCTTGTGACCTACAATACTTTGATATTTGGGTTGTCGAAGGTGGGAAGGGTGGAGGAAGCAAGAAAACATTTGGGTGTTATGGTGGAAATGGGACATTTTCCTGATACTGTTACATACACGTCTTTGATGAATGGGATGTGTCGTAAGGGGGAAGCTTTAAGAGCTTTGGAGCTATTAGGGGAGATGGAGGAACGGGGTTGTACTCCAAATTCATGTACCTATAACACATTGCTTTATGGGTTATGTAAGTCGAAGTTATTGGAGAAAGGCTTGGAATTGTATGAACTGATGAAGTCGAATGGGATGAAGTTTGAGGCGGGATCCTATGCTAGTTTCCTTAGGGCATTGTGTAGGAATGGTAGAATTGCAGAGGCTTATGAAGTTTTTGATTATGCAGTGGTGAGTAAGAGTTTGACAGATGTTGCTGCTTACTCAACATTGGAGGGCACACTCAAGTGGCTTAAGAAAGCTAAGGCAGAGTTACATACTTGAATGACTGGTCTGTTTCTTGTCCTTCATTATTTCTTCCCTTTCGATCACTGTGATTTTAAATTATTCTATTATTCATTTTATTGATATATTGTTAAAGTTTTGTGTTTCCTTTGCTGTGAGGTGAGTTATTTTGTTATTATCAGATTCATGCTTGATCTGAATTATTGTTAACTTCTTGAAATGGATAATGTGACAAAATTTCATGTCTCCTGATCTATACTATTTTGTTTCTCTTGTATATTCTAATGATATTTCTTATTGGGCTACAATATAGAGATGCAATTACTTTTGGTAAGCAACACGACTTTGCACGTAATGCCTCTAGGGGATCTCGTTCTCATCTAAATATCACTTAGAATTGTAAAGCTTGATCAATTGATTCTATTTGTTGTTTTAACGAGAGAAATGCCAAATATTTTTGAATCTGGTGGCTATTGGATATACTTGAGAAGGAAAAACTTGAGAAGGAAAAACTTGAGAAGGAAAAACAAAATGCAAGGAGTAAAAAAAGCGGGGGGGGGGGGGGGGGGGGGGATTGGTTGAGTAGCCATACCTTTAAAGTGTGTTTCCGACAAAGATCAATCTCGGAAAAATGACATATTAATATTAAAGTTGGTGGGAAATTTTGATGATTATGATTTTGAAGCTTGGAGGCAAACCAATTATGTCTATGTATGATTTGATGATGCGTATGATGTTTGAAAATAAACATTGTGGAAGGACTAAAGTATGTATAAACATTCATCTACTGAAATTTCTGAAGTTAAAGATGATGCTAATGGGATATATTTGAGAATTATAATGCAATTCTTTTTCGGGGGTAAGGTGGGGGGTAGCTTGTTAAGAGAGGATTGGGATTATTTGGTTCCTAGTTTCTTTGAGATGTGGAACAGTGGAAGGCATACCATTTTTGTACATATGACTGAAATAGTGACAAATAAAGATAAATTTACTGAAAATTGTGAATGCCCACTAATGGAAAAGAGATGTATCAAACCCCTATGAACTTCATATTATGATTATTCATATAAAGTTTTTATTGGGAGAAGAGCCTTAATGGAGAATATAAGTTATTTTGTCTTGCTTTCTCTTAGTTAATGCTATAGTGGTATGAATCTTGAGGAGACACTGATGAAACTATTGAAAATAAAGTGTGAAGTTGTTGTTAAAAATGCAATTATAGAATCCTTAAGGAATATTCACACATTCATAATGGTAATTGGATCATTTTGATGATCAAGATTTATAAGCTTGCAGATGGATTAAGCTTGTCTACTTCTGATTTGGTGAGGCATATAATACTTAGATAGTTAAATATGTCTAATGGGAAAATGCGTTCGAAGACTGAAGTACAAATTTCTCATGGTAATGGGCATCAAATGATATTAAGGATTTATCCTGTATTTGGCTATTTGCAAGTGTGTGGCTATTGTTGTTGTAATTTGGTTTAATATTTGCCACCCAGATGTAAGTAAATACCTGTAACGACCCATAAAAAATAATAATAAGTAAATAGTTTATTCATAAAACAAGGAAGTGGTCACACAGAAAAAGTAAAATAAAATAAAAAAGAAGCCCTCTCCATGCATGAAGCAGTGTTGTCAAGGCGGCGCCTAGGCCCCTTGGGTAGTGGCACCGCCTAGACCACTGTCTAGGCAGTTTGGGGAGGTCTAAGCAAATATTTTTTTTTAAAGGATTTTTTTAAATTTTTTTTTTTTGTTAAAACCTGCGAAATCCTCTCCTTTCTTCCACTTCAACTTCAGAATTAAATTAATAATTACATATATATAAATATATATGGAGTGAGGGACCAATGAATAAGTAAATAAAATTTTCAGGGACCTCTAAATAAATATGTTATATCCCCCTAGGCCACGCCTCGCCTAATTAAGGTTGACCGCCTACCACCGCCTTTCCGTCTTGACAACACTGGCATGAAGCGAGGTGAGCTTTTGGAGGTTGAGTATGAGAGGGTTTTTTGGAGTTGGAATGAAATAGCTTTTTGAGTTTAAATAAAAAAATTAGTGTTTTTGGAAGAAGGGATGATTCCGTCAATCTTACGGCCATTAGAAAAGAGAGTGCGAAACAAGGTGAAAGGAAGAAGAATGTGTGCAAAATAAGAATCTAGGTAGAAGAAAGGGGAAATCGCTAGTTCCTAAAGTGCAAGGTCAAGATTTTGTTAGTTATTTTGGTAATGAGTTTTTTCTTCTTCTTTTTCCTGTTTCATCCTTCGAAATCAAATCTAAAATAAGAAATAAGTCTCGTTTGATGTGGATGAGACTGAAGATTGTGGGGGCTTCACAACTTGGGGAGTTGCACCCAATGTTAAGATCTTAGCTCTAAGTTCTAACAAAAAAAATAAGAAATTGGCAAAAGACATTGTTAAAAGGTGTAGAGATAAGTTTTTTACATTGGATGGTATTATAATGTAAAAAATAAAATAAAATAAAGCGTCCTTGTGGAAAAAAAATAGTGAATAATAATAGCAATAGAATAAAATAGAAGGGAATTCTAAATTATTTAGTTGTTGTGTATCGTAGTATCGAAATTAATTTGGGAAATATATTGTTGAAAATTTTGGATTCTACTGCACTGTACAAGAGTTTGGAGGGATTGAAGTAGCAAGTTGAAGCATCTAAGTTAGGTAGGTTTATAATATGAAATTGGGTTTTGATTGTGAAAAAATGGAAAGTAAGGCCCTTAAATTGCATGCTTCTAAGTTTAATTATTAATTTGTAAAGTTGATTTATTGTGTGTTGAAATTAATGTTGAATTAATTCTCCCTTTGTTTATCTTGTTGGAAAAATTACCTTGTGTATGGAGTGGTCACCCATATTATTTTTTGCTTTATTTCATTGGTGAAAGTAATATATATATATTATATTTTGAAACTTAGAGTTTGTGAATGATTGTCAAGTGTGTGCTAAGGGAAATAGAGATAGGGCTCGGAGCCCTTGTGTTGAAAATCCCTAAACACCGTGGTGGAGTAACGAAGGGGTGGTCTCAGTCTTGCAATGAGGAGCCCTTAAATCCGAATACCAAGAACACATGTTGTGAACTTGAATTTTTTTTTATTTTTTTTTGTGGATTGGTAAAAAATATTATTTGTTTAAATATTTAGTTGTGCCCATGTTTTTTTGAAAATCTGCATGTTTTTAAATATATATATTAAAAATAAAACTTATTTGTCATGAGTTTTCCTATAGGCCTTGTTAGAGATCACACATGATTTTCAAGTACCAAGGAAACAAAGAAGGGCAAAGAGATCAAGGAATCTTGAAGATCAAAGATGAAGTTAGATAATTATTTAGAGATTTTTTTTTATTTAGTATTGTTTTTGTGGGTTTTAGTTGTTGAAGACTTTAGGATTTGTTTTAGGAGATACTATGTTAGTTTTTATTTGGATTTATATGTTGTGCTTGGTGGATATGAATTATATTAAACATTTTAGGAATTTATTTAGAGTTACTTGAGTATTTTGTAAAAACAAATAATGCTTGTTTGATTTTATATTAGCATATGAAATTAATTATGAATTATATTTTTTGAAGATTTATTATTTAGTTGCGCCTTCCTGTGTGGGGGGTGTAACAAGTTATGGTCCTAAGGCTTCAGGTCTATATGGGAAGTAGATTGAGGAAGAAAAATATAAGTTATGGGTTTTCAATTTGGTATTATAAAATTAAAATTATAAGGATCGATCCAATTTTATTAGTGAAAATCATAAGGATGTTTGATTTACATTTATTGAGTGTTGTAAGGAAAATTTATATGATCCAATGTAGAATTAATTTTCTTACAAAAATTTAAAAATGCCTCGAGTTAGGGGAGCTACATCATCACAAGACACTATAAGTTTGGTTGATTTACACTAAAATGTTCAGGATATAGTTGACTCATTTTGTCGATATACGGCTAGAGGTACTAGGATACCTAGGGAACATACTAAGAATAAGTCAAGGAAGGTGATGAGGGTGTTCAAAAGGTATAACCCTTCTATCTTCAAAGATCAAGGGGAAGGTTGATCCGAATGTTGCTTAGAAATGGATGAAGCAAATGGATTGCACGTTGGAAAATTTGGATCTGCCAACTGATCTGTTGGAGCAACTAGCAACTTTTCAATTAGTAAGAGAGATAAAACATTGGTGGAAGTTTGCAAAGTAATCGAAGGGAGTTGAAGAGTAGAATTGGGAAACATTCAAAGATATTTTTTTTGGGAAACTATTTTCCAAGTGTGTATAAGGATGCAAAATTAGATGAGTTTCTTCAGTTGAAATAAAAGAACATGACTATGGCCCAGTATTAGGTTAAGTTTGAAGCCTTAGCCAAATTTTCCCCTTTTGTTGTTTTTAACCCAAAAGAGGAGATATGACATTTTATAAATAGATTGAGACCTTCTATTTGTAAGGGAGTGAGATAATTGGATCTTGATGACTTTTTGGAGGTTGTTAGACGTGTTTTGATGGTTGAGCAAAATTTGGAAGATACTAAGAAAATTGTGGATTCAAGGAAGACAAATACGACCAAGCAAGGGGAAATGACGAGAAGCAAAAATGGAATGGTGGCCAGAAGTGTAATCAACAAAAATCTCGCATTGGTGATGACTTTGGTTCTCTTTTGTGAATGAGGACTTGTTTTGAGTGTGGACAACCGAACCATTTTAAAAGGGAGCATCCAACTGATATGCAAGAGTAGCAGAAAAACCAACCTAGATGGCAACAGTCACAACAAGGTGGGCATATGAATCAAAGTCAAGGAAGCAAATATTTTAAGAAGACTCAACAATCTAATGTTCACCCAAGGTCGAGCCTATGCGTTGATCAGGGTAAATCTCTTTAAAAAAACCCATTCTGTTTTTGGATGTAGGCTTGGTAGTTCTTCAGGAAATATTTATGAGAACTCTTTAACCACAGGGATGGTATACACCTTAGATTCACCAATCTCTGTACCCACAACATTGCCCATCCGCCCTAGATAATCTTTTTCTTTCTGAGATTTAGCATAAATACATGGATGACCCCTATTCTTTTTCCCATAAGACATGATATGTAATACCATTTGGCATGATGATAGCAATCTTTTTATTTTGACATTCAATATTAGCACTGAATGCCGATATCCAATCCATTCTCAGAATGACATCAAAAGGACTCATTTCCATCACAATCAAATCAAACTCAATCCTATGATCTCCTATGACAATCTCACATTTAGGACACATTATCCCAAGACCCAAATAATTACTAGTACCTAGGTTCAACATGCAACATCAATCCAATGGTTCAAGTTCTAAACCCAAAGTGCTGACAAACACGAGATATAAGAGCGTGTAGCACCAAAATCGAATAATACTCGAGCTTGTGTATTAAACATAAGAAATGTACCTTCTATCACAACATTATCCATTGGTTGTTCGGGTTGGATCAATGTATAGGCTCAACCTTAGGTTTTCTTCTAAAATGGCATGGCTGTCCATACTTAAGTCGTCATTCCTAAAAGAGAACCAAAGTTATCACTAGTGTGAGTTTTTTGTTGATTACTCTTTTGCCCATCATTCCATCTCTGCTTCTTGTTATTTCCCTTTGGTTGAATTTGGTTGTTATTTCTCTTTCTTTATTCAGCAATCTTTTTAGTATCTTCTAGATCTTGTTCAGCTGTCAAAGCACATTTGACAACTCTTGAGAAGTCATCAAGATCCAATAATCGCACTCCCTTACGGATGGATGGTCTCAACCCATTTATAAAATGTCGAATCTTTTCCTTTGGGTTAGAAATAACAAAAGGGTTAAATCTAGCCAAGGCTTCTAACTTAGCTTGATACTAGGCCACAATTATGTCCTTTTGTACTAGCTGAAGAAACTCATCTAATTTGCATCTTTATACTCACTAGGAACATACTTCCCCTAAATCACCTTTGATTGTTTCCCAGGTCCACTCTTTAGCTATTTTCGATTGCTTTGCAAACTACCACCAATGTTTTGCTTCTATTTGTTGAAAAGTTGCTAGTTGCACACATAGTTCAGCTAACATTAAAAAATAATAATAAAATTGACATTTAATATCCACTTGTTGAAATAACATCAAGAGAGTTGTAATTTTTCTTAGTTAATTTCATACTAAATTACCAAGTTTATTAAAATTCTTATCCACCTAACACTAAATATATGACCAAATCAAACTAACATACCATCAACCAAGAGAAAATTCCAATGTCTTCAACAATGAAATCTGTAAGTTTAAACTAGAACAAATATATCATAATAATTTTCTAACTTCATTGTTGACCTTGAAGTCTCCAGAACTTCCTTGCTTTTCTCTATTTTCTTGGTACCTAAAAAGTAGGCGTGAGCTAACAAGCCCAATAGATAGAGTCATGAGATATAATGTTTTATTTTTTAACAAAATATTTGAAGTCGTGCAAGTTTTCGAATCCCGTGATCACAATTAAATATTTAAACAACTAATGTTTCTGATCAAGCCATTTTTTTAACTTGACAACATGTGTCCTTGGCCCTCGAATTTACGGGCTCATCATCGCAGGACTGAGATGACCCCCTCATTACTGCACCATGGGCTTTGAGCCCCGTCTTTATTTTCTTTGGCACACACATGACAACTCATATAAAAACATTCACATACTTAAAACACAAATATATATTATTTTCACCAATAAAAGAAACAAAAAATAATATATATAATTAGTCCATGAACAAGACAATATTTTTTTTTCCAACGATATAAATAACTCGAGAATTCACTCAGTATCAATTTCTACATACAATAAATCACTTTACAAATCAATAAATAACATTAGAAACATGCAATTTGAAGGGTCGTACTTTCCAAGTTTTCACAATCAAAATTCCAATTATATGTCATACATCTACCTTAGTTGCTTCAAGTTGTTCTTTCAGTCCCTCCAAGCTTTTCACCAATGCCATGGAATCCTAAAATTTCTAATAATGTATCTTTAGAAAATAATTTCAACACTATGATATACGGTAACTAACTAATTTTAAAATCCCTTTCTATTCTACTTATTCTTATTATTATTATTCTTATTATTATTATTATTTTTACTACCCACACCAATGCTCCCAAACTATTCCACAAATTTGATATTTTTTATACGTTAAATACAATACAAAATAAAACTAATCTCTATACCTTTGAACAACACCTTTTCCCTTTTTTTTCTTTTTTTCCAAAACCACCGATCAATCTTTTGATGCGAAATTGCGAATCCATAAGTGCAAAACCTCCCACAACTATCAATTTCTCTCTACACCAAAGGAAATTTCTTTCTTTTTATTTTTGATTTCTAAGAATGAAGAAGAAGAAGAAGTAATTGGGAAGATCGAGACCTTGCACTTTAGAACTAGCAATTTCCCTTTACTTTTTTTTAGGTTTCTGCTCCACACACCTTTCGCACTTTCTCTTTTCTAATGGTTATGAGATTAAAGAATTCATCTCTTAAATCTCTCCAACAAAAATCTTCTTCAATAGAACTCCAAAACTTTTAATCTTTTCAAACTCTAAAAACTTTCCTATTTCAACTTTAAAAACCTTTTCTTATTCAAAGTCCAAAAACTAGAGTTGGAATAGGTTTCTTTTTATTTATTTATTGATTTTTATTTCTTTTAATTTTTATGGGGCCCACATCCCTGTTTTGTGGATAAACTATTTATTTGCTTGTTTTTATTTTTATTTTGTTTGAGCCGTTACAGCTAGGGTCTTCGAGAACAAATCTAAGGTGGTCCATGTAATATGGGAGTCGTCTAAGTTCTTAGCTGCGTGCTGGATTGGGTTAGGAACTGGTTGACTATGCCAATGTTAGCAGTCTTGATTGGTTTGAGGTTTTTGGGGGTGATAAGTACTTGCAGTGCTATGCTATTTCCACTACGGTATGCTTCTTTCCCATTTTAATATAAAATCTATCTTGTTTGCTCTAAAAAAAAACTACCTCTCTCTCTTTCTGGTATATAAACATTTATTATTAGAGTAATGAGGCTGTGAGAGAAATAGATCTGAGCATAGGTTGGACCCCTTTGATTCTTCCCTTTAGCTGATTCGATTTTCATCTCTCGTGGACTTAAGGTGAAATTTCGCTGAACTACGTAAATCTTTTTGTTCTTGTTTGTGAGTGTACAAGCATTTATTTTATTTATACATTAGATTTGCATTCTGCTTCATTGCGTACAACAATTAATTGTCAGGATTTTGGTAATACTATACTTGACCTTTGTGAGGATGCGGGATCAAATTTTGAAATAATGAAACATTTGAGCTTATATGAATGAGAGATGCAGCTAATGACAAAATGAACTTGGCGTTTCATCTGGAGGTTTTTTTTTTGGGTTGTTGTGTTGAGCCATCTGTTCTGACTTGGTGATTCTGGAGTTTTGGGCTTTACATTGGTAGCAATTATATAGATATCAGGCATGCACTTGTTCTGGCCTGTTACTTTATCACACTCCTCGTAATCCAGCAGTGGCCAACTCCTTGGAGATTTCACTTTTCAGAAAGCCTGTAACTTCTTATGCAGAGCAGCAGGAAGTGTACTCATTATCTCACTCCTTTCCTGTTCAGCTAGTGTTTGCTGCTTGGAGGACATTTTGTCTCAATATTTGCTGTTTCACTGAATTGTGTTACATGTGAGGTTTACCGAAATTGGAATCCCATCTCTGTGCACATATTATGTACTGCAAGAGTTTTTTAAGCATCCACTCCGGCTGGTGGCGCACTTGCTCAGGGGATGACCATTGTTCTTTTTGTTTCCTAGAAAACAAAATGATCTGTTAAGCATGAGTCAAGATTAGGCTGTTCTGTAGTCCGCAGTATGTTATGTGTTTGAATTTACATGTAAAAGACTTAAACGAGGTTCAAGCATTTAATCACCATTTCACTTCAATCCCATGGAGCCCAGTTTTAACTTTTAATTGAAGCCTGGCTTCAGACAAAGTTGCTGCATCTTAGGTTCTTGAGACTGCTAAGCCCCTGCTGTTCTGTTGACTTTGTGATTTAGACATGTAAAGAAATGACTTTGGACATGTTCTTTTGTTATTTATTATTTTATTGTGAATGCTCGAGTACGGTTTGATAGCTTCTTTGTAAAATTTGTGGAATCATGTTTTATATTGTTATTTGTAAAAGTTATTTTGAGTATGACATAAAAAGTTTATCCTTGCCAAAAGTAATATTTTTAATAGTTGGCATGGCTATTGATTCTCAGATTGTAAATCAAAGTAGTAGAGTTTAAAATCATAACCTCTCAATTGTATATATTTTGGAAAAAATGGCTAGTAATTCGGCTAAATATTCCCAGATTAAAGTAGTCATGAACCTTCAAGTGGGTAGTGAGACTTGCGAAGGTGACGACGAGTCTTCAAAATACCAGGAACCTTCAAGCTGACTTTCTAGGAAACCAGTCTGCACTTTTTTATACTGTCAGCCTTCCGCTCATAAATCTCAACCTCAGGATATATCCAACTTGTCCTATTCCCAGAAGACAAACTAAGAGTACGTTTCGTCACCGATCCACTTTGTAATTATCGCCATATATTTGGGCACAAGTTAAACATGGTTTTGCCTACTCATCTAAGATAGCTCTATAACTTGCTTCGTGGCATCATCATCTCCCTTAACGAAGGAACTAGTAGATAATTGGTGCAGTAATACAATAAGGCATGCCAAGGTGTCAAATCGCACCTCTCGTGTGCATTTAATGTTTTTTTTTTAGTAAATTCCAACTCATCAACATTGCACTCTCCATGCGATTCCTCGTGTCTCCTTGGCCCCTGTGCACTTGCTGTCATTCAGCTTAAAATATAATTCTCCGTATTATACTGGAATTTCCTACGTACTTTCCTTGAATAGATCACAGATCTAAAATGTGATGTTACTTGTGTATATGTAGCCTGAACTGCTCTTATAAAGGCAGTGAAGTTCCGTTTGTTGCCCACACACTGGCATACTACGTACAATCATAAACCATTCACAATTGGTTATTAATCATAAAATGGAGATGTTACGATCCAATTTCTGCACACTCAAAAACTTGCATGATTGTGCAAATGATCTCCTTCACTCACCGATGACGCAACAAGCACTTGCTCATCATCGGCATGAGAAATGGGTGGATGAGGTGTGTGAAGGATCTCTAAGAATTTTAGATGTGTGTGGCATCACGAGGGATGTTTTGTTCCTCGTGAAAGAACATTTACAACGTCTTCAATCTACTCTTCGCAGAAGTAGCTTTGTGGAACCAAACCTGCAAAGAAATGGCTCTTATCACTACTCTAGAACTAAGATGGAGAAGGATATGCGCAAGTGTCTAGAGGCATTAAAGGGTATTGCAGAAAGCTGTGCTCCCTTACCCATTTCAGATGCAGACCACAATGTTGTGGCAGTAGTTATTGTACTGAGAGAACTGAGAATGACCACCATCTCCATTGTGGAGTCTATTTTGTCCTTCATGTGTGCCTCAAAGCCGAAGCCAAAATCAAAGAGGCAGTCCATTTTGAAGTACTTTCTAGCAAATCGAGTCGTGAATACAATGGAGGAGCATGGAATGCTGGAGGTAGACACTGATTTCTCTTCCCTCTGTGAATACAATGTGTGTGAGAAATCTAAGTTGATGAGAATTCAAACTGCAATCAAGCGCTTGGAGTCATTGGAGGCTGCCATTGAAGATCTTGAAGTTGAATTGGAGTGCATGTTTAAGCACTTAATGCAAACTAGAGTGTCACTTCTTAACATACTCAATCAGTAGTAGGATGGTTTCCCTCTAATGCCTCCATCCACTGTGAACACTTAGAGAAAACGAAGAGTAGATGCAATTCTTTCATTTCTAATGTAACTTCCAGTAATGATCTCATTCTTTCATTAGTAATTCAAATAAGAATGCTTCCAGTTGCCATTTTTGTTTCTTTCAATTTCCAATTTGCCTTTATTTTTTTTTTTTATTTTTTTTTTTATGAATTCTCTTTTGAGTACTCCAATTTGCATTTTGAATCTATACTGAGTCGGTGGAATGACAATGTAAGGCTTCATGCTTTTGTGTTAAAGAAAAATGTGGAGATAGAAGAAGGTCTCTTGCTTGGAACACTGATAGGTAATGTAGCGAGCATTCAAATTCCGCCGTAGAACTCTACTTGTTTGATTAGATCCTAGTAGTTGTCGGACGTTGCAAGATATTGTCCCATTTGTTAGTCCCCAAGTTGGGCTTACTAGCATATGGGCACACCCATCGTGTGTGCCTTGGTGGAATGTCCTTACCAGTCATAGGTCAAAAGAGCACTTTGCTAATGTAGGACTAATCTCAGGAGTTAGAACTCATAAAACTGAAGATCTAAATTCCCTGAGAAAGAATTTTCTCAAAATAAAACTATTCTCTGGTGGCGACTAGATAAAAGCATTATTGCATCTTGTACAAGACATTCACTTTGAAGTTCAATATGAATCTTTAGGAACCTATCATGATGCTCATGAAAGAGTTGGCCAACACAAATCAAAGAATCACAAAGCAGTGTAAAAAAAGATTTAAGCTCTAGGCACCGAAAAGTCAATATTGCTCTCACAAGAATTGAAAAACCTTATGAACAAGTACAACTCAATATTCTTTCAGAATTTATAGCCGGGCAACTTAAAAATAATGTTCCATTCATAATGCAATGAAAAAAGCTATTGAATTAACATTTTTCCAACGGGGGAGCTGGGATCTGGGCTACAGAAAGAAAACAAAATATAAACCATTAGTGATCAATCATACGAAAAAAAAAAAAATGCAGTATCAGTGAACTTGAAATGTATTTTTATTATGTAGTGTTTCATTTGACACTTTTAACACATTGAGCTAGTTGCAAGAAATCCTTTGGCATAACTGATTGAGTGGACATGATATGGGTTTCCTGTCATGGCTGAAGAGAAGTCATCTTTGCGAAGCTAGCACAGAAAGAAGCTGGACTTTCTATGCTCAATTCCAGCTTGAGCATGAACTGATGCATTTTTTTGAATTCCCTTGATCTACGTACATTGTTATATAAGTGCCAGTATAAAAGATCAAGAGAAGACAAGAAGAATCAGACTTGTTAATGCCATATAGCTCATTCTTTGAATTTGGTTATGTTGTTGCCTTCAATACAGTCTGCGACTATGGGTTTTTGTTTTTCTTTCTGGTCTCTGAATAAAGAACGGATTCTATAGTGAAAAATTAGTATTTTCATCTAGTCTAGATTGATTTATGAGAGAGAGAAAATAACGACCCAGGATTGCACGTCTTCGTGCCTACCTCCACATCCCACAGATTCTGTCATCTTGCTCTATTGATGTAAGCTGAGAGACTGCAATTTGGAGTCAGTTTCAGATTGGATGCCAAAGGTAAAAACTCCAGTTTTGGATCCACCTATTTCAAAATTTGACTGAATGACTATTGACTATTGAGCATTGATATCAAATACTATTATCTTCTTTTTTTTTTTGGGTCATACATTGATTTTAGACATTATATTGATTCCATTAGACATGTATAAAAAGAGATTATTATGTCTAATAACAAACACATATGGTCCAAATGACTAGTGGGCCTCATGGCTAGTCCATCTAAATTATTACCTATATTGACATTTAAAAGATATATCACTTTTGTGCACTTTGAGTGTACCTTTGGATGTTATTTAAGCATGTTGTAATTATTATTTCTCAGCCGACAACAACTGCAAGGGGAGTTGAACTTGGGGGTTTTTACCACCTCTGCCAGAGGTATTTTCACATCAAATAACTGTTATCTTGACCACATAGCTTGATTGCAAAACGGAAACGAATAATGGCATCTTTAATCGGAGACCAGTTCATGAAAAATTTTGAACCAAAAATCTATTTGTCTCTCCGAAATCTAACTATTAAGAGTCCTGAATTAAATTTGATTTCCATTGCATCTTGTGTCAACTTCCTCTGTCATTTTCTTATGCGGTGGATACCTTATGCTGGTTCTTTGAATGGGGATGAACAAGGGAACACAGCTTTATGGCTCTGCTTGTGCATTTTAAAGCATCAAATCTTTAAATTGAATCTGTTAGCGACTGTTCTGTTTTGGAGCTGCAAAGCAAAGCAGAACACCAATTTATTAAATTCTTAAAATATTTTCAACAATGGAGATGCAAAATTTCGATCCGCTAGGCAAACTTGTACGGAGACTTAGAAGTCGATCACGGAAGGCATAGTAGTTGCCCTTGGAAACAGAGCAGTACGGTCACGTTACTCGGTTGTCCCTTGCACGTGTAAGAGCCATGTACCAGCAATTACAACGCATTGAGAAATGACCCAATAAACTCTAGAAAGACAAGATGTATATTGGGCACATAATTATTTATTCCTTTTGTTGATTCTTGTCCCTTTATTAATCTCTCTACTTCTTTAGAAAAATTAATATAGATGAGCCTTATAATCATAATAAATCAAGAACACAACCCATACAGAGATTAAACAACAAAATTACAAACAGAGCCTGTTGGCAAAAAACGTGACAACCAAACAAATTAGATGGAAGATTCACATGCTTGGCATCACATGCTCATCGTAGCAATACAGGGAAGGTGGAGATTCTTCCTGTCTCCAATTCCCATCTTCATGTTTTGTTATATAAATAGATAGATAGATCCAAGAGCTTATTACAAGACACATCTCACTTTTTAATCCTGTGTGCAAAAGGAACAAATGGCTTCTTTTTCTTCAAAGCAACAAAAGCAATTCCACATCCGATCCATAAGCTTGCCTTCTAGATTGCATCCTAGCAATGTTAGAATCACAGAAGAATTAAACAAGCTAAACACTTGGGAGACAACAGCATGCATTGAAAAAGCAGAGACAATCCTCACTGGTCTCTCTGGTCTCGCAGATTTGTACGACGGCATCCAGGACCTGCTTCAGACTTCACGTACCCAGCAAGCCCAACTCCGCCTTCAACACGAGAAATGGGTGGATGAGGTGCTAGAAGGGTCTGTGAGATTATTGGACATGTGTGACACGTCAAGGAACATTCTGTTGCAAATGAAGGAAACCACTAAAGATGTTCAAATGGCGCTGCGCAAAAGGGGAGGAGAGTCAAGCTGGGAAAGCAGTATTGATGGTTACATGTGCTGCAAAAAGAAAGCAAGGAAGGAAATTAATAAGTGTCTTGGAGAAATGAAGCGACTAGAGGCCAAGTTTGGGTCTTCATATTTGCTATCAGATTTGGATCAACATCAATCAGCAGTCGTTAGTGCTCTACGAGAAGCGAGCAGTATTGCCATCTGTGTGTTCAGGTCGCTGTTATCATACATATCTACAGCTTCAAGAGCCAAGACTAGCAAATGGTCATTGGTTACAAAGTTGCTGCAAAAGGAGAAAATTGTGAGCAAGGAAGATGATGAAGTCAGGAATGAGGTGGAGGGTGTGGATATGGCACTTCATGGGCTATGTGGGCTGAATTCAAATAAGGAAGCCAAGGTTGAGAGGTTGGAAGTGGCACAAAAGAGGCTTAAGGCTTTGGAGCTTGGCTTGGAAGGTCTTGAGGATGGGTTGGAGCGCCTGTTCAAGAGCCTAATCCAAGCTAGAGTTACTCTCCTAAACAATCTGTCACTAGCTAGAGATTATTACCTCTTAAAACCCATCACTGGCATCCAAGTTTTAGAGGATTTGTGAACTTCATGGGTTTCAATTTTGATACCATGTTTATGTATAGGCGAATCAAAATGTTTATATCTCTATATGAGATCAATTATATGAAGTCAAAATTAAATTTCAATTATTTGGTCTATTTCGTTACTTATTAATCACATTTTAGTTGGAATAGTTTTTGATATCTCTTTTATATTTCATGGTATTAAAAGTTTAAGTCTCCAATCTAAGTAGAAGATCAGTTCTCTCTGTTTATAGAGATTTATACTTTAATTTGGGTCTACTTGGTCCAATGGCCCTCTAATCCGCCAGCAATTCCCTTGTTACCTTTATAATTCAAATTTTGTATATAGATTTTTAAAATATAAAATAATAAATTGAAAATAAATATAATTGTTTAAGATTTGAACTATGTATAATCATCATTTTTTTTTATAAAGTTTACATTTGGGATATAAAATCAAAACCATAAGGGTAATAAAAAAAATTCTGTTATATTAACAAATCATATGTTTAATTTATTGTTTGATATCTTATTTATTGTGTTTACATAAATATTTATAACTTAGAATTATTTTATATCAATTATTTCACAAAATTTAGGAATATTGATGTTCCCAATAATTGGCCAAACCCGAAAGTTTTCCCTGATTATCTAGAAAGAAAAACAAAACAAAAGAAAGAAAAAGATTAAAATGCAATAGAAGGTTGTAGAAAGCGCTAGAGTGACTTTTCTAGAAAACTCTCCTACTCCTTCGTAGAGCAATTAAAGGTCTCTTCGCGAATTATCGCGATTTCTCTAGCAGAGCGTCGAACGATTTCGGAAGTTGCCTTCTTCTTCTATAAATAGCTGCGCACTTGCAGTCTCAATTGCGTAAAAACAAGAGCATCGATATCATCTCTGAGAAAGCAATCCAGTCAGACTTGTTCCTAACCTATCTACCACCAAACCTAAGATCTTCGTACCCAAACACCCAACAAAGAGAATCATGTCGATCATCCCAAGCTTCTTCGGTGGACGCCGAACAAACTTCGCCGATCCTTCCACTCTAGACGTGTGGGATACATTTAGAGACTTCCCCTTTTCCGGAGCCCTATCACGCCCTGAATTCTCGTTCTCAAACGAGGCAACGCAATTCG
The DNA here is from genome assembly GCA_035771175.1 of Paratinospora sagittata. Taxonomy (NCBI): domain Eukaryota; kingdom Viridiplantae; phylum Streptophyta; class Magnoliopsida; order Ranunculales; family Menispermaceae; genus Paratinospora; species Paratinospora sagittata. The sequence goes on along the minus strand of CM069603.1, from coordinate 48,791,508 downwards.
CGAACACTCGCATAGATTGGAAGGAGACTCCAGAAGCCCACGTTTTCAAAGCAGATGTTCCTGGACTGAAGAAGGAAGAAGTGAAGATTGAAGTAGAAGAAGGGAAAATCCTGCAGATAAGTGGAGAGAGGAGCAAAGAACAGGAGGAGAAGAATGACACGTGGCATCGCGTTGAGCGGAGCAGCGGCAAATTCCTCCGCCGGTTCCGGTTGCCGGAGAATGCCAAGGTCAATGAGGTCAAGGCTTCTATGGAGAACGGAGTGCTCACTGTGACCGTGCCGAAGGAGGAGGTCAAGAAGCCTGAAGTCAAAGCCGTTCAAATCTCTGGTTGAGATAGATAATTAAATTTGCATCTTTGATTAATATATATTAATGTTATATATGAGTTACATAGTCAAGTTTAAATTGTGAAAGAAAAATCCTTATTGTGAGTGTCAAAGTGCTTTGTATGTCTATGTGTGATCTTCTTTGTAATGAAAACTTCATATTAATAAATCGACATTATAATTTAATATAGGTGAAGGGCCTTTTTAAGAGTTTTGAGTTAATCTTTTATCTTCTTTCGAGTGATGGGTATTTTTTCTTTGTTTTTTTAGCAATTCTCTTTCTTTTCAGTCTTTACTACATTGGTAAAAAATATAAGACAATCCTTTCGTCTCTTATTAGATTAGTCGATGTAAATTAATCTATGGTTTATGCGCACCATTTGTATGGCTACTAGATCACACAATAAATCTTTTGGTCTAAAATACCTAACTATCAATTGGTTCATTGGTTCAAGGCCCAACTTAAAAATGATTGAGGGATTTGATTTTGAGTTTGAGCTCTTTTTTACAAAATTATAGTTGAAAATAATGTTTCTGTCTTTATAAAATTTTGAAATTCGGTAGAATAGTCTTGCTTCGAAAGAGAAAGAAGATGTCATTGGATGTCAAAATTCCAACAATTAAAAAAAAAAAAGAAGTACGGTCTTTGATTGTAAATTAAATGTTTATGTATGTAATAAGAATGTGTAAAAAGTTTTATAAGGTAATTTTTCTCTTGTGAATAGAAATATAAAGTATTTGGCGTTATCATTGTTTGGTCTTCCTATTTTATCTCTAATTGACAACATTTTAATAAATGTTTTTTTATTTTTATTTTCATGGACATTTTAATAAATGTTAAGATATACATATATAATAGATTTGTTATATTTCATCATATTTCTACCGTTTCATCACTTCTACTCTTTTGTCTCCACCCAATTTCATACTTCTTCAATGTTTTGTAGCAGAAATCTTACATCAATCTTCTCTTTAAGAATTGCAATAATTGTTCATATTACTTATTACGGTGACTACTTCCAAATACAGATGAAGATCCTTAACACTTCAGGTATTGTTTCTCCCACACTTCTTCAGAATTTCTGTGAATTAAAAAAAAAAAATTAAAAACCAAAATCTACAACTTCTTCCTAATTTATCATGGCGAAAACGATAAAATATTGATAAAACCTGCGACTTCTTCCTAATCTACTGAATTTGGAGTTCAAATATTAATTTGACTTCAACTTTTGATTTAAAGAAATCTTTACACTCACTTTTTGAGTCCACAAACCCCTTTCATGATGAATCATAAACTGGCATTGTAACTTTTGACCCCCACAATTGTAACACCTTTTATTAAACAAACAATATTCTCCATTTTCATCAACATTTCTTATCAATTTCTCTTTTATTAAGTTTGCTTAATAATTAGTAATATATATCTGTATTGAAAGTAATATATGATACCAGAGTTTGGGAGCCCCTTAATTAAACTACAACTCTCTAGAGTAATTTCTGCCCAGTCACTAATCGAGTAAGCCCCATTGATTTTAAAAGCCACAATCCAAGAACTAGCCATACCAACAATATCCTCTCACACGTTATCAATATTTCTAGCACGATCCTCAAACACGCGATGGTTACGCTCCATCCATATCAGCCAAAGTGTTGCAAGGGTAGCCGATTGCATCACCATCAATCCATCTCTAGAGAGCCCATTGATATTCCTCAAAGACAAGCATTCTTCACATGACGTTGGTATTGCATAATTGACCTCTAGACACTGATGCCAAGTCCACCATAATCTGGAAGAGAAAGAGCATGTAATGAATAAATGATCAGCCGTCTCTCCATCCTCTAAACACAGAGGGCAACACTGGGGAGATAAAAGTGAGATGTGGCAATCTTTTTTGGAGAATATTGCCCGTGTTAAGCTTATTATGAATTAGGATCCACCCAAACATTTTAATTTTAGATGGAACATGAGTTTTTTATATCCTATCGGCCATAGGAAAGGGTGTGAAAGAGAAAATGGAAAAAGGATTTACAAGAGAAAGAACTAGTATTGGGGAGAGACCAAGTAAATCTACCGGGGCCAATAGAAAGGTGAACAAGATTTAGTAAGGACATCAAAGAGGTGAGTTCGGACTGTTGGCCAATAGTGAGATAGTTTGGGGGGAAGAGATTCCACTGAATAGGCAAGGAATGGTCATCCATTGAAATGAAGTGAGCAATGGGCTGAAAGGGGTGTGGTGAGAGATGGTAAAGTCTAGGAAATTGTTCCACTAAGGAGATATTGCCAAGCCAACGATCTTTCCAAAAGCGGAAAGAAAGACCGTTTCCTACTTTAGGACACAAGTGGGTACATCGCAGGAAGAATAGAGACAATATACTTTCAGGGGATCCTAAAAGTTGATCTAAAAACAGGAACAATACGTCTGCACAGTTCCAAAGACCCATATTTACTGCCAATGACCCGAACCCAAAGGGAATGCTGTTCAGTGTGAAATCTCCACAACCATTTTGCACAAACCGCCTTATTCCTTAAAGTGATGTTATCAATTCCCAAAAAGGCGTTAATATAAATGAAAGTGAGATCTCAACTTATATCTCAGGACTATTATTTGAGTCCATGTAATCCCAACATTCGTTTTATAATGGTATTCAATCCTAAAAGTTCTTTCTGAAAAAGTTGAAGTGAATTTCAAAAGGTGATTGGAATAGTTCTTCCATAGTTCCTGTTCATTGGATCTTATTCTTAAATTGCATCTTGAGTCACTTCATCATCTCTCAGTTCTTCATAATAAGTTTTTGCGTTCTTCTCTCTTCTTTATGATTGTTGCGGCCAGAAAGGAATGAAAATTTTCATTTTATGATTTCAAAGTTGGTACTCAAACCACATAAATTTCATAAAACTGATTGTAGGAAACACTAAATCTCAATCATCCAACTCAATGACTGCTCAAATCCGAAGAATCTATGAATAGCAAAATTTTGAGAATAAATGACGACTAATTGGAACAGCCAGAAGAAGTTTCGGATGGAAGCTCCCTAGTGAAGAAAAAAATATGAACATCTTCTATCCTAAACCACAAACTAGCACCCCTCAACAATCCAATTAACACTTTCATACAACCCCTGTTAAAACATATTTGATCTTGCATCTATACTAGGCCATTCTCAAATGAAGTAGAAGAAATATAAGCAGATTTCATGAACAAGTAGTAAAACCACATCCAACATTACCATGATCCTGACGTCCTTGTAGGCCTATTCCACCACAAATTTAAGTCATGGCTCTAGTTTCTTAAATCCTTGGCACACTTTATCAATGCTGCATTGCTTCCAGTAGCAATTTATTCTTCTCTTATCAGATATATTCATTTGCAAGTTTAACTGTCTACCCAATTTTAAATGTAAGTATGGACTCTTCTGTGAAATAGGTCTAGTTTTAGTCACAATTCTCCACCAGAACAGTTACTGAAGATACGAAGCAGAGGTTTAACTGGGAAAGATAGATCTCATGCTTATCACTCGAGCAATATTTAATCAAGACAAGCGTGGGGAAGCTACAACACTGCTCATTTGCTATTAATTCTTTTTTATACGACAGCACAATTTCAATCAAGTAATTGGAGGAAGGGAAGTGCAGGGGCGATGGTTTGCAGGGAAGAAGACAAGGTTGATGCCCGTGTGTTGTACCTAAAACTACAACATAATCAGCCACAAGATTGCTATAGAATTAACATAAGAATTAAGGCTGGAAACTAATTGAACAAACCTAATTTTTCTTATTTTCTTAAGATTTATATGTCTACTTACATTGTCACATATCCAAGATTATCCTCATGCTCTCTAAAATTCCTTATAGAAATGACCATAAATGGGAATTAACAAAAGAGGGTTGTCATCGACTCATCATGGTTACAACCATGCACCACACGTGTATGAAACTTGCTCGCTAGCACCGATTCAGCCATGTGATTTGCTGGTGGGCAACACCACAAGAAGGCCATACCTACCATGTGTGTCAATGAAAGGCTAACTAAAATATACGTCCTATCCCATTATCATTTTCAGGTCAATGCATTATAAATATTGGCCAATGTGACCCTGTAGGAGACAAGGCCACAACATGCCAGTGAGCCACTGGTGTGGAACGTCATAATTTCCTGTATGGTACGGTTAAAACTTAAAATTAGCTTTACTGATTTACGACTTTGATTGTATTATTGTGATGGATTAAATGTCTCTCTGGTCATCTGTACAACACAACAAACAAGTACGTACAATGATTAATTAAATGATTAGAACTTGTTGGGAGAAAATGTGACATCAATACCGATTAAAAAATGCCCATTGACGATCAGATAACCATGAGAAAGCCAAGATCCTTTTTGTCTCCCCAATTATCATCCCTATATGGTTTGTCATATAAGTAGAGGATAGATCCAAGAGTTTTCAAAACACATCTCAAATTGTTTCCATCTTGTGAAAGAGAGCAAATCAAATGGCTTCTTCCACTTCTTCAAAGCAACAAAAGCAATACCACATCCGATCAATTAGTTTCCCCTCTGGATCGCATCCTACCACTCTAAGATTCGCAGAAGAGATCAAGAAGTTGAAGACCTGGGAAACAATCACATGCCTTCAAAAGGCAGAGGCAATTCTCATTGGTCTCTCTGACCTTGCAGAATTGTATGAATGTGTTCAGGATCTCCTCCAAATTCCACAAACCCAACAAGCTCAACAACATGACAAATGGGTTGATGAGTTGCTCGATGAATCTATAAGAACATTGGATATATGTGAAGCCACTAGGAACATCTTGTTGCAAATAAAGGAAAGCGCAAGAGAGGCTCAAATGGCTCTACGAAGAAGGGGAGGCAAGTTGAGCATTGAAAGCATTGTCGGAAATTACATGTCCTGCCAGAAGAATGCAAAGAAGGGAATCCAGAAGTGCCTTAAGGAATTGAAGAGAATTGAAACCAAGTTTGGATTCTCACCCATTTTAGATTCGGATAACAATGTATCAGTAGCGGTTACTGCTTTGCGAGGTGCACATTGTATAACCATCTTTGTTTTCCAATCACTGTTATCATTTCTTTCTGTGCCATCAAGAGCCAAGCAAAGTAAATGGTCTTTGGTTTCAAAATTGCTGCAAAAGAGGCAAGTAGTTTGCAAGGCAGAGCAAGACCATGAGGGCACAAACGAGGTGGAAAGTGTAGATGTGACACTACAAGCACTATGTGGGTGCATCTCAAACAAGGATGCCAAGGTTGAGAGGTTGCAAATGGCTCAAAAAAGGCTGCAGGCTTTGGAAGATAGCATGGAAAGCCTTGATGATGGCTTGGAGCGCGTCTTAAAATGCATGATTCAAACCAGAGTCACTCTATTGAATAATCTTTGTCAGTAGAGGTAGAATCAGGGGCCATTTCTTCCTCCCAAACCCAGTATTGGCATCCGAGTTTTAAAGGATTTGCCCATTTTGAGTAGGGATGTGTACATGCAAATTAATGAGTTGTATAGTTCATACAAATACAATAAAAAAAAATTCTGAGTTACCTAAATTGATGATATCTACTTTTGTAGCGTTAACAATTCTGCATGTTTCTCTCAAATAGTTCCACTATAATATAGATATGCAGCAATAGTTGGTTAACTTTTAATTCTAAAACCGAGTCAAAATAATAGTCTCTGGATTTCTTTTTTAGTTTGATCGATGGACTAATAGATAATGAGCTTATATATCATGGTAATAATATTAACATTTAGTGTCAAGCAAAATAAATGAAGAAAATGCCTATCTATGAATTTGGCATCCAAATTTATAATGATCATGTAATGGATTACCTGTGAAAATTGCCTTGTACCGGCCAATCTGCCAAAGAAAAATTTTCACCAATATCACCCAGGATTTGGAATAGAAAAATAATAAACCTGAATATAACCCAATTAAAAATATGCCTAAGCAGAAGACATTAGACCATTAACAGCACTCTAGGACCGCCAAGATCGACACACTATACTAATCAATAATGCAGCGAACCCCTCGCAGGAAGTTGATTCCGCAGGTCATGTGTACTGTATTTATTTAATGTCTTTAGTACAATATTAGCAATATTATTGTCTTTACTTTTGCAAATATACAAACGCTGATGCGGTTGTGCTTCTCTCTAGATACATAGGTTCATGGTTGTGGTTTTCAAAAAAAAAAAAATGTTGATGGTTGTGACCAAAAACAGTTCACTAACTGGCTTGTCTAGATCGAAGAGACCAATTCAAGCAGAAGGGGAGGCTTAACTGAGGAAAATTTGATATTTGTAATTATCAATTACTAATAGCAACAACGAACACACCTAAAATTAGGCCCATTTCGTTTTTGTACAATTCTTATTTTCGGGATCCATGCGTAGCTAATAATATAAAATACAGGAAAAACAAGCATGTAAAACCACGCTGCATGCTCATTTGCGATGATTATTTTAAGAACGCACAACTTCCATCAAATAATAGAACGGAGGGGCGGTGGCGTGTAGAGGAGACAAGAAGGCAGACGTCCCCGTGCATGGCACCTATATCACACAATCATAAGCCACGTAAATGCTATCTTCATAGCTACTAGAACTGAAAAATGGAAATTAGGTTAGTGAACATGAACCAGAGCTTGACACCTCAACAAATTCTCATGGATACCCACGCCTGAATCACGTGCCAAACTAAAACTAAAACTAAAACTACATTATTGTTACTTCCCATGTAGGAGTCTATCGAGTTCTTCTTATATAAGGATAAAAGAAGATACAGAGATCAATGAGCTTGTAAAAAAACACTCTTCAATCTTCATACAAAGTGTAATTTCAGCCACTTTTTGCAAAGAAAGAAAGAAGGGTAGCTCTTCTGCCATGAGAGAAAGCCGTTACAATGTTCGTTCCATTAGCATGCCAACAAGGTCCCATCCAAATGCCTTAACATTCCAAGAGTCACTTAACAAGCTAAAGGCTTGGGAGTCTTCTTCAACATTGAATCCAGAGAAAATACGATTAGGTTTGGCAGGCCTCGTGGAGTTGTATAATTGTGTCGAGGATCTTCTTCAGTTGCCCATCACCCAACAAACACTCGTCAATCACCAGAGCCAAAAATGGGTGGATAACATGTTGGATGGGTCAGTCAGATTGCTGGACGCGTGTGGGACCATAAGGGACGTTTTGCAGCAGATGAAAGAGCATGTACAAGATCAACAATCTGCTCTTAGAAGAAGAGGAAGTGAGGCAGCGAAGGACAAGGAGGTTGATGCTTACATTCGTTTCAGAAAGAAGATGAAGATGGATCTTAGCAAGTGTATCCGAGAGTTGAAGCTAATAGTGGGTGGCAATTTTGCATCCCTTACCAGCTCAGACCAAGATCACAATCTGGAGAAGGTAAGCAGGGTGCTAAAAGATGCAAGAGCAAACACCATTTCTGTATTTCAGTGGCTTGCATCTCTCCTGTCTGTGCCAGTCAAGGCAAAGCCTAGTAAGTGGTATTTGGTGTCAAAATTGATGCACAACAGGCAATTAGCTGGAGAAGGGGAACATGATGGCATGGGTTTGTCATTTGTGGACAAGGCATTGCATTCTCTGGCTCTGTACGAGGGCAAGGAAAATGAATTGGAGAATGTGGTGAAGGCACAGGAAGGTTTGGATGCATTGGGAGCCAAAGTTGAAGATATACTGGTTGGATTGGAGTGTATATTTAAGCATTTGATACAAAACAGAGTTACCCTCCTGAATGTCTTCACCCACTAAGCCTGCCCTTTCTAGCTTAGCAGATGAGATCACAAGATGTAGATCTCATAAGACTTATGTACAGTGATTTCATCCGCGTTTTAGAGGATGTGTTTGCACCTTTGTAAAAAATGAAAAAAAATAATAGTAAAAAATTTGTAATGTACTAAAAAAATTGTGATCCAAGAAATTGCTCTTTATGTTAATGGCTTCGCACAATCAAACCACTTTTGAATGGGGATGGGGTCAGTTCATGTAAAACATACAACCAAAATAAAAGAATGCAGATGTGGTTGCTTAACCCTTCATGATCTCTTTGTAAAAAACAAAAAAAAAAAAAACCCTTCATGATCAATTTGTCTGCATCAATGAAAGCTGATAAATTTTGACCATACAATTAACAGATATTTCAGGGCATGAAAAAGAAGCAGCAAAACACTCCGTTTCAACTTTCTAAGGCCAATTTCATTAACTTTGGCATGTCAAAATTTAAGTTTCCAGCTTGCATGAAAATGGAAAAGCAAACGACTTGGATCCAGCAAAACACTCTGTTTCAACTTTCAAGGCCGTTTTCATGAACTTTGACATGTCAAAATTTAAGTTTCCAGCTTGCGTGAAAATGAAAAAAAGCAAGCGACTTAGATCCAGCTCATACCCGTAGTTCATTCAAAGGGATCTGTATATAAGGCTGTATGCATAGTGACAATTTCAAAATTGGATGACCTGCTATGTATGATCAATCAGTTGACACACGAACCGGATTAGGACAGGAGCCAAGTTAATTCAGACCTATAGAAAACTTGCAGGAAGGTGATCCAAACTCCAAAGGAGGAATTATAATAGCAATTAAGACATTAGGAGTACTCCATCCAACCTATCTATAGATTTAAGCATATGCAAGTTTGTTAAAATTGAGACCATGTACAATATAGGACCGATAATTAAAGGCTTTTGAGAATCACATAACAGATCATAAGATTGACTCGTAAATGGAAGACTATTATTATCTAAGCAAAATATTTTCTGCGTAAATAATAGAGCCTTAGCTAAGATTATGTAAAAATAAAAGGAGATCAAGGTTTTATTTTTGGCACTATATTGATCAATTATCAAGTTAATTGCACATAAAATCGAACATAGTGTGGCAAATTGCAATATATAGAGATATATGCCGAAATTTTAACTAGTTCATAATTCTACTACCACCAATGGTAACTAAAAATCTCAATTATTTAGATGTATGCATGAGAAGAAAAAGGAAAAAAAGGGGTAAAACAAAAGAAAAAAAAATGAGGAAAAACAAGAAAGAAATGAAGAACTAGTAAAATGAACTATACATGCTAAAAGAAAGTAATAAGTAAAATAACAAGAAGATGGTGAAAAGAAGAAGAAATGAAAATAAATAAAAAAATGAATGGAACTGATTAAAAAGAGAGAGAAAAAAAAGAATATTTGATAAGAAATGGAGAAAATGAGATGAGAAATTAATTTCACCACATGATGGCCACCAGTCACAATTCATAGGCTCCTTTCCAACTCCCATGGTCATTGTTTAGATTGGATAATCAATTTTCAGTTTACATAATTTAGCTTTATTATCTTAGTCCTCAGGTCTGAACAATCTATAAACTTCTAGTCTTTAAGCAACAATTTTGTAAGTTAACATGGATTGATAGAGTTGGGCTGGAGTTGTAATCCCATAAGATCCTACAATTTGGATCTGAGATGCAACCTTGACTTGCTTCCAACTTGATAAGGACATAGATCAGAAAGTGGTTTTGAGACTGTAAGATTCTAAAAACTATGATTATAATGAGTGACCCATTAGCTAGAGTGTGATAAGAGAACTCCTCCATGACAATAGTGATGAATGCCACAGGTTCCATCAATCAAATGGAAATTATCAGCCTGCCAAGGAATGTAGGAGAATTGGTGCTTCATAGAATTAGCCTAATGAAGAAAGCTCTATCAATTTATGAACCATATAATGTGCAAATCTTCTACATATGTTAAGCATAGAAGTTATGAAATTATTTGTTGCTCAATGTCACACAATGTGCATCACGAATTATTGAGATTATATATCTTAAGTTAAAACATTATTTTTACAGTTTAATATGTTTTGATTATTTTATTTTTTTTAAATAATGTTTTAAACACATCACCATGCTTGTTTTAGCATATCTTGAAAGAAACCTGAAATTTCTAAACATTTAAATCAAGATTCTCCATACTTCTCTAAGGTATCAAATTTTCATAAAACCTTTCCATGTTAAATTAGACCTCTCCAAATTAATTCCGAATTTTAAGCAATTTGAGGGAAAAGTTCAATTTTTGATCCGTGAATCCAACAAAAGTTAATTAGTTGAGGATACATCATAATATTACACCAATCGTTAGTAGCATTGGCATACCTCACGCTCATGCCCATGTCCATGAGAATGCTCTTCATGACTTTCCCAAGGATGTCACCTACCCTGGAAAAAAAGCAATATCATCATCAAGTCCAAGAGGAAGAAAAGAAAAAGATCAAGATGAGATAAGAAGGAAATTAATAAGATGGAATTCTAACCAAAACTACAGGGCCATCTTGCTTTTCTCTATAAAGCACCCAAAACCTACTAAACACCAAACAGCCAAAAGAGTCTTTAATTGACCATTAAAATCTTCTCATTTTGGCTCATAATAAAAGGTAATAAAGATGCTTTCTCAGTCACTTATTATGTCCTGATAGTGAAAGGTGAAAAGTTCAAATCAAAAGGTGGCATTTACACCATCCATGGGTATAGTCATGGATACTTAAATATTAGAATGCCAGTCATAATTGAACCAGGCTTGAGATGCAACTGTTATACAGGGAACATGGCCAACCCTATGTAAACAAATAGGATATGACCACCCTATAATGGACTGAACCACATTGCCATGCAGCTCTACATTCTTCCAGATCCCTCCCATAAGTATTTGACAACATCAATTTGTTCAAAACATAAATACTTATTTCAAAATCCATCTCCTAGCCAGTGGATCATTATACTAAGTGTTGAGAGATGTTCAACATGAACAATGATAGTTGTGGGTTCAATTTCAGAGGTTAGTCCACATCAACTACATACTCTTCCGATCAAAGTTTCATCTCCTTACACTGGCAAGAGGCCTTTCCCGAAGGAGAAAAACAAAACCCCACAAGACCTGCCACCAAGGCATGTGCACCCATAGGCCCCAAAGGCCCAATTTGGGAATCTCGTTGTCATAAGTAAAATAACAAAATAACAAAAAAAGAAAACAAAGAAATGGAACTGATAGCAGTTATTAAACAATTCAAGCATGAAAGTGAGAAATTTAGAATGACATAAGCAACAATTTTTTAAGAAAAAAAAATGAAAACTACTATTTATTAATGACACTGAAAAGGATGAGAAGCCAGCTAAGATCATGGAGGCAATGATAATGTTGAAATGGACTTTCACTGAGACAAGAAAAGACAACATGACAAGTGAATAGAAAGATACTTCCCAAGTAAGGCAACTTCTTGTTCCAACTCGCTAATTCTTAGCTAATTGAACAAGTATTGTAGGTTAATAAAATGGCAGAAAAGGCAACACTTGTATAAGGTACCAGCAGTCTTTGTCATCCTCTAATTCCTTCTAATATGGAAGGTTATCCAAGGCTATTTAGGAGATCAAACACTCGAGCAATGTTTGATCAGCATTTCTTTCTTATTTTCAATGAACAGGTCTCACTACCACTCATAAACATGTAACCTGGGAATTCTTAAATACACTCAAATCAACCTACTTTTTTCCCATTAAAAATCAAACAAAGATAGCACACGATCCATCTGTAAATATTAATGGAAAATGAGGGATAAGTCATCATCAAAAGAAGGCCGATTGTTTTAGATTTTAGAAAGAGGAGTACAAGAAATGAAGATGAAAAAAGTGGGAAATTAGGGTTTCGTTAGGAGTCGCATACCACATGATGACCTACAAATTCTGTTTCCGGGATGATGCATGGTGAAGCCTTACGTCGCGGTATATCCACCTCAATGTTCTCCCATATCTCTCTCGCTATGGTTAAAGCTTTCGGCGGGTATGGAAAAGTTAAGTATAGGTTACAGCTGGGCCCACACACCAAGGAGGAAGAGTGGGGAAAGGGCTGCAGACTTTCCTACGGATTCTAGTTAGCAATGGCCAATGGGGTATGGGGAATCCTTGATTAAGTATGGTATAAATTTGGCTGCTAGAGGTTTTTCTTGACCTTGAATTGTTTGACAAATTGTCTAACAGAAATGAATATTTCTTTTCTTTCTGCCCATTTCAACTTTCCTTTTCGTTTCTTTGTTTTGCATTATTAATTACCCTTCGGTTATGTGACTTGTCTGTTTGAGGTGAAAGTAAAATGGTAGGCCTCTTAAGGAGAGTGCCTCTAAACGATCTTGGAACTCAATTCGCACTGCTTGTTAATAGATGGCTTTGTCTTTATTTACATACCAGATGATTTGTCTTTTTAAATTCATAATTAGCTAAATTGTATATTTATGTATATATGGAAGGATGCATTTTTGTACACGACATGGTATATGAGAAGACAGCACATCAAAGGTGGAGCAGAATATATGGACGTTGTGCCACCTTCATCAAATTATTGCGTTGTAATTACGTTTTTTTTTTCCTAGCATTATTTCTCAAATTAACCCCACAAAATTTGCTTGACCTCCGACCTAAAGTGACTTGTCCAGTGTATTCCAAGCCCCATACCCTGTTCCTATTGTAGCAAAGCCACTACCAACATATCCTTTATTTAAGATGGGCATTATATTCCACAGATTTCGTTTGAATTATTCCTTCTTTATTTTGGAGCCTCATTGCCACTAAATTGTTAATATCATCTTCAATTAGTGGGATTATTTGGCCATCACTCCAACCCCTCGGATTATAATGTTCTCAAAATACTTGATTTTTACTTATTGAAGTTAGAATGGGAACATGTAGGTCACCATCTTACAGCCTCGTACCTGTTACATACATCATACATGAGCAAACATGCCCTGGCTCTAAGCAAAAGCTTTCTTATTAGCTTTCTTTCCCAACTTTTACACCATTTAATTCAAAGAATGGTCAAGAAATAAAACTCTATTTAAATGCACCTATGAGCTATATCTATGATATCTGATAATATCTCCCCTTGCCACTGGCTAGCCCTCTCACTTCCATGGCTGATCACCACAAGGAGAGCAACCCTCCGCTGCAATATCACTGATTTGAACACCAGCATCATAAATAGCTCCAGCCTTCCAATCAGCAGGTAGAACTTTAGGTGCCCAGATCCACTTCCCATCATATCCTCCTGTGACCACTAGCCGAAACTGCAATGGCCCAGTTGGAATTCTACTTGTATCCCACACTACTCCATAATTCCTGCTCAAGAAGGTCCAACCTGATGAACCCACCTGGACAATTCAAGACACTTTCAGTACAAAAATTTCCTCCTGTCGTTACCTGCAACTTAATTAATTGATCTCAACTTGTTAATTTTCTAGTTTAGAATCTTTGATTTACCTGAGCTACATCAGCGGCGACAATATCTGTCTGTCCACCTTGGAATAGGAACTTAACGGCTAAATAATGTGGCTTTTGGCTAGATTCCTCCACTCGAACGGACAAATTTTGATTTTTATATTCACAAGGCACCCTGTTCCATGAAGTAAAGAAAAGACACGCATTATATATGATTCCATTTATATAAATATACGACTATACCTACTATAACTATATATGATTTCCTGTTAATCCTTTAAGATTGGGACTACAAATTAATTCTCTTTCTTTTTAATCAAAACCCACGTCGAGATGCTTTATTCTAGAAATTATTGATTAACACTAGCAATTATTAATCTTCCAACACACGCATATCTTTTAGTGGTGGGTGCAACCAAACCAATATTGAGTGCTTTTTCTAAAGATGATGGGACCTAGTGTCTTTTTTTTTAGCTTAATCAAATTGCTTAATGGCCAATACATATTGCAAAGTGCCAAAAATAAGTAGATAAGCTGTGTTTTCTCTTTTCATTGTTTGTTTTTTTTTTTTTTTGTAGTTTACCTCCTATATTCCACGTCGACAATTCCAAGCTTTAGAATGTCTTGGTCCTTGCCCTGGACTGCCATCGCCCTGAAAGCTCTGTTACTGAGAACAAAATCTGTCTTGTTACTCTTATCGAGATCAGTTAAAATCACTGTAGTTCCTGCTTTGGTGCAAACGGCCCCATTCTTGCACCTTATCTGTGAAAATGCATCAAACAAACATAAACTTTCAGTACAATTAAAACAAAAAACTTGAATTTCTCTCCTCTCTTCCAAGACTACTACACACCTGAAAGCAAGCACCACAACCAACACCATTTCTAAAGAGGGAAGGAGCACCAGCTGCTAGGTGTCCACCATAAAAGCCCATAGCCAAGGAACCATACCCACAAGCTCCAGCTGCAATTAATCAACAAAACAAAAATTACCCTTTTAATATTTCCCGAAAATATCATCTGGGTCTATCTCTTTTTGGGCTTCCTCAATCGAATTCTCATTTGGGTATCAACAAATCAATCTATAGGGGAAGGGAAAAAAAAGGAACAGATGATAAGAGGGGGGGGAGCTTGAACTTACATGAAAGAGGACCAGATGAGGAGAAATAAGCAGCCTTGCCTTGATGAATACAGCGATCACAAGCTGAAACAGAGGAGATGAGCAACAAGAAGAGGAAGCTGAGAAAGATAGCCATGTTTATTTGATCTTTGTGAGCAATTGAATAAAATGGAGATTGTTGTTGCTTTATTTATAGAGGGAAAGAAGGGGGATAGAGGAAGAGGAGGAAGAGTGGAATCCAGGTGCTGCAAGATTAGATGGATTTTCTATAACATGGGTTTTAGTATTTATTATCAAAATATGGCGTGGTGATAAGGAAAGAGATAGGCATTTCAAAGTTGAAAATACGCGGCTGAGGCAAAGAATGACTTCCTCTGTTTTCACCGACTCCTTACACAAACTACACGCGCAAGCACAGCTGTGCAGTGAGAACTGTAGATATTATGGTTTTTGAGACTTTGAAGTAAGTCTAGTATACGGTTGGGGTTGGGTGGATCATGTTGTGTGGGGGACAACTTGGTAGGGAAGCTTCCTTTTGTTGTGTTTCTATTCCCGCTTACTATCATCTCTCTTCTATAGCTGTACACACTTACTTTGACTTGATTCTAGAGTTTGTGCAAGTACCAAAAAGACCATAATAACCATGAACATCAGAACAGGCATTAATTTAAGATGATGATGTCTTTCAAGGAAATTAATAGCTGTGATTATGCTCCTTTTTCTTTTTTTTTCAATTTCCCATTTGAATAATAACACTAGATAGTCACTTGAAATGTTCCGTTCCATGTATTACATGAATAAATATCCTAGTATTTTTATAAGACAGGGTATGATGACCTCTCTTTTGGGTAATCAGTCAATTAAATGAAAGTAGTTGGGAGAAATGGGATATAAAATTGTATTTATGATGGAAGTTAGTGAATCAATATATGTATGTGTCTAACTTAGTTTGGCTTTGGGCCAGATAGTGAGGTGACCTGGGAACCACTAGGTTGAAAAGGAAAAAGGATAATGCTTATTAGACAAGATTTCGGAAATTAATTATGAGGATGCCCTGGCATTTTGTGCTGAAATGGATTATGGGGAGGTTAGCTCTTGCATGACTAGTTTCCAAAACAAAAAGGAAATAATTAAGAGTTCTGAATTGATGATTCTTTCGGTGGAAAGATGATGGGGTTATTCAGTGAGTGATGAGATAAGACCAATGTATCATGTCCAACTTGGCCAGCCAGATGATTCCAAATGAAAATAAAAATGAAAATAAAAATGAAAAAGTAAGAAGAAGAAGAACAAAGAACAAACATACGGAGTGTGTTAACCTGCGCCGAATTCCCATTATTCTCACCATAAATATCACACCCTCAAATCCAAAATCTCCCATTATATTCTTTCTTTCTCTTTTTTTAATCAAAACGGGTATAATAAGGAAGGGTTGACCTTATACGCAACAGGGAACATTGCATCCATGTATCAACATGCATATGAAGAATGCCCTCACCCCACCTATATTACTGCCGAAGCTGAGGTACCTACTTGGATAGAAAAAGGACATAGATATGCCACCTCACCAAAGGCTATCAATGAACTTTGTTCATTGTCAAAGCTCTACAGTTGCTCAACTAACTAAACAGACCTTTGAAAGCGCCCAAACTATTCTTTCATTGTGTTAACTTCTTTCACAAATTTCCTTTTTTAATCTTCCTCAGTTTGATATAATCAGCTACTAGACATTGTTTCTATTAGACTACCTGTTGTTATCTCTTCTAGCGAAGAACTTAATGCTTGGCACATCTTTGAGACATATTTTTAACAAATTTCAAAGAAAAATGGCCTTTGAATTACGAATCGTAATCTGGTGAAAACTCCAACGAAAAATTCCGCCATCTCATAGTATCCCAAAACTCAAAGGAATCAAATATATGTCTCACTTTAGAAAAAGGAGAATCATACCATTTATCAAAGTGTTTGATTGTGCAAACTCCTTTTCACTTTATTTTATCTTTTAAGGGACGTAAGTTTGATTTGAAATAGTTCAAGCCTTCAAACCACAAAGAAAGGGTTTTGTTAGGGATTAAAAAAATGACAGCTGATGCTCATTTGGTGCATGGAATTTGATGAGATAAAAACAAAATTTTGTCTAAAGCCCATATTTGGCTACCAACTAGAATGAGATAAAAAATAATTTCATTCTCATTTTTATGGGATAAAATAATGATGACCAAAATGAGTGAATTATTTTTATCTTATTGTAATGAGTTTCATATTTTATTTTATTTTATTTTTTAATTATTTAATTTTATCATATCTTATCTTATTTAATCCATTCCAAATTTATAAAAATAATTTTATTCTATTTTGCACGTCAAACGAGAGCCATTAGTGTCATATTCATGATAGATAGAGGTGGCTTGTTTTATTTTATTTTTTTTACTCTTTTTCTTGTTACGGGGGCAGAGAAGTATCATAACTATTCTTAACAACCATAATAAAAGCTCCTCGTACATAATCATGTACGAATGTATCAGCATGGTTTTAATGAAGGTAAATAATTTAACAATTTCAGAATGTAGCCGTTAGGACTATTTTTAAAATATGATTTTAAATTTTCACAGAAAGATCAGCTGACAGATTGGACCCTCTTGGGCAAGCTATGGTCCAACCATGTGTAACTCGTGGCTTGTGCCGCTTAAGCTTCTTCCTTTCTTTTTTTTTCTTTTGTTTTTTTATTTGAACTCTCTCAAACACATCTTCAACTTTTATATTTATCAAATTCAAATAGACAAAAAGTGCAAGATTATATTTTCATTGAGAGAAAATTTCCTGTCTGCCAAGGACTAGGGTCATTTTAAGATTATCTGTGAACTACTTAAACATTAAAGATACAAACAAATATTTAACCGTTACTTTCTCTGATATATTGAAACTCATTCCCAGTTCCAATGAACAAAAAAAAAAAATGCATGGGAATCCAAAGCAAATGCTTGTAGCAAATAGTGTGGATTTCTGAAGATTTTGACAGTTCAATAATCTGCCGTTATAGATTTGGTGAATAGGGCAGCAAATAGATTCTTATATGGCTCACATGGACTTAAGACTACGCATCAAAATATTCGGAATCATATTCAATGAGTTCTTTCTTTATATTTCTTGATCTATGTAAATCCATTCTACAGCTCACATTACGTACAAGTACCAATGCTCATAAGGCATCGTGTATTTGGAACATTATCAGTTAACTAAGCTGCTTTAAATAGAACAAATACCTTAATCTTGTGCCATTGTTATCCTTCTGGTGTATGAGGTCGCAAATGGAAGCCTGAAGAACACTTGCAGCAGCGGACACACCCCAAAAGAAATGCTGTGAAACTTCCAAAAGAACCAGGCTGTAGAAATTATATTTTACAAATGCAGGACCATGCATGTCAGCTAGCCTTTTCAGAAAGAGTAGACATGAGATCATTTTGAGCTTTCTCAAGAGCACTTAACAAGTTCTCTGGTTTCCTTCCACCAGCCTGGGCAAAATTAGGCCTGCCACCCCCTCCTCCACCACATAACTTAGCTATGGGTCCTATAAACTTTCCCGCCTGAATCCCAAGATTAACAATTCCTGGACTAAATGCAGCAATCAGGCACACCTTGCCATCACCAGGAGATGAGCCCAAAACTACAGCTGCAGGGTCTTGTAGAGTGGATATAAGATGTTCAGCAGCACTCTTTAGTGCATCAGCATCCATATCATCCATATGCTCAACAAGAACCCTGGCAAACAGATAATTCTCAAAAAGGAAAGAAAAGGATACAAAAGCTCTTGCACGTGATTTCAGATTACAAAATTGAAATAGGAAACACCAGCTAGGCCCTGTTTGGTATAAAATTTAAAAACTTTTTTTTGTTTTTAAATCCAAGATTCTAAAAAAAACTTGTTTGATTGAAGTGTTTTTAAAATATTTAAAAACTGTTTTTTGATTTGACTTGAAAAGTTGTGAAGAAAACAAGAATACAATAAATTGTAGTTTTCATTGTTTTCTAAAAGTGAACTTTGAAAACAACTTTTTAAAAATTTATTTTTAGAAACCAATTTTAAATTGAATACCAAAATATCTTATGTGAATTATAAATTTTCTGTTTTCTTGTAGACATATTGAGCCCGACACTTGGGAGTTCATAGTTTTTTTTCTTTTTTAGATATATTTGAGCATGACACTTTGGAGTGGACCTAATTTTTCATTTATTCGAAGCATAACATTCAAATTTCAGCTTGTTCATTCAATTTTTACTCTTTGAGGAAAATGAAATCCCAAGATTTTCCATTTAGAAAAGAAAAACAAAAATTAGTACAAAAAATAAAAATATAAACTGATTTTTCAATTGCACGTGCCAGTGATGGAAATTGTGGATCAGACCTAGAGATGACAAGAAGAGCATACCTTATCATATTCGAAGTTCCTATAGATAATGCTTTATTTGCCACCATTGATGCTCTGTACACTGCCAATTTAGCGTGTACAGATGAAACTTCATTTCTGACCATCCGTAACTCCTCCAAAAGGCATTCCACCCTGGATGATACATCTTCCGCTTTCACCTTTACAGAAAAATGATTTAAATTTAATACATTAGCATTTCAAATATTTAGTTAAGCAATAGAAAAACCAGAGGGTGCACTTCAGATGTTCAACATCTCCCTCCTAGCAGATACTTAAACTGAGATCATAACATTGATAGCTTTGGTATCTCCTGCCTAAGAATACTGACTCAATTTGAAGTTTTGATGTAAAAAAAAGGCTAGCTTGCTACCATGAGGTTAACCCAGAAATACTGACGGGCATTTGACCCCAAAAATGTCTTGCAGACTCTATGGTAGAAGTATTAAAGGAAAAAAAAAAATCACCCTCGTAATGATTCATAGCCCTGACCTTGGAAGATTTCACAAATAAGGGTAGGAAACCATAATTCTTTTTATAACTTGTTTTTTTTTCGAAGATGATGATATCTTGAGATACTTGTACATTCACTTGAACATTCTGCTTTCAAACAAAGACAAAAATTCCTTAAAATGTCATTGGACTTCCATACTTCATGAAAGTATAACACTTTATCCATGTTTCTGGACATTATAAAACTAGTTAGAGATGAAAAGAATTTTTCCCATTTCTTTAATATTT
This sequence comes from Paratinospora sagittata, assembly GCA_035771175.1. NCBI lineage: Eukaryota > Viridiplantae > Streptophyta > Magnoliopsida > Ranunculales > Menispermaceae > Paratinospora > Paratinospora sagittata. The sequence goes on along the minus strand of CM069603.1, from coordinate 48,771,631 downwards.
ATCGTATCATGTATTATAGAAAAGCAATAAAGCAAAGTTCCCATGGTGGAGTCCTGAAGAAAAGCGTACCTTAAGTGTAGAGCATAGATGTTTCACTTGGTCATCTCGAACATTCATATATTCAATGAATGCTTCACCAGCTACAGCTTCAATACGCCTTATCCCTGATGCTATTCCCTGCTCTGACACTATTTTGAATCCACGTAGTTCAGAAGTATTGGAGACATGAGTCCCACCACAGAGTTCCATTGATACACCAGGAACTTCAACAACACGTACCTATCACATAGTAGAGGAAAACATCAGAAACTGCCTTCTCTTGTTCCTCCTTCCTCGTCATGAATTTAACATCCAAGTAGACTCAATTGCTACATTATATTTTCTACCTCACATTTAGAGTATCCCCAGCAATTAATGATTACACTTGCATAACATTTTTTTAAAATTAAGATTTTACTTTGTGGCCCATAAGTTCTTGATTGAACAATTAAGACAGTCATATTTAGGTAGGGGTGGGCCTTAATGCAAAGCAGAAAAGTTTGTTAGATTGTAACTTAGAGGTTGCAGATTTGAATCCAAAAACAGTCCCTCCATATTGTGAGGGTCCAGCATAGATGAATCTTTGCCTAAACACTGCAATGGTGAAAACCTCATGCACTATGTAGATTATTTTACAACTAAAGAGAGAAGATTTTTCTCTATGCTAGTTCTTTCCAAACTAATTGCAACAGCTACACAAATCCTTTGCATTATTCCACTTGAACATAAAAATTTGCTGATTTTAACCTCAGAATTAATGCAAAAACCGACCTTCAATTGTAATAAGACATTTATCATAATAATAAAAAAAACTAGTCAATTTCAATCGAGAATTAGAGCAGGTCAAAAATGTAAAACATCCAGACCTGGTCTCCATATTTTTCACCAAACATTGCAATGGCCCCAGCTTCTTTGGCATCTGTTAGAGGCATCACTTTAGTTTGTAGACTTGTTGCATCACTAATCCACCTATTGATCATTCCTTCAATTTCCATGATCTCATTGTCTACAAGGGGTCTGTGTAAGTTGAAATCAAACCGAAGACGGTCAAAAGCCACCAGTGAACCTGCCTGTGATGTTTCTCGACCAATTACAGTTTTAAGAGCAGCTTGTAGCAAATGGGTAGCAGTATGGTGAACCTGAAATATCCAACCAAAGCCCAATATTTTCAACATTGGTAACAGAAATCCAAGATAACCATGTCATGCAAGTATAGTGACTGTGGATTCTTTTTCTTTTAATGAATCATGAAAGCTAAATTTGTTTGTATTGTCACTCAATATGCTAATGTGTATGGATGTTCCTGATTATGCTGATTTCTCAGAATAAATTATGACACTTCCTTATCATTGTTTTTGGCTTAATCCCAGTACACACATCAGAAGAAGACAACCATTGGCTGTGAATCTGTGACAGCAAGGCTTCAAATTTAATTACTTATTCCTATCTAACAGTGAAGTGGATACCTTAGCTCGCTGTCTCAGTTGTGCATCTACAGCAGCTTCCACTTCAGCACCAATCTCTATATCTCCCTCCCTAACAGTACCCTTATGGACAAATATATTACCAAGAGACTTCTGGACATCCTTAATCTCCACTATAGTTTTCAATTTAGTCTCCACATCTGATACATAGAGAAATCCATTATCTCCTATTTGACCACCTGATTCAGCATAAAAAGGTGTTCTATTCAGCAAAACTTCTACATCACTTCCCTCAGAAACCTGTTTGACTGGGCTTCCATCAACAAGCAATCCCTCTATTACTGCTCTAGTAGAAAGAGTGTCATACCCTATAAATTCAGTATCAGGAATACCCTCTGTGATCCCCAAAGCATTTCCGACTGCAAGTTTAACAACTGTGCGAGCAGCCTGAGATTGATTTCTTTGTTGCTCCATTTCAATATCAAAAGCCTTCATATCTATACTGACACCTTGTTCTTCAGCAACTTCCCTTGTTATTTCTATTGGAAAACCATATGTGTCATACAAAAGAAATGCATCCTTGCCAGATAAACAAGGTCTAGTTCCGTTGTCACGAGCACTTAATATTGCACTATTTATCAACTGGTCGAGTAGCTTTTCTCCTCTCTCTAGTGTTTGTACAAACCGTAGTTCCTCCCTTCTCAACTCTTCAAGAATATAGGATGCTCTAGACTTCACATTTGGGTCTATTCCCTCACATAGTTCTATTACGCTCTGTGCAATGGCAGGTAGAAAAGCTCCTCCAATGTTTCCCTTACCATCTCCACTTATACCAAGTAATCTGCCAGTACGAATAATCTTTCTGATGAGCCGTCGAACTACATAACCTCTCCCAATATTTGATGGGAGCACCCCATCCGATATAAGATAAACAACTGCACGCATATGATCTCCAATAACCTGGAAAATATAAAGTCATAAACATGATCCGAAAAATAACAGTGATTGTTTCAATAAAATGTGAAAAAAGCAACAACATGATACCAAATTCCCCAACAAAATACCTTAAGCCAGGTTTTTACATGATCATCTGCTTCAGCATATGATACCATAGCTAATTCTGCAGCTTTCTCTATGATGGGATAAATCAAGTCAGTCTCATAATTGTTAGGAACCTGCAAAATTAATTACTCAATTACATTAAAATTTCTGACAAATTCTAACTCCAACGTTTAAGCATATGAGTAATGAGTAAAGTAGAAGAATAGCAACAATCTTATTATTTATGATATAGAAAGTTAGAAACTTTAAAACCAAGTAATGCTTAACATATTGAACCATGGACACCTTCTGAAGGATGCGAGCCATACGCTCAAGGCCAAGCCCAGTATCTATATTCTTCTGTTTCAAGGGTTCAAGAGATCCATCATCCTTCTTATTATATTGCATGAAGACCAGATTGTAGAACTCTATAAACCTGCTATCATCCCCCAAATCCTGTAATAAGTGTATTTTGGACAAATTCAGCCAAAACTAGTGAGTGACTATGAGATATAAAAAAATATATATCTGAAATTATCCACAAGGAAGCATACAGCATTGGAATATCCTCTCTCAGGATAGAAATCATAATAAATCTCGGAGCACGGACCACAGGGACCAGTAATGCCGCTCGTCCAGAAGTTGTCATCTTCACCCATCCTCTTGATACGATCCACAGGAATGCCCACCTGATGCAAAAAAAGAAAAAAAAAAACACATGCATAGAGAACGATAACAATTAACTATTTATCTTCCTTCCTCATTTATAATTGACATCCATTTAAAAAACAACTCTGACACACAATTGGAAAGGCCAAAAAGATGTAATTACGGACTGGACAGAATGAAATTCAGGGAAGATACCCTAATAAAGTAAGAGAAAGGCTGAATAAGTAGATATTGGATCACTCATAAAAATGATAAAACTCTACTCGGCCCACCTCTACTTTCTAATTACCAGCTTGATAATTGGATAGGGACTACAAAAATAGGAATCTAAATGGACTAATAAACATTATTATAAATTATGAAATCTTAATTTGAGATGGCAGTAGAGAACATGCTTCCCATTGTTTACGAGAAAGAAGAACTCATTTGTGTGAACCTAGAGAAGAATCAGCCAATCAAACTAAATCCAACTTTTGGGGTCCACATCGCCTATAAAATAATAAACAATTTGTATTTTCTGATATAGAACTCTAATAAGAAAAGATAATACTTATTCTCCCATGCATGCTCCAAAAGATCATCTCATTAATCCAAAAATGTATAACAAGAGAAGAAGTGCAAAAATAAAAGTGGCAACCAAATAAAACCAGCAACAAGCTTACCTCATCATGCCATATGGAGAAAGCTTCATCATCATCCTCAAAAACACTAACCCACAGTCTCTCAGGAGGTAGTGCAAATCTGTAAATGAGCATGGAAGAATGAAAAAAAATGCCTAATGGAAATTTCCAAACAAAGGACTATGTCTATAGAAGTTAAAATTGCATAAAAAAAAGATTGATATAAATGAATAAATAAGGACCTTTCACTTAAATAAGTAGAGAGATCAACAAAAGGACGGCCCTCTACTGAGTGTTGATTATTAATTATTTGAGATAAACCATACATAATGCGTTGCCGAATTGGTTGGAGTTGCTCCAATTGAAAATAAAAACAAGAGTGAACAGATTAAGATGGTTTAGACAAATAGAAGAAAGACCATTAGATACAACACTTACGAAGAAGAGTGACCTTTTGACAATTAACAATAATAATAGAGGGAAAGCAATACATAAATAACATGGCTAGAGATAACTAAGAAAGATATAACTACTTACAATATAATATTGAATAAACCTAGAAGAGCCAAGTGGAAGAAACAGTTTCATATAGCTAACCTCATGTAAGTGGGAAAAGGCTTTGTTGAGTCAAGTATTAAACACACTCCATTCAAAACAAATAGGAACTTTTGATAGTTCCAAGAAACTCTATAAGGATAAGTAACACATCAATTTAACTAACAAGGATATCATGCTCTATGTCTTATGGTCCTTTGCCATGTAAATTTTTTTTCAGAATTTCAACATCTAAGACAGTGTCACTCCTAAGCATAAAATAACCTTTTTTTAAGCATTGTCATCCTTCATATATTTATTTATCAGTTAAGACGCACATGCTTATAGGCACACACATACATTCATTTGTGCATATGTGCGTGCAAAGAAAAAGAGAGAGATTTAGTCAACTATTGATAGCTTTCTAATATACAGACATTTATATCATGGAAAACATGTTGAATCTAAAGCCCTAGCAAAGCTAGTTATGTTCTCATGGAAAGTATTAGATATATGTAACACAAACCCCAAGAAATATCACCTAAAAGAGACCGGAATCACATACGCAACCATGCCGTATAAATATTTCCAGCAAGATTCAGCAAATAAGTAAATTTCACCAGGCTTCAGTTAAATAACACAAATTTACCAATCTAGAGCTCATTGTCCATCAGCAATAAAAAATTTGTGCGTACTCCTTGGTTGTAAGCTCCCAAGCCCAATTAATTGCTTCCCTTTTGAAGTAATCACCGAAGCTGAAGTTCCCAAGCATCTCAAAGAAGGTATGATGTCGAGCTGTTTGACCCACATTCTCCACATCATTTGTCCGTATGCATCTTTGAGCAGTTGTAGCACAAGGTACTTGTCTGGGAGCCTAAAAAAGATGTCTTTAGTTAGGAAACTTCAAGATATGTACAACTGTATCCTTTTCAGAAAGTGGTTTGAGTTTTTAGATGGAACCTTTCTTAGTCTGAAAAAGGATCATCTCATGAAGGCGGGAGGCAAAGGAACTGGGGTTGTAATAATGCAGAAATGAGGCCATCCTATGAATACAGAATGTGATGAAAGGTCCAGAAATGCCAAAATTGAATTTCAAACAGATTAGGTTCACAGGGGTGACATAGAAAAATTCGATCATGGGAAGATATTCAGCATGGAGATATTTTATCCTTAAAGACGATTAACAAGGTTTAGTTACCTCACCATCGAAGAAAGCACTTTTAATTTGGAACTTCATCATGGGCACAGGCTATTAGTTAATCACGTGGAAATTAAGACTTATGAGAGAGGTTGGATTGGAGTTCATAGCAACAGAAAGGATAAATCCAGGTCATAAGAAATCTTCTCCACATGCATTATACCTTTCCAAGAAATATAGGTTTGAACTGAAGCATCCCAGCAATTGTTAGCAAGACAGTAGGATCATCTGGCACAAGTGAGGCACTTGGAAGGACTTTATGACCACGTGAAGCATAAAACTCAAGAAATTTATGACGTATAGAATCTCCAGTCACTGATAGATCCTTGGGCTTTTCATCAACTGTTTCCTTACTAGCATGTTGCACTGATGCTGAAAGTCCAAAAAAAAAAAACAACAAAGTTAGGACAATGTCCTTTGCATATGGAACAAATACAACAGTTTTTAAACTAAAAACATAAAAGAAGGGGAGAAGAAGAACCTGGTGTACTTCTTATTCGATATCGCATTTCCCGTTGTGATTTTGTGTATGAATTGTCATTATTCAAATTACACCAAGAAACTTGGACTAGGCTTCTTGCTCTAGATACTGCACAAGACCATACTTCAGCTCAAGAACTTGTGTAAAATTCAAGCAGAACGAATGAAACATTAAAAAAAATTTCTTTACCGGTCATATTTAAAATTAATAAATAAAAACAAACATATATAACATCAACTGGTTGCAGCAAACAAGATGAGAGAGAAGACATATTAGAATACGATAAGTCCCAAAGAATGAAGAATCCCTCACTAATCCCTATTCAACAAACCTGTTAACCGTAACCGTATCAGATTCTTAAAAAACAACGAGAATAACTAAAATTTTCAGCAATTATTGTACGTGATTTCTAGAGGAACTTGATTTCCTTACAGTTGGTCCAAGAAATTGGATTGGAGAAATGAATGAACTGCCAAACATGGGACGAGTGACAAAATTGGGAATCTTGTTAATTAAAACCAAATTAATCGAAGAAACGAATGAAAAATGGAAGAAATATAGTCAGTCATCCAACATCATGGTACAAACCTCAATAGAGAAATTCAAACCAAGCTATAGATTGAGGGTTATTTAACAGGTCTTGTAGATTAGAATTGAAAGCACGATATTTGATGAAACTAACAGTAAATTTAGTAACGAAAAGACCTGCCGGGAAGAATTTTAAACGAAGTGGACAATGAAATGTGAAGTAAAACGACTAAAACCAATGAAGTATAGAATTCGAGGAGTGAAGCGAAGTTGCTGATACCAGAGGCGAGACCACCAGGGTTGCTTCTTGCTCGTTTAGAGAAGAATGGTCTGGAAGCTAAGCTTGAAGCGACTGGTGGAATGAGAGGTTTGCAGACGTGAAAGCTTTGCAGTGAGTCAGAGAGCTTCAGCCTGTCCATGGTGGAAGCCTAAGAGGCAGAGGCAGCACCGCTCAGTACTGTCCACTTTCTCTGAGTGTGAGCTCCTTCCTTATTTGCTTGGTAGCCAAAGATTCAATTCGAATTAGCTCCATCCATATACGTTACAGTAGAGATAAGGCTTCGATCTCCACACATTGGTGATCCCACTTGGTTATTGGGCCGGTCCTATGATCTCGTGGGCTTTATCCAACTTCGTATAAGCCCAGCGCTCAAATGCTTCTTAGGGCTTGTATAATACTCTACAAAAGTACAAATGTGTCTAATGTATCCAATGATTGAAGGGCTTCATGAATAGTCATTTTACCTAGCATGATCGACCTTATAATTTGATGTTCCATTTTGGAAATAAAGCAAAAGCTTTTCCAAAGATCTCATCTACTTATAGGGTACTTTTCCAATTTTTCCTTGTGGCCAAATACTTGGTCGTTAGGTCAATGGATGTTGTTTTAACACAAGTATTATGTCATGTTAATTCCGTTAATCATATGGCAAGTGCCAACTAATAATTGCAACATTAAAGAAAGATACAAAAAAATATATCTACATGCACCAGCTGAACCCAACATGCGAGACTGAGATGCCTATCGGCCACATGATTTTTGGTATGAACATGCTGGAGATCACATAAATTGTGTTACCGCTTTAACTATGATATTTATATATGTTATGTCACTCTAGCTCACTTAAAAAAAATGACGGTGTTCGATATTTATCTAAAATATAGGTCTACATGTATCATTAATTATGTATCATAGGTTATCTAAAGAATTAACTCATTTAAAGTGATTTTAAGTTATTGGGCTTAATAATATTTCTTATGGTATGGGCTTCATAATGCATAGAGACTCATTATTAGTTAATTAGAGTTGATGAAATTTTAATTGAACTAGTATATAAAGAATATTATAGGGTTGTGGTCTCCAAGCCAACTCAATTTCCTATTCTCTTCTTTCTCATCTGCGAAAGAGATTTCATTAAACATTAAGGTGATTTGGAATTGGAAGACCCTAACTCCTTGTGTTTATTGTCATAGATTCAGGTATTCTTCTTATACTCTTGTTCTTGATGATCTAACATTTTTTGTGATTTATGATTTCTTCTTCTTCACTTAAAGAATCTTTCATTCGTAAGGCATGTGTTGATGAATTTACAACTGATGGATCCTTAAGATTTATTTATATTTTCACATTTAACTCTAACAAGTTGTATCAGAGCCTAACTTATTTAAATCCATCAATCATTCTTGTATCCTTTAGAAAGTTGATTTTTTGTTGTCCAAAATTAATTTTAGGATGAAATCATGAAACCCAATTTTTGGGTACTTGGATTTTGCAGTTTATGCAAATATGATGTTAGATTTGCATTGTAGATTTGGTTGTGGTTTCAAAAAAATAATGACGAGATTTTAGAGCTTGATTAGCTCAAAATGGTTTAATTTTCATGTTTTAATTTGGTGAAGAAGATAATAAAAAATAATAAATAAAGATAATAATAATAATTTCAGGGCCCACTAACCATTTGTTTATTCATGAATTTAATTTATGGAAAGTCGATTCCCCATTTAATAAATCAATTATTGTACATGGGTGACAGAAACAAGTTAAGTAATTAGTATATTTTATTATTTCTTTTGCAATCATGTCATATGGCTACACATGGTATATATTGTTAAAGTAATCTTAAAGACTCATAATCTTTCATGCGATAATGTTTGTTTTGTTAATTTTAGTAGAGCCTACAAAATTTACTTTTATAAAAGAAGACTTTGCTTTTATAATATAAAATTTGCTTTTATAAAGAAGGTATGAATAAGTCCAATTAATGTTATTTTATTTGACTCATCTTGCTCGTACCTTTTATTTCTTGAATGACGTATCATTCAGGTTATAAGCTGTTTGAATGTCATATCATTTCAAAATAAATATATTGAAATGAATTAATTGAAATAACATATCGCTAAAGTGACCTCTCTTGTAGAAATTATTTTGTTTTGAAATATAAAAGGTTGCGAGCAAGCAACTTATGTGAATATTAATCGGCCTAAAGAAATGTTAATATTTAATTGAATTACATATGCACATGTGGTAATAAATACGTAATAATTATTTGGTTTTACATGTGAACAATGAATCAGCCCAAAGGAAGATTTATTGTTCAATATGTTCTTATTATCAATGTTTGATTACTACACCAAGATATCACTTACAAGTTAATATTTTTTCCAAAGACAAACTATTAATGGAGTGTCCAGTATCTTAAGATGGGATTTACCTTTATTTGAATTTAATTTTGTTTTGAGACTTATATGAGCTTGTTTTATTTGTTTATTGTTCTCTGTTCAGCTATGACTTCTGCTAATATTAATGTCAACATCAATTCTATCCCTATCCTAAATGGCTCTAACTTCAAGTCATGGAAAAAGAACCTCTTAATAGTTCTCAGAGTCATGGATCTCGACCTTGCATTAAGGACTGATTCTCTCCCACCTCTTATGGCTAATAATACTTCTGATGACAAGAAGGATTTGGAAAGGTGGGAAAAATCAAATCGCATAGGTATGATGATCATGATGAAGGACATTTCAGAAGCATTCAGGGGCACAATGTCTGAAAAGATAACTACGGCTAAGGAGTTCCTTGCGGATATTGAAAAAAAGGTTTCTTAAGAACATAAAGGCTGAAATAGGTACGCTATTGACAAATATGATTTCAATGAGGTATAAGGGGCAAAGGCAATATACAGGAGTACATCATGGAATTGTCTCATCTTGCTTCAAAGTCGAAAACACTTAAGCTCGAACTCTCTGAGGTCTTGCTGGTGCATTTGGTTTTGATATCCCTTCTGACACAGTTTAGCCAATTTAAGGTGAGCTACAATTGTCAGAAAGAGACTTGGTTTCTGAATGAACTCATCTCACACTGTGTTCAGGAAGAGGAAAGGTTAAAGCAAGATAAGACAGAGAGTGCTCACCTGGACTCAACCTCTAAGGATAAGGGAAAGAAAAGAAAGAAGGATAAGGATGTTGTAGATATGACACCTCAAAAGAAACAACAAAAGAAATCGAATGAATGGGGAGGTACTGGTTATTTCTTCTGTGTAGCTGAAGGGCATAAGAAAAAACAATGCACCAACTATCACGCATGGCGTGTTTAGCAAGGTATGCTTCTTAATTTGGTTTATTCTGAGGTTAATTTAACTTCGGTACTTAGACACATGTGGTGGATAGATTCTGGTGCAACAACTCAAATCAGTGTGTCCATGCAGGGTTGCCTGAGTTGCCGAAAACCAAGTGATGCTGAAAAATACATCTATGTGGGTGATGGCAAGATGGTTCAAGCTAAGGTAATAGGAAAATTTAGATTATTGTTAAAGACTAGATTTTATTTGGATCTTGTTGAGACATTTATTGTACCATCTTTTAGACATAATTTAATTTCTATTTCTACTTTGGACAAATCTGGTTATTCTTGTTCATTTGAGAATGAAAATTTTACTTTGTTTCATGATTCAAAATCTGTTGGTTTTGGTTCTTTATCAAGATATGATAATCTTTATTTAATTGATACAATTGCTTCATTTAATGAATCCTTGCAATTAATTATACGAGGTATCAAAAGAAAATTAACCAATGAGAATTCAGTTGCGTTATGGCACAAGAGATTAGGTCATATCTCCAGACAGAGAATAGAGAGACTCGTGTTAGACAAAATTCTAAATCTCTTAGATTTTACAGATTTTGATGTTTGTGTTAACTATATAAAAGGAAAACAAACCAACAAAATGAGATTTGAAGCCAACAGGACTTTGGACGTCTTAGAACTTATACATATAGACATTTGTGATCCATTTCCTACAGTTGCTTGGAATGGTTAACAATACTTTATAACGTTCATAGACGATTTTTCCAGATATGGCTATATATATCTCATTTATGAAAAGTCACAGTCGCTGGATGCGGTAAAAAATTATAAGGCTAAAGTTGAGAACCAACTCAGCAAAAGGATAAAAAGTGTCTGATCTGATCGTGGTGGTGAATATTATGGCAGATATGAGGGTTCAGGTGAACAACATCCAGGACCGTTTGCTAAGTTCCTAGAGGAATGCAGTATCGTCCCACAGTACACTATGTCGGGTTCGCACACTATGAATGGTGTTGCTGAAAGACAAAACAGGACGTTCAAGGGCATGGTGATAAGTATGATCAGTCATTCTATCTTACCAGAATCACTCTGAGGAGAAGCACTTAAGATTGCAACTTATATCCTTAACATAGTTCCAACTAAGGCGGCTACCAAAACCCCTTATGAACTTTGGACGGGCAAAAGGCCTAGTCCAAAACACTTACATGTTTGGGGATGTCCAGCTAAGGTAAGGCCTTATAGGCTTAATGAAAAAAATTGGACTCAAGGACTGTGAGTTTCTATTTTATTGGATACTCTGAAAGATCTAGGGGGTACAAGTTTTATGATCCCACAACTAAGTCAATTTTTTAGTCGGAAAATGTCCGGTTCTTTGAGGATGTGGAGTTTGTGGGGGTAGATACAATTAAAAGACTTTGTCTTTGAAGAGGAATATGTTGATATTCCCACAAGTGTTATTGACATTGATCAGGGTCTTATTCCTGACCTTGTTCAAGACACATCAAATCAGGACAATGTCATAGAACCTCCCATTCAAGAAATTGTTCCAGAAGAACAAACTCTTGCACCTCAAGAACCTATGTGTCACGACGCCCCTGACGTAGGCTGACGTCATGACCGGCACAGTATACTATACACTATACATACTCATATACAATATATAATACACTGTCAGCCTCAACAGACATTCATAATAATTTTCAACTGTCACACCCTGGGTTGCACAGCGTGCCCCCTACCCAGGTGTGGGCGCACCCCCTCGGGGCGAACGCCTAGCCATTATGGATCCATAATATTGTCTTATCACCATGTAGCAACCCAACCGCAACTGGTCTACATCGAAACGATTATTTGTCTGCCACTATTCATAAATAGCGCAGGGCCTCCCCCAGAATCGAACTCGAGACCTCCCTTAAGGAGTCTAATTTCGCATTCTGAGAAGCCACTGAACCATTGGCTCAGTGGTTACTAGGAATGCGAAATCTAACTCCTTAAGGGAGGTCTTGAGTTTGATTCCTAGGGAGGCCCTGCACTATTCATGAATAGTGGCAGACAAATAATCGTTTCGATGTAGACCAGCTGCGGTTGGGTTGCTACATGGCGATATGACAATATTATGTGGTACTATGGCTGGCGTTGGCCCCGAGGGGGTGCGCCCACACCTGGGTAGGGGCACGCTGTGCAGCCCAGGGTGTGACATCAACAGTTTTGGAAATTTCGACAGCATCTCCCCTATAAAATGGACATTTCACATTTTTTCTGATATACCACAAATCAAATCAAATCAAATATATATATAATCATCACATTCAGTCCATTCAGTCCATTCATTCCACAACTTAAATTCTCACCTGATAAATATCTATGATCATCTCATTTCATCATCCAATATATTCAGCTATATATATACTCACACATCCCATCTAGATAATAATATAGATATGTAGGATGTGATATATATTCATTTGAAAATAAAGAAACTATAATCTATTTCCTTCGCATATACGTACACTAACTCGTGCTTTTCCTTTTAACTCTGTACCTGAAATATTGAAGGAAATGGAGTGAGCAACCAACAGCTCAGTGAATATATCTCTTGATATGACAATTATATACATTTAGGAAAACATGGCATTTCAAATCATTTCAAACAAGTATTAAACACATGCATCATTCAACGAATGTATTATACATGTCAACAACATAATTTTCATAAGTTTTCAAGAAAACAATGCATCTTTTTTTCACAAAATCCACAATCTCCCTCCTTCAAGGCAAGAGAGCGGGTCTAACCCTTATATAACCGTTACAAGGTAGCCACAATCTCTCATTACCCAATTCACAGTCATTTCAAGAATCTCCAATCCTTGTTAGGACATGCCTACTGACAATGAGGTTACGCATAACACTTATCCGGGTCTAATTCCTAACGAAATGACACCAACTTGCCTTTGCAAGTCTTACATGCTCCAATGCTAAAAAGAAATCATTTATGAATGCAAATTAAAACCCAATGCAACATTCTATGCATAGCATATTTACATTCAAACATTTCATATATTTAAAATGTCATACAAGAACCTAAATCAAGAAAATATACTCACAGTACAAGACTTTTCAACTTAAATACCATCCCCGTCGCTTTCGAGTCCAGCTCCAATTTAAATCCATAAATCTAACTAACTTAACCTGTCACAATCACTCCATAATTCAATTTCATTTATTCATATCTATTTACATATTTAATTTCTCAACTCACTTCAAATCACCCATAATAAAGATTAACCTTAAAAATATTATACACATTCTGTGAATTTAGATTCTAACTTCATTTAGGACTCATAAGTAGTTGAAGAAACTATTATCTCGTTTCTGTAGTCAATCTAGATATTTCCACACGAAAGAACAGTGAAAATAGATTTCTCATTTCATATTTTCACTAATTCTCAGTTTATTTTTCTACTGGAACATATATCAATTTTATTAAAAATCTAGAACATTCCTAAAATTATTCTGTCCACATCGACACGTGTAAAATCACTCATTCTATCATTCTACTACCTTCAACAGGTATCTTATTGAGGTTTTACACGTTCGCGAAGGTCACGACAGTGAATTTTACTCACCAAACTCATATATTTAGTTACTAAAAATATCAAATCATATCCAAAAATCATGATCTTAACATCTAAACGTCCGAAATTCAATTCTCTACGATTCTATGATCTCAAACAGGAGTTTCATTGGATTTTAGTTCCATTTTATTCACTGGATATGATCATAGTAGTATTCACATCGTTGTTCGCGTCATCATATTCTTTGGAAACGTGTATATTTTTACTAAAATTGTCAAACGGTCTCCAAAAATCATGAACTTAGCATCGATGGACTCGTAACAGTGCATTCTACCATTCTATAGCCTTAAACTAGAGTTTCATCGGGTTTTAAATGATTCAAATGGTCTCCAATCGAAACTCTAAATTCCAACAAACTTCCAACGGCTATAAAAATTTTAAATGAACACATAAATGAAATCTAACCACATATTCGAGGTTCCTACAGTCTAAGGAGTGTTTTCCAACCTTTCTAGCGAATTTTCATTCACGTTGGGTTAAAATCTCAATTTTTGCAAACGTCGTAAAACGACTCCTACTGTGACGCCCCGAAAATTATTTCATCTAGCCCATAACCCAATTGCACTTTGCCCAAACTCGATGCGTTGCCTTGTTATGTTTGGTGTTTGTTTGATGGTTGTTTAATGTTTGTATAGTTGATGCTTGATAATGTATATAAATATGTGTATCATAAATTATATATGGGTCACGTTAAATTAAATTATAATGCATATGTTATTATTTATGCATGGGCCCATTAAACCATGAATTGATATGAGTTAGGATTGATTGAATAAAAGGATAAATGAGAATGAAAATTTTGTGTATTAAATGGATTGGACATTTAAAATACATCATGAGATTGGTTAAAGTACATGTGGTTGGTATGGGTAGTATGAGATCAACACATGTGAAGGTTGGTGCATGAAAGTGGACAAGTGTCCCATGCCCACTTCTCTTCTTCAAGGAAGTGCTAGAATGAGTGGAGGGAATCAAGTAGAGAATCAAGGAGGGAATCAAGGAGAGAATCAAGGAGGGAATCAAGGAAGTGCTAGAAAGAGGTGAGTGGAGAGAAAGGAAAAAAAGAAGAGAAAGAAAAGAAGAGAAAGGAAAGAAGAAGAGAAAGGAGGGATTTGCAGGAGGAAGATCTCTGCGACGTTTTCATCAAAGAGCTGGATCTTTGCGATATATGGTCAGATTGAGCTCAAAATTTGTCAGCAAGTTCGTAGCTTATGGTTATTCATTCAGGTCGGTGGAGATCTTGATCAGAGGTTTCGTCTAAGAGATCTAACCTCTCAAACAAAGCTAGTCGGAAAGTCTGGATTTATCGCGCCGTTTCTCTCAAACTTCTAGATATCCTTAATCTACCGTTGGATGGATATAAAATTTGTGTATGTAGTGTACAACTGATATTTCTGAATTATGAACGGTGGAGATCTTGATTAGATGTTTTGTGTGAGAGATTTAACCTCTCAAACAAAGCTAGTCGGAAAGTCTGGATTTCTCGTGCCGTTTCGTTCAAACTTGTAGATATCCTCAATCTACCGTTGGACGGATATCAAATTTGGGTATGTAGTTTATAACTGATATTTCTGTATTCTGAACGGTGGAGATGTTTATACATTTAGTATTTTGTGTGATATAGTCATATAAGTTTGAGTATTTGCAGCAGGAAAGGAGAAATTGTCTAATTAGAGACTTGTTCATCAAATATACTTATCTTTTTGGTCCACCGTTGGATTGGGTTGATATTTGGACAGAAGGTTTGTTTCTTCACATACTTCGATCTGTACGGTTGATTTTGTGATTACATATTTTTGTTGGTAGATTGATACATCTGAACAGAATATTAAATGAAGAATTTGTAGGGTTGCTTGTATTAGACCTAAATTTAGAATATGAACTTAGACCTTTCCAAATAGCTTGCATGTCAACTATGTTGACCTAGTTGCCATTGTTGATGAACCCATGATGCAAAATTAGTGATATAAATGGCTGAACATGGTGACCTAATGTAAATCGGCAATATGGCCTAAGTATGAAAATTTTCATATTTTAGGGCTTTTGATGCTTTTGGCCTAGAATCATTGAATTGATGCAACTTATGTTTAATTAAGCATGATTAGGGTTGATTATGCTACTGATTTGGTGGTTGTGACCATATCATGGGTTAGGCCTACTTGTGATCAAGTGACCCAATTTGGGCATGTTTATGCCTAAGGAATTGAAAATCAGTATTTTTGATTAATAGAATGGTTTATGAATGAGAACTATGCATTAAAGGCCTAAGTCATGTGATTTGAGTTGAATGATGGGATTAGATGGAATTTAGGCCTATTGTTTATATGTGGGCTGATTTAGGGTTGATGTGTAATGTCTATGTGATTGAGCATAGAAATTGATGTATGGTAGGATATTGATGTATGTTTCAGGATCTTGATTGGGTTGATTCGGTTTGGTGGTCGTGTGTGGTTAAATACTCTCGCGAGGCTTGGTTGTAAGTAGACTTCATTTATGATTATATCTTTTATGTCATCATATCACTTATATATATATATATTGTATGTTGAAAGCATGAATGTGTTCTAATATTTTGAATGATGCATTGATTTGAGAAAACCTTATGACTTTGGTTGGGCCCATCTATCTGGCTAATAGGGGGACTTAACATTGTCATAGGAGGGTTTTAGGAAAGGAAATGATTGGGGTCAACGGTACGGTAAAATAGAAGTGCACTAGTAACCCCAAATAAAACATGATTGGGATCAACGGTACGGTGAAATAGACGTGTACTAGTAACCCAATGCATGTGGAACGTGGATCCAAATTGATAAGCTTTTACTTGCATCGAACTTATTATAAATGCTTGATATTTATATGTTATGAGCTTTTAATCATGCTACACATTGACATGCATACATGATATTTATTGATGAGTATTGATAGCATATTTGAATTCTATTCACTGGGCACCATTGGCTCATCCTCATTTTCCTCTTTCAGGTCCTTCTGTCCCGAATAAGGGCAAATGAGTAGTTATATCTTGAGGGCCTTGCCTGCGAGAGAATCCAAAGCTTCGATGTGAGTTGAGAGACATTTTGATTGAACTGTGTTTTAAATTATGAAGTATTATATTTTGGATTATGTAATTATAATACTTACCACATTGTAGTATGGGTGAGTTGGGACTTGTTAGATATACCATGTGGGCATATGACGATTTTTATTTGTACCCACAATTTTGAACTTTATGTGTATGTCAATTTTAATGTACTGTAGGGATTATGATTTTATTTATGGTTCATTTTTATAGATTATCTCTTGTTTTTGATGATTAATACGGTGGGTAGTTTTGTTTAGTACCTTTTGATATTATGTCGTTATTTGAGATAAGGCTCGTAGGGTCTCAACCACCTCACGGGAGTTGAGGAGTGGTCGGAGATACCTACGCCGGGCGTCCCACCCCGGCATTTCGCATGCCACTCCCTGCGGGGTTGGTGATCCGGGGCGCGGGGTCGCCACACCTACAGCAAAAATTACTCCGCTAGAATTGTTACAGCTAGCTTAGAGATCAATTTTACGAAGAAATAAAGTTAAAATCACTTACCGCGAGTTCCGATTTGACGTAAATCACACGTTCCTTCCTCCGTTCTTCTTCGTTCTCTTCTATCTCTCTCTCGTTCTTCTTTCTTTTCGTTTCTTTGTTTCCAGCAACTTCTTTCCTCTTTTGTTTTAATTTTTTTATTTTCTTGAACGGTTGAGAGAGATATAGATTAGCAAGGAGAGAGATTAACGATATATATTAAACAATGATCCTATGCTTTCAAAACCTCTTAATTAAATAACTCTCATTCACCTTATTAAACTTATTAAAGCAACTTCCCCCATCTATTAATCAATTTAATTCAACTCAATTCACATATCTAATTAACCAACCCATTCAACTAATAAAACTTTTATTCTTTATTTACTAATTTTATTTATTTGCTCATATTCCTTAAATATAGCATGTATTTCATACACGCGTATATCACACGCATATACTTGGCTTCTACGTATAACATACGCGTATCATACATCTCGGTATACGTGTAATTTATCGTATGTATTTCATTAAAACTACGGGGTGTTACACTATGCCATTAAGAAGATCCACTAGAGAGAGGAAAAGTGCAGTGTCATACGACTACATTGTATATCTCCAAGAACATGAGGTAGATATTGGAATGATGGAAGATGATCCGATCAATTTCCATCAAGCCATGCAAAGTTCTAACTCTCATAAGTGGATTGATGTCATGAACGAAGAGATTAAGTCCATGAAAGACAATGACATGTGAAATCTTTTCCCATTGTTTATCGTCATGTATTCATGTATTTTTCTTCTACTCTTATTTTTTATGATCTAACATGATGATATTTGAGTTGTGTTCTTATAATTTATGATTTCATCTTCTTCACTCAAAGGTATGTGAATCTTTTATACGTAAAGCATGTGTTGATAAATTTTTAAACGATGGATCCTTAAGATTTGTTTATATTTTCGCATTTAACTCTAAGTAATTGAAAGATTCTCTCAAAAACAATTTGCTAGGTACTCGAGCTCTAATAATGTTGATTAGAAAATAAAATCCAACTTTAGTGGTGGTTGTTTTTTTTTTTTTTTAATATATCGTTGGTTGAAATGTATAAGTACATTGTTTAGACTTTTAACTAAATTGTATGTTGCCTTAAAAAAAAAAAAACACAAGAAGAAAACTAAATTGTATGTTGCACACCGTAAAAGGTGTATACTACTTTCCGCTTCGGAGCCGGAAATAAAAGAAAGTTTCTTTGCGTCGAAGCAAGAAAAGGGTTCGTGGGTTTTGGTTCCATAACAAGCATACCCACGCCATCCGACACTCGTGCCTCAAAAAAATGGCCATACACCCACTTGCGCCAACACTTCCTGCTGCCTCTCGCCTGCTGACCACTCAACTTGTTCCGGTTCTAGTGCCACCCGCGCGCGAACCACCCTTTCTCTCTTCACTTACAACTCTTTTTATGCTTCTCTTCCTACGGATGCAAATCGTGCCGTCACGTTTCAAATGCCATGTTAGAGAACACACTTCCTGAAGTGTACTCAATTTGATCAGCATAACGTTTGTCTGTGCCATTTTCTTTTTCTTTTTTACAAGATTATAATAATTTTTTATTTTTGAGTTTATTCTACCAACATTATAAATTACTTTGGAGACCGTGCAGACATACAACATAAACTTACACCAATGACCCATTTTGACCGATTTACTAAATAATTATGACATTTTTGTTTTACCTTCAATTTGAATTATTTAAAATGTGTTAAAAAAAATAAAAATAAATTATATATTTTAAGTAATTTTTCGATTACCAATGATAGCTCTGGTGGCTGTTAAATATTAAATGCATTCAAAAAGGTAAACTTATCTTTTTTTTTTGTTAACCCTTGTACTTCATTTATACTTAAGAATTCAGACTCAAATTTAATAAACTATGGTACCTTTGCATTAGATACAAGTAAATAGGGGATAATAACTCTAAATATCCCTATTTTGAAGCTAAAAAACAGCCTGGCAAAGCTTGTGTTAAAACATGCAATTTCTTGATACACACGCCTTTCTATTTACAAAGAGAAAGGGCAAGCACGAGAAAAATGATGATAAATTTTAATTCGCATGACTGTATTTTAAAATATGAAAACAAAAATATAGTGTAATTCGTATGTTACAATCATGCTTTTAATGTTTTCTATATTTTCCAAGATCCTTACGTAACCATACAATTTCCAACCTCACTAAATATAAATGAAGTCGGTAAATCAACCTACAAATATTCAAACTTACACTTTATTTATTTATATTATTTAATCCAAGACTGATTTTTATTTTGTCTTTCTCTACAACCAGTCATTGCCCTCTTACTAATTTTTATTTTATTTCATTCAAATTAACGCTACCATTTCAAAGCCTGATTTAGTATTTTTTATTCTTTCAATTAACTAGTCATTAATTGCCCTCACGACATGATTTCAAGTGTGACGGCCTATAGTAATTCAAGAACTTAATTGATTTCTTTGATGGCGGCCTAACAACATTTCTCTTATTTTATTTTATTTTTGCGTGGGGTTGAACGGATCTGAAAATGGTAGTCGAGTTTGGCCGCTTCTTCTTCAACTTATTATAAGTTCAGGGAAAAAGAAACAGAAATGCAAAAGAGACGAAGCGATTGATTTTCTTTCTAATATGGCGCAAAGTGGCGACGCCAATGACGCCAGAAGTGGCTTCTGCAAAACCAACTTCATCTTCTACAGCAAGAGAAAACCAATGCCATTACCCTCCAACGAGTATCTCGATGTCACCACATTCATCTCATCTCATTGCCACTTCGGTCGCATCGCCTTCATCGACGCTTGCTCCGGCCGCCACCTCACCTTTCCAGAAGTATGGCGAGCCGTTCATTCAATCTCCGATTCTCTCTTCAACCTCGGGATTTGCAAAGGCGATGTGATCCTAATCCTCTCTCCCAATTCCATTTTCTTCCCTATAATCTGTCTCTCCGTCATGTCTCTCGGCGCCGTCGTCACCACCACCAACCCCGTCAACACCGCTAAAGAAATCGCCGCTCAGATCGCCGATTCTAAACCAGTCCTCGCCTTCACCACTCAGTCCCTCCTACCCAAACTCGCCGGAACCAACCTCCCCGTCGTTCTCATCGGCGACAACGACGATAAAACCGGCTATGAAACACTACCCATTTCTTCATTACACGAGATGATGACGAAGAAGAAGTATCGGAGCCAATATAAACAGCGCGTATCTCTAGATGATCCGGCGGCTCTGCTGTACTCATCAGGAACTACTGGGAAAAGCAAGGGCGTGGTTTCATCGCACAGGAACTTGATAGTATTAGTTCAGAATATACTGAGTCGAGTTTACTCGGAAAGTGGGAACCAGACCATCATCGCTACGGTTCCAATGTTCCATATCTACGGTCTAGCGTGGTTCGTGGCGGGGGTTTTGGCTTCGGGATCGACGGTGGTGGTGCTCCCGAGATTCGACATCAACGAGATGCTTTCTGCTGTGGCAAAGTACAGAGTGACGTACCTGCCGATCGTGCCACCTGTGATGGTGGCGATGATCAAGGACGCGGAGAGGATCAAGAAGAGGTTCGATTTGCGGTGGTTGCAGTCGGTTTTATCAGGTGGGTCGCCGTTGAGTAAGGAAGTGATAGAGGGGTTCCTGGCGGTGTATCCGACGGTTAAGATTCTTCAAGGGTACGGTTTGACGGAGACGACGGGGTTGGGTGCGTCGATGGATTCGGTGGAGGAGAGCCGTAGGTATGGGAGTGTGGGGTTGTTGGCGGCGTCGCTGGAAGCGAGGATCGTTGACCCGAAGACCGGGAAGTCATTGTCGGTTAATCGGACGGGTGAGCTTTGGCTGCGTGGCCCTTCGATCATGATAGGTAAGTAGGAACTAACAACTTTGTACTAACGGTTTTACTCTTTTGAACTTGATTTGAAAATAGTCAAAATTCGTGAAGTTGGTGGAAGTCAATATTTGCTGAACCAAAGAGGTAGCAAAATCTAGCTCTGGTTTCAGTGTGTCTTCTACTTTTCCCCAGAGAGGGACACATGAATCCGTTTTCGCGGGTTGAGTTTGGTGGTTCTGTTTTATATAGGTTATCCGGTACTTTCCGGTAGCTTAGGTAGCTTTCCATTATGGAGCCACGTGCCTACTCATTTAATACGCTTTAAATTTATTTATTTTTCAACTTTTTACCCACTTGTTCCTTCTGTCATTTTTATTTTTTAATTTTACCCTTTTCACATGAACAAAATATAAAATATTTTATAAACATTTTTTATTTTTACATTAGTTCATTATTACCTCCGCCAACTTTTTCAAAAAAATTTCCTGGGCAACAATTTTTTTTTGTCAGTATTTTAACTTACTAAATAAATATTTGATTTATTTTTCAATATAGACTATGCTGCTCAATCTAATAAGGAGTCTAGTGTAAATAAAATCACTCAAACCTTCAAACCATAATTTTAATAAGGTGTCCAGTGTAAATAGAATTTCTCAAACCTTCAAACCATAAATTCTATATTGTAGCATAATTTATAAAAAATTTTATATTAATAAAAATTGTTGTCCAGAAATTTTTTTGAAAAAGTTGGCGGAGTTAATAATGAACTAATGTAATAATAAGCTACTGGGAAGTATCGGGTAACCCCGTACCCTCTCCGTAATGAGTAGGCGCACTCCTGTCTCGTCTTTTGCCACCTGTATCATTCTTGAAGTATACGTTACGCATTTTATTAACGAGTAATGTTTTACTAATGATATTATTGAATTTGTTAAATTATTTCGAATGACGTGTTAATATTTGATTCAAGATAATTTATTAACTCTGACAATGTTAATAAACTGTGTTTTTAAAATATTTTCGTTCGTTTAATTTATTTTTTAAAATAATATAAAAAAATATTAAAGTAATATTTAAAGTATAAATTACCATTAAACATATTAAATTACCTTGAATCATATACTAACACATATTCGAGGGAATCAAAAAATGTATGTGATTAATATATATTTTGAATATATATATTATATGTCAATATAACATTCCTCAATACTATATATATGGTAAAAATAAGAGTTAAGCCAAGATCAACATAACCCGTGAGCCTGATTGATTGTCCCACGCAAACAGTACAAAATCTCTGTTTCTCCAAATCATTACTTCAACCGAGTTGTATGGCTAGTGGAAACATTTTCCATTGTATCAGATCTTGTAGTAAAGGAGCAGCCCCTCTTTGTTAGTTGGCTGAATGAAATGGTTTTCAGTAATATATATATATAGTATACATAAATTCAAAATCCACCAATAACCTTAATTTGAAAAATATTATAACTAATAACATGAAAATTTTCAAGTATAATAATTTTTTTTTTTTGAATATGGTCTCATGTTTTTGTTCCATAATCCTAACTTCGGTTCTCCAGACCCACTAATTATCTCACTGATGAATTGTGGGATACTTGTGCTAAAGGAGTTGAAATTTAATCATGGTGGAAAACTTGTTTGAGTGTTTTTTAGGCTTAATCTCTGGTGGAAAGTTCTTGTGTTGTTTATGTTTAGCAAGAACAGAGGAAGTACAGCTTGGGTTATTTATTTATTTAAGTAGTGACGGTGGTTGTAATATTGTTGATATTATAGGATACTTAAACAACCCTGAAGCTACAGCATCAACATTGATCTCTAATGGATGGATGAGAACTGGTGATCTTTGCTACGTAGATGATGATGGATTCATTTTTGTGGTTGATCGGTTGAAGGAGCTAATCAAATACAAAGGCTATCAGGTGAGTAAAATTAATTTCATTACATTTATTTATTTGTCATGATTTAATTCACAGCTGAATTGTATGTATTTGATAAGGATCATCAAGATGGATTACTTACTTCTAAGCCAAATGTTCTGTATAAATATATGGATGGAAGATATATAACTGAGATTGAAGTTTCCTTGATCTTGCCCTATGCATTTATATTTCTTTCATATTGATTGCTAGGTTCCCCCAGCAGAATTAGAGGCACTGCTGCTTACTCATCCCCAGATTGCTGATGCTGCTGTAATACCGTAAGTTTTTGTTCTTCTTTCAATAAATTTCATCTCTATGCTAACTATAGATGAAAGGGTAACATGTTGATGATAGTTTGATGTGTATTGCTGGGCCCTTATCTAGCAGTTATAGCTTTTAGGTTGAGTGATTTCTAACATGGTATCAAAGCCTTGATTTTGTAAGAGGTCTTGGGTTCAAGTCTCATTATTGACATTTGCGTAATTCTTATTTACATAATTAATATTTCTCTTTTTCTATTTCTATTTTAGCTTTCCACGTGCAGGATAGGACTGCACGTGAGAGGAAGTGTTGATGATAGTTTAATATGCATTGTTGAGCTTTTATCTAACAACTATAACTTTTAGGTTGAATGATTTTTAACACAGTGATCTGCAATAAAATTAATCTAGTTTAATGTATTAACCCCCTTTTTTTATGGGTCAAGATTGATGAGCTAATGGCTATCTAACTAACATCGTCAATTGACTGAAATATCTTTATGCGGAGGAATTTTATAATTTACTTTGGAAGATTTAACGTATTAACTACTTAACATGTTGCAGATTTCCGGATGTGGAGGTTGGGCAGTTCCCCATGGCGTATGTGGTTAGCAAAACGGGAAGCAATTTGTCAGAGAGCACGGTGATGGACTTCATAGCTAGACAGGTAATCAAATGCAGCCCGTCAAACCCCATTTATAACTTAGTTTTTTTACTTGGGTGAATGCATCTAATTTTACCATTAGGAAATAGGAAGTGCTAAAATGACGCATTTGATAGTTTCATGCATTGCAATCTGATGTCTGCTAATCTATATAACTTAAACTTGTTATGCATGCAGGTGGCTCCATATAAGAGAATTCGAAAGGTCGCATTCGTGACCGATATCCCCAAAAACCCTTCTGGCAAGATTTTGAGAAAGGATCTCATTAAGCTTGCGCTTGCACTTGCGACCTCCAAGCTTTGACGCCTTTCTCCCATATGCACTTGGCGCTGGGGTGCTCTAACAGAGACTATACGCAAGCTCGGCGATATTCCTCTCATTCTTTATTATATACCTTTGTTCCAAATGGAAATTCAATCCGTAAGCAAGCATAAGTGGTAAATTATTCGTAATTTGAAAGTTATATGATTATAGGAGATCAATATAAACACCAGCCGAAAAAGCTCTTGTTTGTAACTTGATGAAATTTCACGTATTAAAGAAAAATATGTTACAGTTGATATGAGCACTAGAAAATTTGTATAAGGTGATTCATAATTTACCGAAGATTTTTTATTTTTTTTTCAAAGGTATTTTTACCTCTTAGAGCACTTAATTAGTGTTTCAGTGCAAAATTCTTTTAAGAAATTTTACACTCCTTAGAGTGAGATCCAAATGGTGTAGATGAAAAAATACTGCTTGAAGTAAAGTCAATGAATCTGATCTTTCAAGTACCATTTGGACTTTTAAGAGTAAAATCTTCCATACAATCTGTTAAATAATTGACTTTCAACTAAAAACTTGAACTTGGTCCGGAATGTGTCACCACGCATGAGATTAATCAGAGAGTACAAAAGCATCAACTATATTAAAAATAGAATCCGGATTCTATCTTACAGGATATTGATGATTGTCACTACAGGGTTTTGGATGAGCATGTTTAAGTTAATATCGCCATCACTACATTGCCTAAAATTAATTGTATAAGCAAAAATACTAGTAGTTTCATCAAATCTTATTAATGAAGGAATACTTATGGAGTCCATAAATAAATCATTGTATAGGGCATATATAGCTGCATGGATATCTATCAATGTGATAGAATATCGAGATTTGATTCTTATAAATTATATAATTATTAGAATTTGATATGGTATCATTAATTTTATACTCATGGATTGCCCTTATATACCCGGTGTGGGTATATGAGGTTGTCTTTCGCATTAATTATCTATCAACTTTGGATTCTCTTAGCTTTGTACTTTCCCTGTATAACGGCTCTTTTTACTCATAAAAAGAGACGGGTAGGTCGGTGACGAGTAGGCCCACACTAGTCCCTCTGGAAACTAAAAAACATTTTTGAACGTTTTTCTTCACAGCGATCCGTTGCGCTCAACGTCAAAGGCAATCTTCTCTTCTTCTTCACTTCGCTCTCCCACAGCACAGCAGAGTGCTTCCTTTCCTCTTTCTCTGCTGCAACGAAGCCTTGCCATGGAAATGCTGAAGTTGGCGGTTTCATTGTTCCGTAGAGGCTTCAAATCCTCTAAATGGTGAGAGTTTTTTCTCTTTTGTTTTCTTTCTTGGATCACATTACATTCTCTTGTGGCAACTGTTTCTTATCAAGTTATCTAAAGAACTTACAATAAACAGCAAAACTACGGCGAAGCTGACGACGGCAAGAATAAAACTGCTGAGAAACAAGAGAGAGGTGGTGGTGAGGCAGATGAGGCGTGACGTCGCCTTGCTTCTTCAGTCCGGCCAAGACGCCACTGCCCGGATCAGGGTATCTCTCTCTCTCTTTAAGTTTTCTTCTGGACTTCTTAAAGCTCAAATCTTGAATTCGATTACGATTTGTCCTCCCTTCATCTCCATAGCTTCAATCGCAGAATTTGTGTCTGGTTTTGTTCAAAATGATTTTATATTCATTGTGCGGGTTAACTTGTTGCGGGTAATTATGCTCCTTTGTGTCATAGATGGAACAAGTTGCATCAAATGTTTGTTTCACGATTGAGATTACCAAGACCCTAAAGAAGCAAGAGATGAATGCAAAATAAACGCACAAGTAGATCACATTTCATGAAGCATTGAAAGCTTCTTCAATATGTGATAAATTCTCCTTTGTGGATTATATAAACCCTAGTTTTGAATATTCAAATTCCATAGGAAACTGAGAGACATAGTTCTCTAAAAGATTCCGCGCTGGACCTCCAAAGAGCCCCAAATCCTGGCAGTGGCCCATTTGATCCGTGCTGGAGTGCCCGGTGTTGCCAGGGGGTGACCCTCTAATTTGTTTATAATCTCATTGGAAGCCAAGGACTGAATTTTTGTTGACCAACTCCAATGTTTATCAATATGTTGCGGGTAATTATGCTCCTTTGTGTCATAGATGGAACAAGTTGCATCAAATGTTTGTTTCACGATTGAGATTACCAAGACCCTAAAGAAGCAAGAGATGAATGCAAAATAAACGCACAAGTAGATCACATTTCATGAAGCATTGAAAGCTTCTTCAATATGTGATAAATTCTCCTTTGTGGATTATATAAACCCTAGTTTTGAATATTCAAATTCCATAGGAAACTGAGAGACATAGTTCTCTAAAAGATTCCGCGCTGGACCTCCAAAGAGCCCCAAATCCTGGCAGTGGCCCATTTGATCCGTGCTGGAGTGCCCGGTGTTGCCAGGGGGTGACCCTCTAATTTGTTTATAATCTCATTGGAAGCCAAGGACTGAATTTTTGTTGACCAACTCCAATGTTTATCAATATGAGCACAAATCTGCATTTGGTCGAAAGCCCTAATGTGTGTTTGATCTGTAAAGTATTTCTTTTCTTTTTTTTTTTAACCTGGTTGTTTTGGATGGTTGATTTTAGCAATCACATTTGTAGTTAAAGGTTTTATGCTACACCGTTGCGCAATAATGTGAACATTAGTAAAAATGCTTAGCCATTTGTGCATGTAAGAGGCCTTTGCCTGAGCCAATGTCTTTTGCTCTCTTTAATTATCAGGAAGCATTCCCCTGTTCCTTGAAGGAACCATCCGTGGGATGTAAATCTACCATGACAATTAGGTATTTCCTCATGGATTGTAGAGTCTTTAAAGCCAAATGGATTGAAATTTTCATCTCGTTCGGGGAATCTGAGACATAGGACGTCCAATCACAAATTCACATTTTGGTTACCATTATCAGGGAAATGTCTTCACATTTTGAGATATTTTTAGAAAAGTCTAGACTCTCTACTCTTATAGTGGGAATTTAGTCTCCTTGCATTATTAATTGGGATTTCACTACTTGATGATTGGTGTTGAAACCCTATCTTCATCTGGGAAGAGAAGAGAATCGCTTGACCATAAGGTGAGTTGGAGTTTCTAACCCAAACTCCTTTTTGTATGTGTATGTGTATTCTTTGAATGAAGCATTAGTTGGAAATGGGCAATTGAACTTTGAAAACTAAATGAATTGTTCAGTTGCTGTGGTGTATGACATGCAGTTCTCTTATCATAGCTTTTTTACATGCTTATATTAAATTTATTCTGAGTTTTTTTTTAATGCTATAGTGAACCTTTCATACTTGGATTTCTTTGAAGATTTACTGGTAGTTCTACGTGAAAAATATGTGGCTGATTAATCATCATCATATCATTACCATAGTATTTTGTGGGTTTTGTAGATTGAACATGTGATAAGAGAACAAAACATTATGGGAGCAAATGACATCATCGAACTCTTCTGTGAATTGATTGTGGCAAGACTTTCAATCATTGCAAAGCAAAGGTAACGTGTGCTTTTGCTTTCCTTTTTCATGACATTATAAGCTTTATGGGAGGTTTTTCCTAAAGTGGGTCATGTAACATTACAGGGAATGTCCTGCAGATCTGAAGGAAGGGATTTCAAGCTTGATATTTGCAGCTCCAAGGTGTTCAGAAATCCCAGAACTACAGCAAATCCGCAACATATTTGAGAAGAAGTATGGTACAGAGTTTGTGTCTGCAGCAATGGAACTACGTCCTGGTTGCTCTGTGAATCGCACAGTAAGACTTTATTCTGGTCACTGCAAACAAGTTTTGTATTATTTTATATTTTGAAAGTTTAAGTTGGTTTTCTTACTAGTTCTTAAGTGCTCATGTGCAAGTCTGCTTTCTGTGCCTTAAAGCTGATTGAGAAGCTGTCTGTTAGAAGACCTACTGGTGAGGTAAAGCTGAAGCTAATGAAGGAAATAGCTAAGGAGTATCAAATTGAATGGGATGCCGCAGAATCTGAAAAGGAGCTTCTTAAACCCCCTGAAGAAAATATAGTCCGTTTCTCTCCCTCCCTTTCTCTTTCTCTCTCTTGCTTACACACATTTACATTCTCTTCTCAGTTGTGACAATT
Organism: Paratinospora sagittata; assembly: GCA_035771175.1. Taxonomy (NCBI): domain Eukaryota; kingdom Viridiplantae; phylum Streptophyta; class Magnoliopsida; order Ranunculales; family Menispermaceae; genus Paratinospora; species Paratinospora sagittata. Next base: position 48,743,177 of record CM069603.1, on the reverse strand, counting down.
AATTGACCACAGGAAGGGCCAAGTACATTTGTTAGTGCAAGCAGCATGCCTATTAAGCCCTTGTCAACTGAAGGCATCGAATCGAAAAGTACAACTACTAGGAGGTACACGTAGTATTTATGAAGATATATCTTAAGCTTCAATAAGGTTGGGAAAAGACATATGCTCTTGTTAATATTATATTGATATGTTTTCCTCCTACTGCTAGCTTATCAAGCACAAGAGAAGAATCTGATCTGCATTTTGGGGACTCTGCTTCGGCCGCAAAAGCAGCTGCTGAGTCCGCAAAGATGGCAATTGCTGCTGCAAAAGCTGCTGCTTTTCTTGCCGGTAAGGATACTCATTCGGTGGCACAGACAATGGGTGTCACAGACACTCTTGGTTCACAGATGAGTTCTCATGACTCTGGTTATGGGCCTAAGCTCGATAGAAGTTGTGAATCTCTGAGTTTTGACGGGTCTAGTTATTTGGGCAACGAGAAAATGGGCTCCACCAATTTGGACTGTAAGAGAAGGATCTATAGGAGGCACAGTTACAATGTTCCTGCAGTACAATCAGATATAAAGTTTGATGAATCAGATATTTCAGACTGTGGCGAAGAGATTGAGATGGAAATGCCTCCATGTGGAATTCCTCCACCTGATCGACCACCTCCACCTATACCTTCATCTCATGGTCATCAGGCTGACCATAAAACAGGGACAGATAACCCTGCTTCATATAGACGCCACTCACTCCCTCGTGTTCATCCCAAATTACCTGATTATGATGTACTTTCTGCCCGCTTTGAAGCCCTCAAGCATCCAAAATCATGAACACAACTGGATTATATACGGAACACAGTTTTGGATAGGTAAATTACACAGGCAGTTCTGCTACAACTCATATATGTTGTATTTCTGTTCTTTGTCATATATATAGTATGGCTAAATAACTGGATTGATGCCAATGTCATATAATTCTGTGCTTTGTCATATATATATATATTGAGTCTAAATAACTGGGTTGGTGCCAATGTTCTATGATGGTGCCTTTGATACTTTATTTTTGTGCCTTTGTCTATATATATGTACTGTGATGGTGCCCTTGGTACACTTATTGTGCCTTCATCTATATATACCTGAGTTGATTCTTGAGAAGGTGCTCTTGTTCTGAGAATGTCTCTATCGGCTCTAGTATTTACCTTTCTTCTATGATGGTGCCTTTGATACTTTATTTTTGTGCGTTTGTCTATATATATGTACTATGATGGTGCCCTTGGTACACTTGTTGTGCCTTCATCTATATATACCTGAGTTGATTCTTGAGAAGGTATAATGATGCTAACTATCTGCTCTGTGAAACAGTCCTTAAGTTGATAACTTTATGAACTAGCTTGAAAAGAGTTTTATGTTTTCTTTGAACTTAACCATTACTGATGTCCACTGATTTGACTAACAAATTTAAACTCTGCCTAAATGGTTCTAATCACAAGTAATGTTATTCGAGCCAAAGCATGCTGATCTCACTTGCGAATTTTCTAACCTTCAAGACTAACCTTTGTTTTCTCCTTCGTTATGGAATTCTATAGATTGACAATGGCAGGCATGCTTGGGCCTACTAGCGACTCCCATGCAACATACTGACAAGACATTAAACATTTTTTAGTATGCTTGAGGTGGTTTGGTTAGGGTGACAATGGAGCGCGTCCAACGGAGTTGAACGGGAGTTGACCGCAACCCTACTTCCACTATTTTTGTCACAAGGAACATTCTTCTATATGTGCACAGGAAGTTACTTTGCTTGATTATGAATTCAGAAATAAAAGTTAAGTTTAAAGTTCAAACCTTAATTTCTTTCCAAACAAATTGCCCAAAAAATCTAGATACCCAAGTCTTTGTTTATTACACTCGGCATGATTCTTGATATAGATTTACACCGTCTTAAATCTGGACTGCACAAAATCTGGGGAGTTTAGATACTTTCTGTTGGCTATATGTTGATTGAAATAATAGTCTCACATTGGATATAGACAAGTTTATCGCAAGAAATATAAGTTAAGATCTCACCATCATTAGTACCGAGGTCTTTTGGAGTAAAATCCTACACCTAGGCTTAAAGATGGTTAAGTTGGGGACAATATCGGTATTAATAGAGATCAAGGCCCTTCCGAACAATGGTATCAGAGCCGATGGTTCGAATAGGATGCACGTATGTCAAGGTGGAGCACGCGGGTATGCTCATGGTCGCGGATGGTTCCTCGAGTTCCCCCTCCTCGAGATGATGGCCACAGTTAATCTGACATGGATGTGCGGTGCAATTGTGATGAAGTTGAATTTCGATCTAAGGTGGAGATTTGTTGGCTATATGTTGACCGAAATAATAGTCTCATATTGGATATGGATAAGTTCATCGCATAAAATATAAGTTGAGATCTCACCCTCATTAGTACCGAGGCCTTTTAGAGTAAAATCCTACACCTGGCCCAAAATTGGTTAAGTTGGAGATAATATCGATATTAATAGAGATTCAGCACCCAACAATTCCTCTACTTGTGTGCACATTTTGGGTACTAACTATAGCTTGACTTACAAAAATCTGTAATTTACCATTAAGATGCAATAAGATTGTTAAACAGATGCTGAGAAATCTGCTGGGACCAAACAAAGATCAGAAAAGCCTAACGATCTTATCTCATGGATCAAATGAGGGGTGTCTTAAAAATGGGCTCATTAATGATTTGGGAGAGGATGCTGTATATCTGGTATTCAACAATTGACCGGACTGGTTCGAATCAATACAATGTGCTGTTGCTAAATTTAACGTGCATGCATGCTTATATCCATACCCCACCTTAAAGAGGCGATTGCCGTGCAAAAACAAAACATGCCCACTTGCAAAATCTTCTCTTTTTGTTCCAGCACCACATGTGGCTTGCATCATATGGTATGCCAACACATGCCAAGCAGCACCAATTGGTTCTGTCTAGTACTGAACTTTCCAAGTATATAAGCAACCATCCTCCAATTTTTCTCGCAACCCAAATCATCTCTTTTCTCCCAAGAAGCAAAAAAAGGCTCAAAATTTACTCTTACTAATCTGTTGCTAAAAGGCTTTCAAGCTAGCACAAGATAATATTAGACTTTATCAGCCATGATTGACATGACGAGACTCGTGAAGATGGCAAGGAAATGGCAGAAGATGGCGGCCATTGGAAGGAGAAGAATCTCATTGAGGTGCCGCAATGAAGACATGACTGAAAGCAATTGCAGTGAAATGGTAGCTGATAAGGGTCATTTCATTGTGTACACCACTGATAAGAAACGTTTCATGGTTCCCTTGAAGTTCCTTGGTAGCAATATCTTCCAAGAGCTCTTCAGAATGTCTGCAGAGGAATTTGGGCTACCAGGCAACGGGCCAATCATGCTTCCATGTGATGCGGTGTTCATGGAATATGTCGTCTCATTGGTTCGAGGACGCGTGTCTAAGGATTTGGAGAAGGCATTGGTCACGTCTTTGGCAACTGGTCGCTGCTGCTCTTCTTCATTTTTGTCTCAAAGAGATACAAACCATCAATTACTTCATGGCTTCTGAGGAAGTCCTAGCTAGCTACCATAATTCTGGATTAATTTGTACATTAACCTCACAATTTTGCATTAATATACAAAGTCTTCAACTTGATCAAGTTTTATGATTCTACAAAATTGCAATATACTTTCTTGTGTGTTAGTCATGGATTGATACAAGTATCTCATTTTAATTTCAAGTCAATAAAATGAATTCTGCAGTAACTAATGTTTTTTAACAACTTAGGCAGAAAGCAAATCATGTCACCTCATCAATAGGGTAAGTAATTTTGTAAGCAAGCCTCTAATCTGGCCAAGTATAATCTCTAATTGAATCCATATAGTAGTTACAGGAAAACTGCATATATATATATATATATATATATATATATATATATATATATATATATATATATATATATATATATATATATAAACTTAAATATGAGGTTGAGGCAAAGTACTTCAGCAAAAACTAAAGAGGTGTATTTCTAAAACTCTACATGCATCTTCTCTTGTAGTACCATATATAACCTTTTAACCAAATATATCCTGATATAATGTATGAAATTTGATATGAAATCCTACTCTACAAGCACATTAATAATATTATCCGTGGATAATATACATGATTGATACTTCTACTTATAATTTATAGCTTTGATTGGAGTCCAATGGTTTTTAAGTATGATATCAGACTTATAATTGTAAAAGTCTTGTGTTTGAACTTCTTTACAAGCACTAGCTTGTTTCTTTGATTGAATGAATCAACCCTTCACAAGTAACTATCAGTTCTTAAACCAAGCAGTAGTACTTGTTCTCTGTGAGTGCAGAGCCATGTGCTTGTGGGTCATTGGAGACGGTAAGGAGCCCTACAAGTGAACATGTTTTGGAGATTTTCTTTACCCTCTGTTTTAAATCTTATCTATAAAAAATATAGCAAACATAGATTTTGTTTTTTATTTTTTTTCTTTTGAGCAAGTTGAGAACATGATTGGTTCAACTTGAATCTAAATTCTTTTCCTTAAAAACAAATCTTACAATGATGTTTGACGGATCTTGAATGAACAAGCCATGTTGAATAAGCTTCTGTTTTGTTTTTATATAAAAACTTCAATGTCGCCAAAAATACTGACTTGACATGTAGAATATAAGTTTTGAGGTTAAAACTTATTAATTAAAAGTCTTAGCTGTATTTTGTTTCCTATCAAAATAAATAAATAAATAAATATCAAATGCGTAGAAATGCTCTAGGAATAAATCACAAACTATATAATAATAATTGTAAGAAAGTGATAAAAACATTTTTAGTAGGATTTTTTTTTAATTGCCTAAACCGGACCCATGACATATTGGCCAG